>JAYESA010000001.1:106074080-106138949 GCA_036927795.1 Iris macrosiphon | reverse complement strand
GCGATGCTCAGGGTCGACGTGGAGATGGTAAGGATTTCGGATTAGGGTTTTATAATATATATATATATATATATATATATATATATATATATATATATATATATATATATATATAGGAAGCGGGGGGGGGGGGACTTCCGCACGGGGTTAGCAGCTGCTGTGAATCCTCTAGCGGGCCGGGTAGGATAGCGGGTAGGGTTTAAGGTCTTTGGGTTTTAGGTACTGTGGGTTAGGATTTAGGTTAGTTTTATTTTTCATTTCTTTTTCTTTTTCTTTTTCTTTTTCCTTTTTCTTTCTTTTCTTTTATTCCTTTTTGTTTTCTATTCTTTTATTTCTTTTATTCTTTAAATAAATTACTAGTATATATATATATATATATATATATATATATATATATATATATATATATATATATATATATATATATATTCCAAAAAATTATATTAGTGCATAAAATTAATCTATCAACCGTCCACAAGGTCTCTTACATGAAATAATAAAGGTAAAATAATAATTGCTCCATAAATCTCTAAATTCATATTTACCTAGAAATAAAAATTTAATAAATTATATATCTTCTAATTAACTAATAAATACTATAAATAAATTAAATAGTTAATACGGTTTTAAAATTAGGAGTTTTATATTCTACCCAACTTATAAAAATTTTGTCCTCAAAATTAAAACTAAGCCACGATAGAAAATCAAGGATGGTATAAGGTAGAAATTAACAAAGTAAATTCATACATTGGTCGACGAATAGATATGGAAAATGCTTGCGCATGTCATCCTCGCGCACCCAAGTGGATTCTCCTGGCGCGCTATGCTTCCATGCCATGCGGACCAAGGAAATTGACTGGTTCCTCAATACTTTCTCTCGACGATCAAGGATTTCCACGGGTTGCTCTTGGTATGACAACCTCGGTCCAATGGTGGTCTCGGAATGGTCGAGAATATGACTTCTATCTGCCACATATCGCCTAAGCTGCGACACATGGAATACATTATGTACCCCCTTCGAGTGAAGGTGGTAGCGCAAGTTGACATGCCACTTTTTCCACTCTCTTTAGCACGTCAAATGGTCCAATATACCTTGGACTCAACTTGTCTCGTCCTCCGAATTGAATAGTGCCTCTAGTAGGTGATATCCTCAAGAAGACATGATCGCCCTCTTTAAACTCCAAGGGACGACGATGAAGGTCTGCCCACTGCTTCTGCCTGTCTTGTGCTGCTCGCAAGTGCCCTTGTATCTTCTTCACTATCTCAACGGTGTTGACTACCAACTCTGGTCCCAGAATCTGACGTTCTCCCACATGACTCTAACACATGGGAGACCTATACTTTCTTTCATACAATGCTTCAAATAGAGCCATCTGGATGCTCGTTTGATAGCTATTGTTGTAAGAGAACTCCACAAGATATAGGTGGTCCTCCCATGATCCTCCAAAGTCTAACATACAAGCCCTCAATATATCCTCCAGTGTCTGAATAGTACGTTCGGACTTCCCATCTGTCTACGGGTGATAAGATGTACTAAACCTCAGACGAGTCCCAAGACTCTCTTGCATGCTTCTCCAAAAGTATGATATAAAACGTAAATCTCTGTCTGATACAATGCTGACTGGTATGCCGTACAATCTCACAATTTGCCTCATGTATAAGTCAGCCAAAGCTTCTGTAGACTGGCCAACTCTAAAAGGGAAAAAATAGGCTGACTTGGTGAGTCGATCCACTATTACCTATATTGTATCTCTCCCACTTGGACTCTTGGGAAAACCCATGACGAAGTCCATAGTGATGTGCTTCCACTTCCACTCAGGAATCGGAAGTGGTTGCAATAACCATGCTGTTCTCTGATGCTCCGCCTTTACTTGCTGACATACTAGATATTTGGCTACAAAGCGAGCTATCTCTCTTTTCATCCCATGCCACCAAAAGTGTTATCATAAGTCAAGGTACATCTTCATGCCTCTAGGATGAATATAATATATCGAGCTATGAGCTTCTGCCATCAGCTCCTGTCGAATCTCTCTATTGGGAACATAAAGACGATCACCACATCGTAACGTCCTGTCATCATGAATGCGCAATCTTGTCTGCTCTTCGGCCTCTGTCCTTTCTTTTAATCTCCTAAATCTGTCGTCCGTAGGCAAAGCTGTCTTGATCCTCTCTACTAGTGATGACTGTACTTGCAAGTTAGCTAGTGTCCCATCTGCTCCTGGTAATATCACTTATATGCCAAGCTCTTGTAAGTCCTCCGATAATTTCCTCTGTGTCGTCAAGAAGTAAGTTGCTGGTTTTCGGCTTAACACATATGCTACAACGTTAGCCTTGCCTGGGTGATAATGTAGCTCTATCTCAAAATCCTTCATCAACTCAAGCCATCAACGATGCCTTATATTTAACTCCTTCTGTGTGAAGACATACTTGAGGCTTTTGTGGTCAGTATAGATCTTCACTCGTTCCCCATATAAGTAATATCTCCATAGCTTCAGAGCAAAAACAATGGCTACAAGTTCCATGTCATGAGTCGGATAATTCTTCTAATATACTCGTAACTGCCTAGATGCATATGCAATCACCTTGCCATGCTCCATAAATACGCATCCCAAGCTTTCCCTAATGCGTCACTGTAAATCACATAACCTCCTGATCCTGATAGAATAGTCAATACTGGTGTTGTGGTCAGTCGCTTCTTTAACTCCTCAAAAGCGGCTTGACACTCATCGTTCCATACGAACTCTTGATCTTTGTACGTCAATCGAGTCATAAGTGCTGCTATCTTTGAGAAGTTCTCCACGAACCGTCGGTAATATCCCGTAAGTCCAAGGAAACTCCTCACCTCTAATGCTGATTTAGGAATGGGCCATGTCTCAACTGCCGAGATTTTCTCTGGATCAACAGAAATACTATCTCCCGTAATGATATACTCAAGAAATGAGATTCTGTCCAAGAAGAACTCACATTTACTGCTCTCTCCTCAAGGTCTCTAGAATAATCCGCAGGTGCTTCTCGTGCTTCTCGTGGCTCTTTGAATAGACAAGTATGTCATCTATGAAGACGACCTCAAACTGGTCCAAATACTGATGGAATACTCGATTCATTAAGTCCATAAAGATAGCTGGAGTATTGGTCAACCCAAATGGCATGACCAAAAATCGTAGTGTCCATATCTTGTCCTGAATGCGGTCTTCGGGGTGTCCTGCTTCCGTACCTTCACCTGGTGATATCCCGATCTCAAGTCTATCTTCGAGAACACCTTAGCTCCACTAAGCTGATCAAATAAGTCATCAATGCGTGGGAATGGGTATTTATTCTTCATGGTCACTGTATTCAAGGCTCTGTAGTCAATACACATACGCACTGACCCATCCTTCTTTGGTATAAACAACACTGGTGCTCCCCAGGGTGATGCACTCGGTCGAATAAAACCTTTCTCTTCTAGTTCTTTCAACTGTGTCTTCAGCTCATCCATCTCCTTCTTCGCCAATCTATAAATATATGACGTTATGGGTGCTGTTCCTGGTGTTAATTTAATTAAGAATTTTATATCTCTATCTTGTGGTAGTCTTGGTAGTTCCTCTGAAAAGACGTCTTAAAACTCTGAAATAATGGGGTAATAGATAACGTCGTCCATTGCAAGCTGAACACCATCAATGACTTCTGTGGATCCTCGTATAAACTCAAGTTCAGGCTGGCCTGGTACCTTAAAAAAGAATGCTTCCTCCAAAATAGTTGAAGAAAGCGTGGTACTTGCTTAGCCAGTCCATTCCAAGCACAATATCAAAAGTTGGCATAGGAAGGACTAAGAGTCAGGCACTCATCTCTCTGCCACGAATCACTATAGGACACGATCTACAAATCTGACTAACAGGTACAACTCCTCCTCCGGTGAGAATTCTAACACAACTAGGTAAAGGTGTAGTGGCAATATTATGTTTGGCAATAAAACTAGAAGATATGAACGAGTGGGTGGCTCCCGTATCAAATAATATCATAACAGGAAAAGTAAAAGCAAGAGTAATACCTGCTATAACATCAATCTCCTATTCCATGTCATCCACTTCTATTACAAAAGCTTGCCCATTCCTCTGTGGTAGTCCCTGACTGGCCCTCGTGAACTGATCCTCCTGAGTAGGTAGCGGTGGTCCTCGCTGAAATTCTCCGGCTACTGGAGGTCGAGGTGCTCCTGGTCTAGTCATCTGCTGAACTGGCTTCAGTGCTGGAAGTGCTAGCCTCTGTGTTGGCGGTGGAAGCGCTAATGTCTGCTGTATTGGACAGTCTTTCACCATATGCTGTCCGGAACCACACCTCATATATTGTCCTAAGCGGTTCTGACAGTGTCTCATAATATGTCCGTGTCTCCTACAATAATTACATTGGAGCTTCTCCAGAATCTGGTACGGTCCTGCTCTGTGCTGTTGCTGCTGCTATGGCAAAGGACGTCTGATAGGCTCTCCTTGCTGTGTCCTTGCTGGTCCTTGCTGTATGTAAAACCCCATATTTTTAAATATTTTATTTATTTAATTAATTAGTTATTTAATTTATTTATTTATATTATTACGTAGTTATTTGGATAATATATACGTAGCGATTTAAGTACCGAGATGATTATTCATTTAGAATTGTTGTACAAAAACCTATTATTTTATTTTAGGAATAATTTTAGAGGGGTGATAGAATTTTGTAGAATTTAATTGGGTGCAAATATATTTTTTATATTCCTCAAATATATGTGCAAAAAATAAATAGTGTAATAATAATAATAATATTAATAAATAGTGTAATAGTATTAATATTAATTATTGTAATAATAATATAAAAGAAAAAGAAATAGAAAAGAAAAAGAATAAGAATAAGAAAAGAAAAAGAATAAGAAAAAGAAATAGAAAGAAAAAGAAAAAGAATAAGAAAAAGTGAATAAAAGAAATAAAATAAAATAAAGCCTAAGCTAATCTCCCCCCCCCCCTAAACGAACCCAACAACAGCAGTAGCGCCTAGACCCGCGCGGGTTCCTCTCTTCAGCCCCTTTCATCTCTCATTCTCTCTCTCTCTCTCTCTCTCTCTCTCTATATATATATATATATATATATATATATATATATATATATATATATATATATATATATATATATATATATATATGCTAAATCCAGAACCCTAACCCTAAACCTAAAAACCTCTTCTCTATCTTGACCGCCGCCTCACCTCCGAGACACCGTCGTTCATCGTCGGAGCGACCACGGTGACCGCGACCCTGCGCCACGACCGAGTTACACAGCAGGAAGTCAGCAACTTGCCCCTGTTCGTGACTCATTTTCTGTGCCATCGCTCGACCAAACTCGACTCCGTCTTCATCGGTATATTCACGACTTAACCCCCTTCCATATCTGTATGTTAGTTGACCTCAAACAGTGCATAAACCTAGACGAAAACAGCGATCAAGTTGGCAAAAAAATAACAACTTTTGGGATCGCAGAAAACTGCAGTAACTACCTATGTTCACGGATTCGTATCTTCCACCACAGAGATTCGAATTCGGTTTTTCTTTTTGGTATGCGAAGACCACTTAACCTAGTTTATTTTCTGTAAAATACAATAATTTATTAACTGCTGTGTGTTAAATTAAATTACTTAGAAAACCCCTAAAACATATTTTTTTCTAATTCCAAAAATTGTGATACGGAGCGCGCCCCGCCAAACGGACCGTCCCGTCGTATACCAAGTGTACCAAAAGGTGCGCACAGTATACCCGGACGTGTAGGTTTTTACAAAAACTGATTTGGACGCGTGTGCGCACCAGAATCAGCCCGTATCCGCAGAAAATCTTCCGTGTTGCAACTTTTGTAAAAGCACTGCGTATTTAGTGTACGCTCGTCAGAACACGACAAAACTTTCGCCATTGGATTCGTGGTATCGCGCTGGTCCTGTGACCCAATTTCATGTAATTTTGAGACAGTTGACCAAGTCACCTATTGGCGGGCCCCACGATTGACTTTTTGGACGAATTTGTATACGACTCGCCAAAATCCAAAATTGGAAGTACCGTTAAATTCGTATTGATGTTTAGAATTGGTTTGACCTATAATTTGGCCCATTTAGAGACCTTTACCCCCTGGCAACGCTTTTCGGTGCAAAGTAGCCCATATATGGAGCCCACTTTGACCCAAAATTATCGTTTTGTCCTTGCGTCAAAATTGGACAAAAGGGTAGTATTTTCTAGCTATCTCGCTTATTCTGGGAATGTTGCTGATGTTTATTTTAGCATCCGGAGATGTTTATTCTGAGGTCGTAGCTTTTGATCCTGTGTGCTTGACTTCTAGACGTTACACCTTGCAGCTTTCTTACCAAGCAAGATACCTTGCCAAATGGCTTACAGTATTTTGCATGCTTAGTATATTTTTGTATATTTATTATATTTTTTGTATATTTATTGTATGTGTAGTTTCTTTCAGTCATTACTATATATTAGATATGTTGACACACTTGACACTTAGTATCATAGAGGACAATCAGTAGGCGTATGGACTATAATCACTCTGGTGAACCGTAGTAACTAGCACGCACTATGGTAGTCGTGTCCGATGGTCGCTACCCCCACGGTATGTCGATTGATGGAGTCACGAGGGTCGCTACCCCCCGCGGTATGTCGGCTAATGATGTCCCCTGACGTGTGTGTGAGTTGTGAGGCTTAGATCGAGTAGCCTACCCTTGCCCATACGTCGAAAAGTTATCCTCATTTGCATTCATATAGATTATCTTGTACAGCGTACTTATATATTTTCAAACATTATACATGTTTACTGTATTCAAATTGACTTGCTTCTATATATTTTGTTACGTCCCTCTGAGGACCTGGTCCCTTTCCAGGTATAGATGTTCATGACTATTCGCAGGAGCACGGATCAGGACTTATTACTTATCTCTTCCGAGAAGGTATTACCTTTTGAGCATCAATGATTATCTCTAGCGATGGATCGCTTCGCCGCTGATACCTTTATATCGTCATCTTATTGGAGATTTATCCTTCTTCCTCATTTTAGTATTGATATAGTCATTGGTAGTGGATTTGTCTCCACCCGACTATTAGTTTTGGATTATTCAGACTCATTATTCAAGTTTAGTTATTTCCTTTTTGTGACTTGTTGTGTGAATGAGATTTAGTATATATGTGAGTTGTGACAATATTTATACCACATGTGAGTTTATATTCATATTACAGCGTACGTATGTATTATGGTATCCATATATTGGAGTTGGCATATACATACGGCTGGCATGCTTACGTGTTCCTGGTCCTACGTATTTTGGGACTGTGGCGTGATATGTTTTTGTGGTGGCCCATGTAGGTCAAGAGCATATTGTCTCGGTTACGTCACTGTACCGAGCAAGCCTGCGCATAGGATTAGAATATATGATCTCATCCACTTATTTAATCACCTCCCTTGATTTGTTTCGCATTCTCATTTGATTGCTTGCATTGCATCCTGTGTGATCCCTTCTCAACGTCAATCTTATCTTATCTTTCGTGCTTGATAGGGGTTAGGAAGATAATTTATACTAGGAATATACACTCTAGTATTCGATAACACTATTAGTTAAATTATTGTAAGTTTGATAGTATGCCTCATAACCTAGTGACACATAGTCCTGTTGACTCATTAATAAAATATAAATGAATGACACCAACTATAGGCTTGCATAAAAAGATAGTGTTTACCCAGACTGTAGAACTTAGAGGCCCATACACCCATTTGGTCGACTAGAGACCTTGACAAGGAGTTATTATGAAAATTGTAGAGGCACAACACCGATCTTCTTGGTGAACTTAGATTATTCTGTACCTTCCTCTATCATAATCAAGCGTAATCATATTTTTACTACCTCGACTTATGCTGCTATTATAGCCTAGTTTTGCAAGCTTATTCTTTTATTAAGCTTGTTCATGACATATGTATTATTGCGGGCCCACACTAATACATTGTCTAAATTAGAATCGGTGCATTATGGTCTGATCAACCTTAGTGCGCTTGGTTCGATCTTTGTATCACTACTTGTAATCCCCTGATTTTTCAGAAATTTTTAATTTGGATTTTTCATAATTTTCTGTAATTTTCTAGAATTTTCAAGAATTTATTTTAGATTCAAATATAATTAAAAATATCCTAAACTTTTATTTTAGGTTCTAAATAATAAAATATATTTTGTAGAAGTTTTTGGGAATTTTTTGAGTATTTTTAGTATTTATTGGGAGTTATTTAGGCTAATAACTAATTTTTAGGACTTGTAGAATTTATGGTGCAAGCCCAGGAATATAGAATGGACCCATGTTATTTTCTAAGGTTTATAATATTATTATATATTTTTTGGAATTATTTCAGAATTTTTGGAATAATGTTAGTATTTATTTTTAGTTTATGGCAAAACTAATTTTTAGAGCTTCTCCTAATTATAGTAGGAAATCTATGAATATATAATTATCCCAAATATTTTTCTAGGGTTTTTAGGTTCAAAATATATTTTCTGTAATTTTTTTCAGATTTTTATGATTATTTTTAATGTTTATTTTGAGTTATTTAGATTTAAAATAACTTAAATAATATTTTGATAAAGGCAAATAAAAAAAAATAATATAACCAAAACCATCCAATAAAATTATGACACGTGTCACCCTATCAACTTTCATTCAGCCTCTCAACATCCCTATATATATATATATATATATATATATATATATATATATATATATATATATATATATATATATATATATATATATATATATATATATATATATATATTATTATAACCCTAATTATCCCATTATTTTTTAGAGAGAGAGATTTTGGAGAATTGCCATCTAGGGTTCCTTCATCTTCCAGAAACTATTGCGCATAGCTCCGGACTCCAAACGAGGCCTAATTTCTTGTGTTAGAACAATATTGAGGTTAGATTTCTGATTATATAATTTTTTTTACAAAATTATGAGTATTAAATTTTGGAAAATTTGTAGAGCACAGCATGTCCGAAAATAGATGTGTTTCAATGTTTTTGCAATTTCTGGAGAACCAGAAATCAGAATCATGAACCGTTTAAAGTTTCGAAAAGCTAATATCGAGATCATTGACATATGTTTTTTCAAGAATTTATTTCGAAGTATTTTCATACTGTTAATTCTATAGAACTTCTAGGTTAGAATTTAATCATCGGTGCACAATACAAAATTTGTATGTGCCATAATTCCCAAACGAATTTGAATTCGGATGAGCCATAAATTCTAGTATATTTTTGATGCTGAAATCTACAAGAAATCATGCATGAAAGTCAAGTTTGTGTCGGTTGACTTTTTGGTCAACAGATCGCCTCAATTTGCGTGCCATGAGTCTCGAGTTGATAAAATTCAGTTTCTGTCACCCCCCAGTCCCAAAATGTCAGGAACTAGGCCACGTGTCACTGGCCAGCTGACACGTCACTAAGGGCTTAATACACTTTGATGGACCCAAAGGAACGTGCTACGCTGTCCTAAAATACTACAAGTACAAAAATAGGTATATCTATCTCATCCATAACAAAATGTCAGAAAAGCAAGTGCTGAACTATATATATAAAACTGAGTCTGATACAATACACAACTGGTGAGAATACAAGCCTACTACAAAAACTGATAATAGCGTAAAAAAATCAGATAGACTAAGCAGTGTCTATCTGATGAAAACATCTCCATCTCCAAGTGGCAGGCCTCTAGGATCAAGCATACTCTGAGGGTGTCTCCTCGAGCTCCTCCTCGGTAGTACATCTGGCCTCCTGATCAGGGCCGTACACAGTGGGGTAGAAAGCCTCATCTAGATCTGGCAGGGAACCAGGTCCTCAGTAGGACATAACAAGATACAGAAAATGATATGCCATGTATGTGAATACTGAATAAAGAAAATAAATACAGGGTGCTAACCATCTAAGTGAAATACAAGTAAAGACCTTGTAGTACGCATGGAAATGTGTCGGCTAGACATATGCTGACGTAATTCACCAATCGTGGTGACTGGCTAGTATAGGTGTCATATGCCCCCGGACTCACGGGTAGCTCTGCAATCGACCATCTCCGAGGAGCATGGTACGAAGGTATAATCATATATGGAGGAGGTGTCCCATACGTCTACTAGTTATCTTTCCCAACCCAATGAAACTAAATATCAAGTCGTACATTTCCTGAGTTTTTCTAATCCGTGATGCGGGTCACACGTACTGGTAGCTAATCAAATACGCAGCTCACATCCATAAATACAATACAACCATGTTGAGTGTTACCGTGATAGGGTCTAGGAGAATATCAGGATACTCTCACAGTGTTGGTGAGTCTGTAAGACTAAGTTATTTATACTAATTGTCAACGTATCAGTTGACTGTACCAGAGGCAGTCTCAGGTACTCATAGTATATGAAATTCAAGAATAAAGCAGATATCAATAATTAAATTTAAATATTTACTTGGCAAGGTATACTTGCCTACTCCCTGATAGTGTTGATAACCTGATCTCACAGTCAGGTTTGAGGTTGCTGGTGACAGGGGGTCACTGGCTGTGCTGAAGGTGATTTCTGTTAAAACAGACAGGGTTCGTGAATATCATGGTTGTAATATAAGCATATATATATATAGATATATATATAGTATGTATATACATAGATATAATATATATCTAGCAGTATATATAGTATATAAAGAACAGGAAATGCGGGTATCTATAATAGTAGCAGGGTATATCAACTGCTATATATATAATATAATATTATCAAGGTGTATCCACTGATGTATATATTTATATAGATAAAGGAAAAGACAGTGCAGAAATTTAGTACATATATAAAGCTGTACTATTCAGCAATATAATATAAATATTATCAGGGTCTATATGTGACCACTGTTATATATAATAAAGTGCAATAATTGTAAATATATATAGATAGGCTGTAATATCCAGCACAGTATAATATATAATATATATATAGATATATGTAATAAATTGAAATGACATTGCAAGTATTGAAAATATATATATAATATATATAAGCTGTATTATCCAGCTAGATATTAATATATATATATATAACATATATATATATAAATATATATATATAATAGGTGCAGGAAATAAATTTAGTGCAAAAATATAAAATATACATATATACATATGCTGTAAATGCAGGAATTATATTAAGTGCAGAAATATAAAATATACATATATACATATGCTGTATTATCCAGCAATATTTATTAATAATAATATATTTAATACATAGCATATATATAACATATAAATAATATGTTATATAATATTATATACATATAGTATACATATTATATATATATATATATATATATATATATATATATATATATATATATATATATATATATATATATATATATATATATATGTGTGTGTATACACATATTTGTATATACTATATATAGATATATATATATATATATATATATATATATATATATATATATATATATAAAACAGAATAAAATCCATAATATAACATAAATAATATGTTATATATAAATATATATATATATATACATAAATATATATACATAATATGTTATATAAATATATCTATACATAATATAAATATATATGTATAGTATTCATATATATATATATAAATATATACATATATTTAATAAATAATAAAAATATATATAGTATAATTATACTGTATAATAACAGTATATAACATATATTATATAATATAATATATATATATATAAATATACATATATATACATATTTATATACATATATATATACATATATATACATATAGGTATACATATAGGTATATATATATAATCACAGATATATTAGGTTTAGGGGGTATACCTACTGACAGGGGGGTCCCACAGGTAGTCGACGGCGGGTGGACGGCGGCGGAGGCGGCTGGAGGCGGCCGAAGGAGCGGGAACAGCAGCAGCAGCAGCAGCAGTTAAGTGCGGGGGCTGCCGGCGGCGGAGGAGCGGCGGAGGTGGCCGGACAGGCGGCGGGTTCGACAGAGGGGAGGGTGGCGGTCAGGTTGGTGGTGGTGGCGGAGGTCCACGACGGCGGTGGTGGAGGCTGGATGCCGCCGGAGGTATGGGTGGTGGTGTAGTCGAGAATTCGGTCGGGGCACTTTGGAGGTGAGGGCGGCCGGAGGAAGCGTCGTGGGGTGGTGAGGGGGTGGTCGTCGGAGAGAGGAGGTCGGGGCGAGTCGGTAGGTGGGGTTGGTGGCGGTGCTCGGTGGCCGGAGGCGGCGCAGGGGGTGGTTCGGGTGGTGGTGGCTGTGGGTGGTGGTGTTGGGAGATGGGGTTGCGGGGGCTGTGGCCGGCGGAGCAGGGTGGTGCAGGCGGTGGGGCTTGGCCGGAGGGGAGAGGGGGTCAGGGCGGAGGGTTGGCCGGAGTTGGGTGGCCGGCGGTGGTCGGAGGGGAGAGCTGTGAGAGTTTGAATGGGAGGGTTAGGGTTTATATAGGGGTTAGGGTCAATGGCAATTTAGTAAATAAAGGGAAGTTTGGGGATATTTTGGTAAATTCGATTTTTGGGGATATTTCTCCTGGATTTTTCTGGGTGTTTTGGGTGGGTCCCATACACCTATGGTCTAGCCAATAGAATTATGCCACATTGCATGTAATTTTGCATAATAATCTCTAACTTTTCATAAATTGCATAAAAGCATAAAATTTGTATTTTGCGTAATTTCGCAATTTACCAAATTTTAAATACTGATTTTCTGAAATTCTGAATTGTACAGAAATGAGGGAAATAGCTGGGAAAAATATTTTGGACAGTGTGGGGTGAGCCTGGGCAGATGCAGGGTCTGATTCTGCAGGTGATATGGTCATCGTATTTATTATTTAATAAATACTGCGCACGGTGTTCACTAATTATTTTGAGACTGTTAGGGTCATAGTTTTTCTACGGTGTCAAAACGATATTTGAAGTATAATTAGAGTAGAATTTTATCGTATTTTTGGTTGGGCAAACAGGTGCCTACTGGTCCTCAATTTCCTTGGGTACAGAGGTGGATAAAGAGCAGAAATTTAAATAGGAAATAAATACGTACGTTTGTAACGACTTTTGTGCGACTAAAACGAAGCATCAAACAAGGTTTCTGGAAGTTGCACAAAATACAGAAAAAGTATTCTAACAATTCTAGGGCAGGTATGTGGAATTTGTTTAGGGTTTAATAGCTAGTGGGATGCCCTAATTAATTGTGTAATAAACAGGTACACAATCAATAGAATATATAATAAATAAATTTTTTAAAAAGTTGCAATAATTCTAATTAGTCAAAACTAATCATAAATTAATGAAATCTGGTCGAGGAAGTTTACAATCTATCCTCCTTAGAATATTTTGTCCTCAAAATAAAAACAATCATATACTGAGAATGAAAGATTGATTATGGACATATGATGATTAAGAGAGATTGAGTTTGAAATATTGGACATACCCTGGTTTGGAAATAGATGGGGATAACGCTGACGAATATCCTCTCTTCGTTCCCAGGTGGATTCACCTGGTGCATGATGTCTCCATGCAATACGAAAGAGAGGAATAGTCTGGCCTCGCAACACTTTCTCGCTACGGTCCAGGATCTCTATAGGCTTCTCCTGGTACGATAAGCTTGGCCCGATGGTGATCTCTGAATAGTCCAGCACATGACTCGAGTCTGGAATGTACCTCCTCAGCTGAGATACGTGGAAGACGTCATGTACTCCCTCCAAGGTCTGTGGTAGAGCTAGCCTGTAAGCAACTTCTCCGACGCGATCTAGCACATCGAAGGGTCCAATGTACCTTGGACTTAGCTTCCCTCTTCCTCCAAATCTGATAGTTCCTCTGGTAGGTGAGATCTTCAAGAACACATGCTTCCCTACTTGGAACTCGAGAGGTCGGCGATGAATGTTGGCCCAGTGCTTCTGCCTGTCTTGTGCAGCTCGTAGGTGTCCCTGGATCTTCTTTACCTTCTCTACCGTACGAATGATCAGTTCTGGACCCAAGATCTGTCTCTCGCCAATATCGCTCCAGCATACTGGGGAACGACATTTCCTTCCATACAAAGCTTCAAAGGGAGCCATTTGAATGCTCGCTTGATAGCTGTTATTGTAGGAAAATTCCACCAGGTGTAGATGATCTTCCCATGATCCACTGAAATCAAGCATACAGGCTCTCAGCATATCTTCTAGAGTCTGGATGGTGCGCTCTGACTGGCCATCTGTCTGCGGATGATACGAGGTGCTGAACTTGAGGCGGGTACCAAGACTCTCTTGCATACTTCGCCAAAAGTAAGATATAAATCTCGTATCCCTGTCAGATATTATACTGACTGGTACTCCATGTAGACGCACTATCTCCTTCATGTACATATCTGCCAAGACTTCTGTAGATTGCCCGACTCTGAAAGGTAGGAAATGAGCAGCCTTGGTGAGTCTGTCTACAATCACCCATACAGCATTACGGCCACTAGGACTTCTTGGGAAGCCTGTAACAAAGTCCATCGTAATGTGTTCCGATTTCCACTCGGGTATTGGGAGGGGTTGAAGTAGACCGGCAGATCTTTGATGCTCAGCCTTGACTTGCTGTAAACCCCCTAAATTTTCAAAATTATTAAAACTTGGATTTTTTCCAATTTTCTGGAATTTTCTGGGAATTTTCTGTAATTAAAATCAAGGTTTTAATTATTAAATAATTTTTAATGGTTAATAAATAATATTAAAATATCATGGAAATAACATTTTTGGGTGTAAAATGAAAAACTGGACTTAGAGTAATTTTTCTGGATTTTTCTGGGCCTTAGACCTATTTTAAATGCCTAAAAACTATTTTTAATTAATTAACTGATTTTAATAATTATATTTATTATTATTATTATTATTATTATTATTATTATTATTATTACTGTTATTATTATTATATTTTTTTGGGCCCGGCCCGGCCCAGTGGGCCGAGCCCAGCAGCCAGCCCAGCCAGGCCATCCCTTGCGGGTCGGGCGGGTCTGCCCGGAGACCCGACCCGCCTCCGACCCGGAGACCCGGTCCCCCCCCGACCCTCGTCCCCGACGCGCAGCACAGATTTTCCGCCGCTCCAGCCGGCCACGCGGCGCCACGCAGCGCCACGACCTCTACGACCCCGTTTTTCTCCGCCTTCTCAGCCTAACGGCTCCGTCCTACCCCCCTATAAATTTCCCCCTCTCCTTCCTTCCTCCTCCCTCAATTTCCACCCTAACCCTAACTCCGGCGACCGGCTCCGGCCCTCCTTCCCCGTGCCGGAACCCCATCCACCTCCCTCAGCCGCTAGCTCCGCCAGAGCCTAGCCACCAGCCTCCAGCGGCCAACCCGACGCCTCCCATCTCCTCCTCCTCCCCCGAGTTCCTCCGTCCGGCCGCTCCGGCGACTCGACCGACCCTCCCACTGCCGGCACCACCGCACCCGAGCCCGGCGACACCGCCCGGCCTCCCTCCGGCTACCCTAGTGCAGCACAGGCCGAAGCCCTAGGCCGGACACGCGGACACGTGGACACGCCCCGGGACACGAGATACGAATCAGACACGGAAAACCCTGTTTTGAAGAGCAGGTTCAGGTACTCGTATCTTGCACCCTGTATCTCCGTTTTCGATTCCGTAAATTACGTTGCGAAGCCTGTATGACCCTCTCGGTGCCCGGACAAACCGCTCGGGGCATCGCGTCCTGTGGTGATCGCACACCGCGATCCAAAGACAGGAAAAACCAGACCCTGTTTCACCCCGAAACTGAGTACGCCCCGCTAAACGGGACGACTTGGTCGCGTGCGGTCTTCATAGATATGTGCGCGA
The DNA here is from genome assembly GCA_036927795.1 of Iris macrosiphon. Classification (NCBI taxonomy): domain Eukaryota; kingdom Viridiplantae; phylum Streptophyta; class Magnoliopsida; order Asparagales; family Iridaceae; genus Iris; species Iris macrosiphon. The sequence continues at coordinate 106,123,101 of JAYESA010000001.1, read as the reverse complement.
CGTCGATACGGACGTGTGAGATTTCGCAGAAGCTGATTCGGGTGTGCGTGCACACCGGAATCAACGCGTATCCGCGGATATCGCCCCGTATCTGACTTTTCTGCAATTTGCCCTAACTTCTTGTACACTCGTCGGATTGAGACGAAACTTACGCCATCGGAATCGTAGCGATACGCTGGTCCTGTGGGTCAAGTTTGGTTTGATTCTGAGAACGTTGACGAAATCGCGTGTCGTGGGCCCCACAGGCCCCGCTCGACGGGCAATTTTGTGATCGGCTCATCGGAATCCAAATCTGGAAGTTCCGTTGGGTTCGTATCATCGTTTCTGACCTGTTGACACTAAGTTTGGTGAATTTGGAGACCGTTGACTCGGACACATTTTTCGATGCAAAGCGGGCCCACCGGCGGACCCCATTTTGACCCGAAACTGTCGTTTCTGCCCTTGTCTCCAAATTGGACCCAAGGACAGGCGTTTCTAGCTATTTGACATATTCTGAGCATGATGGTAATGTTTATTTCAGCATTTGAACTCATTTCTAGAAATTTCCTTGAGATACAATCATAATTTGGATCCAAACAACAAGCAAGTACCTGCACTTCAAGTTTAATCTTTATATTGTGATAATTAATTCTCTGCTCTAATAGTACCCTTGATGATTACACGTAGTGTTAGAATACTGGAATTCATGTCTTGTTTTCATGTCGGGTGGGAGAATACTAGAAGGCATGTAGTTTACCCTTCCCCCTATCGTGTTTAATAGCTGTTGGTACGCGACTGTACCCTCAGCCGGATCTCGATTATTCCTATTTAATAGCCGTTTATGGCGGCCGGATTAGCCTTATAAACCCCTACATGCCAACTATGTATTCTAAAACAAACACAAGTTCACGCAGATAGCTTCTTGTCTTGTTATAGTTCTTGCTGACTGTTGTAGTTCATTTCCTGTCTCATTTATTTCTGCTTTCTCATATTCCTGTTTATAGCATTAACTCTGAGATATTGTTGTTTCTTTTATGCATATTCTCAATATGATACTCAATCTAATTGTCATAAATATTTAGTTTAATCTTGTTGTGCACTGTGTATTTTGCTCCTTTCCTGACTGGATTCGTTGATTTAGACGATAATGAGGACTTTGCCCCTACATATTATGGTCCCTACGAGGGAACATATGACACTTATGAGGAGCCAGATCCCACCCAGGAGACCCCTGCTGCAGAGTAGTTAGCAGTAGCTACTTTTATTTTTATGCTATTTTATCTTAGTAATCGGGTTTGTCCCCGATTTCAATTCTGAATTATGTATTAAACTTTTGATCTATTGTCGCATTTATTTCATTTGAAATCTTAAGCATCTGTTTCCCATTATTATCTTGCCTATTTTATTTATGAATGAGCTATATTAGTTAACTGTGGATATGACCTAGATAGCGTACTACCGCCGACTCTGCGGCGTAGGGACGTACCCACGCACTCGTGCCCGAATTTCCGGGTGCGGGTCGTGACACATTTTTATGATGGCCCATGCAGGTCCAGTATCCATAAATAGGGTAATACCCTAGGACAGGGTATGGAATAAGATTGAGAATTCTAGGAAAAGCTCATTCACAGTATAGGGTCCTTATTTTAATTCTTGATATCATTTCTGCTCAATTTTCCTATCGCCCTTGATTTCCAAGTAATCTATTCTGATCTTCCTATCCCTTAATCTTTCAGAATGGTCCAGACAAGGAACACAGTAGGAGGCACATCATAACCAGCTGAGCAGAATGTGCCCAAAACTCTTGCACTCCCGCCGCCTCCATCTACTCCAGCAGTCACTCTAGATGGGGCACAGCTACTCGGAGTGTTCCAGGGACTCGTAGAATCCCAGAAAGAACAGACTGCACTACTACGGACTAGTCTCTCAGAAGCTCTTAGGTCCCAGGAGTCGCCACTCAAGAGGCCAGGGAGTGCCAAAGACTTCAAGAACCTTAGACCCCTGGAATTCTACGGAACTGAGGGCATTCTCTATGCCGATGAGTGGATAGAAAATGTCGAGAGACTCCTGAAGACTGCTCGGGTCCCCGATGATCTCAAAGTGGAGTCCGCAAGCCTGCAACTGTTCGACATAGCTCGGACCTGGTTCAGAGATGAACCCCAACTATCTGCTCCTGACCTCACCTGGGAGGACTTCAAGAGGCTATTCAAGGAAAAATTCTACCCCGAAGTGGCTCGGGAAGCTCTCGAAAGCCAATTCGAGAGACTGGAACAAGGTAACCTATCTGTTGATGAGTACACTGCTGAATTTAGCAGGTTGAGCCACTTTGCAGAGTACATGGTTCGTACCCCGGAGGACAGAGCCCGTAGATTCAAGAAGGGGCTATCTCCGGATATTCGCCTTGCTGTCACCACCAGCCGAGCTCGCACCTATGAGGAAATCTTGAGCGTGGCACAAGGCGTTGAGAGAGACATGGGACATAAACTAAAGCGGGAGAGAGATACTGGAAATACGGGACCCAACAAACGCCCATTTCAACAACAGCAATAGCAGAGGGCCCCGCAGCAAACACAGCGTCCTCTCCCTCGAGCTCCAGCACCCCAACACCAGGCTCAAGGACAGAACCAACAAGCTGCTGCTTGTAACTTTTGCCAAAAACCAAGTCACACTTGGCAAGTCTGCAGGAAGAGGCTAGGTGCCTACCTCTACTGCGGCTCAGCAGCGCATCAAATGAGGGACTGTCCTGCTGCTCAAGAACGCCCAGCTGCACCAAAGGCTCCAGTCCAGGCCAGGGCCCCAGCAGCACAGCAGAGGGGACCCCCGCTTCCAACTCAACAACAACGTTTTGCTCAGCACCAACAGCAGCAACAGAGGGGTGCACCGCAGCAAGGCCGTGCTTATGCAATGACTCTGGAAGAAGCTGAAGCCACAGCAGACGTGATCACAGGTTCTGTGCTTATAAATTCAATACCAGCCATTAATTTATTTGATTCTGGAGCTTCACATTCATTCATGTCAGTAGATTTCCTTATGAAGCATAGCTTAATCATTGAACCCCTTAGGAATTGTTATAAGATCATTATCGGTGGAGGAATTATCCCGGTTAGTGATGCATATAACAATTGTCCTATTATATTGTGTGAAAGAGAACTATATGCTAGGCTACTCGTAATGCCAGTTTCCAGTTTTGATATTATACTGGGTATGGATTGGTTGAGTCAACATCATGCCACTATAGACTGTCATAGAGGTAGTGTAATCTTCAGGCCCCCTGACAAGCCAGAATTTGAATTTGCTAGAGGTTCTAGAGAAATGGGTAGTAACAAAATTTGTGGAGCCCTAGTAACAGAAGAATTGCCACTACCTATCATCTCTGAATATCTTGATGTCTTCCCTGAGGATCTCCCAGGCTTACCCCCAGACCGAGAAGTTGAATTCTCTATTGACTTAGTGCCAGGAGCAGCGCCAGTATCTCAAAATCCCTACAGAATCAACAAGAAGGAGATAATAGAACTAAATGAGCAAATAAAAGAGTTAGAAGACAAATACTTCATTAGGTCTAGTATCTCACCCTGGGGAGCTCCAATATTATTTGTGCCCAAGAAGGACGGAACATCCCGAATGTGTATTGACTATAGGGCCTTGAATGCCTTAACAATTAAGAATAAGTATCCCCTGCCCAGGATAGATAACTTATTTGATCAATTAAGTGGAGCTCGGGTATTTTCAAAGATTGACTTGAGGTCTGGTTACCACCAAGTAAGGGTGAGGAAGGAAGACATCCCTAAAACTGCTTTCAATACCCGGAACGGACACTACGAATTCTTAGTAATGTCGTTCGAGTTGACGAATGCTCCAGCAGTTTTTATGAACTTGATGAACAGAGTCTTTCAGCAATATCTAGACAAATTTGTAGTGGTATTTATTGATGATATTTTGATCTACTCCAAGACCCCCGAAGAACATGAAGAACATTTGAGGCTAGCATTGGAGACTTTGAGGAAGGAAAAACTTTATGAAAAATTATCTAAATGTGCATTCTTCCTAGACAAAGTAGAATTCTTGGGACATATTGTGACTGGAGATGGAATAGCAGTAGATCCCAAGAAGATAGCGGCAGTAGAATCATGGCCCACTCCAGACTCTGTAGCGGAGATTAGAAGCTTCCTGGGACTAGCTGGCTACTATCGGAAGTTTGTGAAGGACTTTGCTAGAATTGCTAAACCCATGACAAAATTAACAAGGAAGGATGAAGAGTTCACCTGGACTGATGAATGTCAGCAAGCTTTTGAGGAATTAAAGAAAAGGCTGACTACTGCCCCTATTCTGACCTTACCTTCTGGAACCGGAGGATTCGCTATATATAGCGATGCTTCTAGAAAAGGTCTAGGTTGTGTATTGGAGCAGAACAAGAAAGTAATAGCATATGCCTCTAGACAGCTTCGACCTCATGAAAAGAACTATCCAACTCATGATTTAGAATTGGCAGCTGTCATTTTTGCTCTTAAGCTATGGAAGCATTATCTTTATGGAGAAAAGGTGGAAATATTTACAGACCATAAAAGTCTAAAATATATCTTCACTCAGAAAGAGCTGAACATGAGACAAAGAAGGTGGCTGGAACTAATGAAAGACTTTGGTATCACCCTTCAATATCACCCTGGGAAGGCCAATATAGTTGCTGATGCTCTAAGCAGATATCCTATGGCGATGTACTTGACTATGGACCGACACTTGCTCGAGGACTTGGAAAGTCTAGGTATTGAGGTAATTATCCCAGGAAAAGAAGGCCAAATGATGAACTTGCAGATTCAGTCTACCTTAATAGATAAGATCAAGGAGACTCAGTTTCAAGACGAAGGCCTGCGAAGCATTCGAGGTCAAGTGCAAGCTGGATTAGTAGAGGATTTCAGAATTCATGAAGATGGATCACTGAGGCATGGAGATAGATTATGTGTACCTCAAGGAGATATAAGAGAAGAAATTATGCAAGAGGCGCACAGATCGCAATACTCTACACATCCAGGAGCCAACAAGATGTACAAGGACCTGAGGACGCATATTTGGTGGCATGGCATGAAAAGAGAAGTAGCCAGGTTTGTATCTCGTTGTTTAGTGTGCCAACAAGTCAAGGCAGAAAGACAAAGACCTGGGAGATTGCTTTAACCACTACCCATTCCGGAGTGGAAGTGGAACATATTACAATGGATTTTGTTTCTGTACTTCCAAGGACACCTAGTGGAAAGGATACAATTTTGGGTGATAGTAGATAGACTGACCAAGTCTGCACATTTTCTACCTTTCAAAGTAGGGCTATCTACAGAAAAGCTGGCAGATTTATATATCAGACATATTGTTAAGTTGCATGGAGTTCCAGTAAGTATTGTCTCCGACCGAGATTCAAGATTCACCTCTCACTTCTGGAAGAGCTTACAAGCCAGCCTGGGGACTCAACTCAAATTCAGCACAGCGTACCATCCCCAAACCGATGGACAATCGGAACGTACAATCCAGACACTTGAAGATATGCTCCGTACATGTGTTCTGGATTTTGGAGGATCCTGGGAAGACTATCTACATCTTGTGGAATTCTCTTATAATAACAGTTACCAAGTATTGAGATGACTCCATTTGAAGCTTTGTATGGACAAGATATCGTACCCCGCTATCATGGGACGACGTAGGAGAAAGAGCCTTACTGGGACCGGAGATGGTGATCGATTCAACTGAGAAGGTAAAACAAATAAGGGAAAGACTTCGAGTGGCTCAAGACAGGCAACGACATTGGGCAAATAGCCACCGAAGGCCCTTGGAATTTGAGGTAGTTAAATTTATGAAATTTAAGTCAATTTAAATATTTTGATTATGGAACTAAGATTTGATTATGACTTTATTAAAGGTTGGAGAACTGGTATTCTTGAAGATATCTCTGACACGTGGCACCATTAGTTTCGGACGGAGTGGAAAACTCAGCCCAAGATTTATTAGACATTTTGGCATACAGGAGAAAATCGGAGAAGTGGCATACCGTCTGGCATTGCCACCCTCTCTGGATGGAGTCCATAACGTCTTTCACGTGTCGCAGTTGAGAAAGTATGTGTCAGATCCCAGCCATATTTTGGATCACTCAGAGCTCGAAGTAGGCCCAAGTTTGACTTACCAAGAGCAACCCGTGGAGATACTGGATCGATCGGAGAAAGTTCTACGGAACCAGGTTATTTCTCTTGTTCGCGTAGCTTGGAAGCACCACTCTCCCGGCAAATCCACCTGGGAGCGAGAAGACGAGATTAGAGAACGCTACCCTTACCTTTTTGAACCCTGAGGTATATTTTAATTCTCGGCCCTTCCTTTCGTGCCCTTGTTATTCTTAAATTTCGAGGACAAAATTTTTATAAGTTGGGTAGATTGTAAACCCCCTAAATTTTCAAAATTATTAAAACTTGGATTTTTTCCAATTTTCTAGAATTTTCTGGGAATTTTCTGTAATTAAAATCAAGGTTTTAATCATTAAATAATTTTTAATGATTAATAAATAATATTAAAATATCATGGAAATAATATTTTTGGGTGTAAAATAAAAAACTGGACTTAGGGTAATTTTTCTGAATTTTTCTGGGCCTCAGACCTATTTTAAATGCCTAAAAACCATTTTTAATTAATTAACTGATTTTAATAATTATATTTATTATTATTATTATTATTATTATTATTATTATTATTATTATTACTGTTATTATTATTATTATATTTTTTTGGGCCCGGCCCGGCCCAGTGGGCCGAGCCCAGCAGCCAGCCCAGCCCAGCCCGGCCATCCCTTGCGGGTCGGGCGGGTCTGCCCGGAGACCCGACCCGCCTCCGACCCGGAGACCCGGTCCCCCCCCGACCCTCGTCCCCGACGCGCAGCCCAGATTTTCCGCCGCTCCGGCCGGCCACGCGGTGCCCCGCAGCGCCACGACCTCCACGACCCCGTTTTTCTCTGCCTTCTCCGCCTAACGGCTCCGCCCTACCCCCCTATAAATTTTCCCCTCTCCTTTCTTCCTCCTCCCTCAATTTCCACCCTAACCCGAACTCCGGCGACCGGCTCCGGCACTCCTTTCCCGCGCCGGACCCCTATCCACCTCCCTCAGTCGCTAGCTCCGCCAGAGCCTAGCCACCCGCCTCCAGCGGCCAACCCGACGCCTCCCCTCTCCTCCTCCTCCCCCGAGTTCCTCCGTCCGGCCGCTCCGGCGACCCGACCGACCCTCCCACTGCCGGCACCACCGCACCTGAGCCCGGCGATGCCGTCCGGCCTCCCTCCGGCCACCGCAGTGCAGCACAGGCCGAAGCCCTAGGCCGGACACGCGGACACGTGGACACGCCCCGGGACACGAGATACGAATCGGACACAGAAAACCCTGTTTTGAAGAGCAGGTTCAGGTACTCGTATCTTGCACCCTGTATCTCCGTTTTCGATTCCGTAAATTACGTTGCGAAGCCTGTATGACCCTCTCGGTGCCCGGACAAACCGCTCGGGGTATCGCGTCCTGTGATGATCGCACACCGCGATCCAAAAACAGGAAAAACCAGACCCTGTTTCACCCCGGAACTGAGTACGCCCCGCCAAACGGGACGACTTGGTCGCGTGCGGTCTTCACAGATACGTGCGCGCCGTCGATACGGACGTGTGAGATTTTGCGGAAGCTGATTCGGGTGTGCGTGCACACCGAAATCAACGCATATCCGCGGATATCGCTCCGTATCCGACTTTTCTACAATTCGCCCTAACTTCTTGTACACTCGTCAGATCGAGAAGAAACTTACGCCATCAGACTCGTAGCGATACGCTGGTCCTGTGGGTCAAGTTTGGTTCGATTCTGAGAACGTTGACGAAATCGTGTGTCGTGGGCCCCACAAGCCCCGCTCGATGGGCGATTTTGTGATCGGCTCATCGGAATCCAAATCTGGAAGTTCCGTTGGGTTCGTATCATCGTTCCTGACCTGTTGACACTAAGTTTGGTGAATTTGGAGACCGCTGACCCGGACACGTTTTTCGGTGCAAAGCGGGCCCACCGGCGGACCCGTTTTGACCCGAAACTGTCGTTTCTGCCCTTGTCTCCAAATTGGACCCAAGAACAGGCATTTCTAGCTATTTGACATCTTCTGAGCATGATGGTAATATTTGTTTCAGCATTTGGACTCATTTCTGGAAATTTCCCCGAGATACAATCATAATTTGGATCCAAACAACAGGCAAGTACCTGCACTTCAAGTTTAATCTTTATATTATGATAATTAATTCCCTGCTCTACTAGTACCCTTGATGATTACACGTAGTGTTAGAATACTGGAATTCATGTCTTGTTTTCATGTCGGGTGGGAGAATACTAGAAGGCATGTAGTTTACCCTTCCCTCTGTCGTGTTTAATAGCTGTTGGTACTCCACTGTACCCTCAGCCGGATCTCGATTATTCCTGTTTAATAGCCGTCTATGGTGGCCGAATTAGCCTTATAAACCCCTACATGCCAACTATGTATTCTAAAACAAACACAAGTTCACGCAGATAGCTTCTTGTCTTGTTATAGTTCTTGCTGACTGTTGTAGTTCATTTCCTGTCTCATTTATTTCTGCTTTCTCATATTCCTGTTTATAGCATTAACTCTGAGATATTGTTGTTTCTTTTATACATATTCTCAATATGATACTCAATCTAATTGTCATAAATATTTAGTTTAATCTTGTTGTGCACTGTATACTTTGCTCCTTTCCTGACTAGATCCGTTGATTTAGGCGATGATGAGGACTTTGTCCCTACATATTATGGTCCCTACGAGGGAACAGATGACACTTATGAGGAGCCAGATCCCACCCAGGAGACCCCTGCTGCAGAGTAGTTAGCAGTAGCTACTTTTATTTTCATGCTCTTTTATCTTAGTAATCGGGTTTGTCCCCGATTTCAATTCTGAATTCTGTATTAAACTTTTGATCTATTGTCGCATTTATTTCATTTAAAATCTTAAGCATCTGTTTCCCATTATTATCTTGCCTATTTTATTTGTGAATGAGCTAGATTAGTTAACTGTGGATATGACCTAGACAGCGTACTACCGCCGACTCTGCGGCGTAGGCTGGACGTACCCACGCACTCGTGCCCGAATTTTTGGGTGCGGGTCGTGGCACTTGCTGACACACCAAGCATTTGGCCATAAAGCGTGCTATCTCCCGCTTTATTCCATGCCACCAATAATATTGTCGCAGATCTCTGTACATCTTTGTGCCTCCCGGATGTATAGAGTATGTTGAGCTATGGGCTTCTGACATCAGCTCATTACGAAGTTCTCCATTTGGAACATAAAGACGATCACCACATCTTAGAGTCCCATCTTCGTGTATACGACATCCAGTCTGAATTCCAGCCTCTGTTCTTTGGCGAAGCCTCTGAAATCTTGCATCTGCTGATAGAGCTTCTTTGATTCTTTCCACCAAGATTGATTGCAGCTGGTAGTTTGATAACTGGCCGTCAATTCCTGTCATAATGACCTTTATTCCCAACCTTTCTAGATCTCTCAAAAGACCTGGTTGGGTGATCATAAAGAATGCCGAGGGTCTTCTGCTTAGAGCATCGGCTACTACATTAGCCTTCCCCGGATGGTACTGTAGATCAATTTCGAAATCCGTCATCACTTCAAGCCACCGTCTTTGCCTCAGATTTAAGTCTTTCTGAGTGTAGACATATTTCAAGCTCTTGTGATCGGTGAAAATCTCCACTCGTTCGCCATATAGATAGTGTCTCCATAGCTTCAGGGCGAAGATGACTGCGGCAAGCTCCAGGTTGTGAGTGGGGTAATTCTTCTCATGAGTCCTTAGTTGTCTTGAGGCATAAGCTACAACCTTCCCATGTTGCATTAAGACACACCCAAATCCTTTTCCGGATGTATCGCTATAGATAATGAAACCTCCGGATCCAGATGGTATAGTCAAAATGGGGGCTGTAGTTAGACGCTTCTTCAACTCATCAAAAGCTGTCTGGCATTCTTCAGTCCATAAGAACTCCTGTTCCTTGCGGGTAAGACGGGTAATTGGCTCCGCGATTCTTGCAAAGTTTTCTACGAACCTTCGGTAATATCCGGCAAGTCCTAGAAAGCTTCTCACCTCTGAGACATTAGTCGGAGTTGGCCATGTCTCCACAGATGAAATCTTTGCTGGGTCTACCGAGATGCCTTCTCCTGTGATAACGTATCCAAGAAATGCGACACGGTCAAGAAAGAATTCACACTTGCTCATCTTAGCATAAAGGCTCTCCCATCTCAGCGTCTCTACCACCAGTCTTAAGTGCTCTTCATGCTCCTCGTGGCTTTTTGAATACACCAGAATGTCATCGATAAAGACTACCACGAACTGGTCCAGATATTGGTGGAAGACTCGGTTCATCAGATTCATGAATACAGCAGGTGCATTAGTCAGTCCAAATGGCATCACCAGGAACTCGTAGTGACCATAACGAGTCCTGAATGCTGTCTTTGGAATGTCTTCTCTCCGTACCTTGACCTGATGATAGTCTGATCTCAAGTCTATCTTTGAGAATACCACGGCTCTTGTTAGTTGATCGAACAGGTCATCAATTCTCGGCAAGGGGTACTTGTTTTTGATTGTCAGAGCGTTGAGGGCTCTGTAATCAATGCACATACGATATGTTCCGTCCTTCTTTGGTACAAACAGCACTGGTGCTCCCCAGGGTGATGCACTAGGATGAACAAATCCCTTGATCTGTAATTCCTCCAGTTGAAGCTTCAGCTCGTCAAGCTCCTTCTTTGCCAGTCGGTATACATTGGAGGATACTGGTGCAGCTCCGGGTATCAGCTCAATAATGAACTCTACTTCTCTGTCAGGCGGTAGGCCTGGCAATTCTTCTGGAAATACGTCCTCGAACTCTGCTACAATTGAGGGAAGTGCTGTCTCCATCGCCATGTAAGCTCTAGGAGTCTGGCCTACTCCTTGCTCGATGGTTCCTCGGACATATTCGAACTCTAGGTGATCTGGGGGTCTAAAGATAACACTACCCTTTCGGCAGTCTAGGATAGCATTATTCTGGCTTAGCCAGTCCATGCCTAAGACAATGTCAAAATTTGGCATTGGGAGTACCAAAAATCGTGCTCTTAGTCCTCTACTACAAACAACTACCGGACAGGTTTCGATAATGTTGGTAACTGGAACAATACCTCCTCCAGTAAGTATTTTCCAACACTTGGGTAGCGGAGAAGTGGATAGCTTGTGCATGGCTACGAAACTACTGGATATGAAAGACAAAGTAGCCCCAGAATCGAATAATACAGTTGCAGGTAATGATGCAACTAAAATGGTACCTGTTATAGTTTCCCCTTCAGGCTCTTCTGCAATTGCAGCTAACGCAAAAGCTTGTCCCTGCTTTTGCCCTCCAGGTTGTTGTCTGACCTTGAACTAGGCTTCCTGAGTAAGCAAGGGTGCTCCTTTCTGATATCCTCCTGATGTGGAGGGTAGCATCTTCTGGGCTTGTGCTCCTAGCTTCTGCCCTTGCTGAGGTGCTGCATCTCTGCGTTGTGGGCAGTCTTTGGCCATGTGTTGGCTAGCTCCACATAACAGGCATAATCCGTTCTTCTTCCTGCAGTCTCTCATATAATGCCCCTTTTTGCCATAAAAGTGACAAATCGGAAGCTCATTCTTCTGGTAAGGCCCCGTTGTCTGCTGCGTCTGATATTGAGGATGACGTATAGGTCCTCCTGCTCCGTGCTGATTCTTGGCCGGGAAGGTTGAATTTGAGTGCCTTGCTCCTCGGCCAATTGCTTCTTGTTCTCTGGCTTCGGTAAGAACCTCGTTGTAAGAGATTCTTGACTGCATTGTTGTGTACCACTGGAGCTCGTAGTTAAGGCCATGGTGGAATCTTTTAGCCTTCTTCAGCTCGTTCGGGATCAGATCAGCACCGAAATGACTTAGTCTGCTAAACTCCGCGTCGTAGGCATCTACCGTCATGTTTTCCTGCTCCAGGTGTAGGAACTGGGAGTATAGGGCATTCTGGACTGTCGTTGGGAAGTACTTGGCGTTGAAGTGCTCCAAGAATTGTTGCCAAGTTTGGTCTTTGCCGACGCTGCGCTCTATGGATTCCCACCAGTGATGGGCGTTGCTAAGAAGTTGGCCCCTCACAGCGGTCATCCATAGGTCGGGGGTGAGTTGCGATCCTTCTAGCAGCATTTCGGTGTTGGAGATCCAGTCAAAGATCTCCTCAGGAGTCTCGCTGCCTTTGAAGTCTCTCGGGCTCATTTGACGGAAGCCTCGAACTGTGCCCGCTGGTTGGACAGGTGCTGGTGTCGGAGTAGTAGCTCTCTCCAAAGCCGTCATCAACGTCTGTCGCAGAGCTTCGGTTTGCTGCCACTGAGACTGTCTCAGGGCCTCAGTCTACTGCCACTGGTTCTACAATATCGTTTGGAGGAACTGCAGCATTTGAGGTTGACCCTCAAGTTGTGGCATCAGGATAGGCAAGGCTGGAGGTGGAGGCAAAGGTGTCTTCGCCTGCGGTGTTGGTGTCGTCTCCTGACCAGAATTCTGATGATTGGACGGAGTTCCTTGGGCACTTGGCGAAGGGTCTATTGCTTGGTCAGCCCCATTATTCGTAAGTTTCCCGGGTATGTCCATATTTCTGAGGAAAATAGGATAATTAGAAAACACAAAGAAGATAAATAATGATAATCAAGCAAGATGCAATAATAGAAATTGTAAAGATGGTGTCAGTGTGGATGAGACCTAATATTCCTATCCTATTGCAGGCTTGCTAGGCATGTCATCATACCACTAGCAATAAAAAATTGGACCTGCATGGGCCACCACTAAAACCGTGTCACGTCCCAGTCCCAAAATGTCAGGAACTAGGCCATGTGTCACTGGCCAGCTGACACGTCACTAAGGCTTAATCCACTTTGATGGACCCAAAGGAACGTGCTACGCTGTCCTAAAATACTACAAGTACAAAAATAGGTATATCTATCTCATCCACAACAAAATGTCAGAAAAGCAAGTGCTGAACTATATATATAAAACTGAGTCTGATACAATACACAACTGGTGAGAATACAAGCCTACTACAAAAACTGATAATAGCGCAGAAAAATCAGATAGACTAAGCAGTGTCTATCTGATGAAAACATCTCCATCTCCAGGTGGCAGGCCTCTAGGATCAAGCATACTCTGAGGGTGTCTCCTCGAGCTCCTCCTCGGTAGCACATCTGGCCTCCTGATCAGGGCCGTACACAGTGGGGTAGAAAGCCTCATCTAGATCTGGCAGGAAACCAGGTCCTCAGTGGAACATAACAAGATACAGAAAATGATATGCCATGTATGTGAATACTGAATAAAGAAAATAAATACAGGGTGCTAACCATCTAAGTAAAATGCAAGTAAAGACCTTGTAGTACGCATGGGAATGTGTCGGCTAGACATATGCTGACATAATTCACCAATCGTGGTGACTGGCTAGTATAGGTGTCATATGCCCCCAGACTCACGGGTAGCTCTATAATCGACCATCTCCGAGGAGCATGGTACGAAGGTATAATCATATATGGAGGGGGTATCCCATACGTCTACTAGTTATCTTTCCCAACCCAATGAAACTAAATATCAAGTCGTACATTTCCTGAGTTTTTCTAATCCGTGATGCGGGTCACACATACTGGTAGCTAATCAAATACGCAGCTCACATCCATAAATGCAATGCAACCATGTTGCGTGTTACCGTGATAGGGTCTAGGAGAATATCATGATACTCTCACAGTGTTGGTGAGTCTGTAAGACTAAGTTATTTACACTAATTGTCAACGTATCAGTTGACTGTACCAGAGGCAGTCTCAGGTACTCATAGTATATGAAATTCAAGAACAAAGCAGATATCAATAATTGAATTTAAACATTTACTTGGCAAGGTATACTTGCCTACTCCCTGATAGTGTTGATAACCTGATCTCACAGTCAGGTTTGAGGTTGCTGGTGACAGGGGGTCACTAGCTGTGCTGAAGGTGGTTTCTGTTAAAACAGACAAGGTTCGTGAATATCATGGTTGTAATATAAGCATATATATAGATATAGATATATATATAGTATGTATATACATAGATATAATATATATCTAGTAGTATATATAGTATATAAAGAACAGGAAATGCAGGTATCTATAATAGTAGCAGGGTATATCCACTGCTATATATATAATATAATATTATCAGGGTGTATCCACTGATGTATATATTTATATAGATAAAGGAAAAGATAGTGCAGAAATTTAGTACATATATAAAGCTGTACTATTCAGCAATATAATATAAATATTATCAGGGTCTATATGTGACCACTGTTATATATAATAAAGTGCAATAATTGTAAATATATATAGATAGGCTGTAATATCCAGCACAGTATAATATAATATATATATATAGATATATGTAATAAATTGAAATGACTTTGCAAGTATTGAAAATATATATATAATATATATAAGCTGTATTATCCAGCTGGATATTAATATATATATAGATAACATATATATATATATATATATATATATAATAGGTGCAGGAAATAAATTAAGTGCAGAAATATAAAATATACATATATACATATGCTGTAAAAGCAGGAATTATATTAAGTGCAGAAATATAAAATATACATATATACATATGCTGTATTATCCAGCAATATTTATTAATAATAATATATTTAATACATAGCATATATATAACATATAAATAATATGTTATATAATATTATATACATATAGTATACATATTATATATAACTATATATATATATATATATGTGTATACACATATTTGTATATACTATATATATATATATATATATATATATATATATATATATATATATATATATATATATATATATATATATATATATATATAACAAAATAAAATGCATAATATAACATAAATAATATGTTATATATAAATATATATATATATAAATAAATATATATACATAATATGTTATATAAATATATCTATACATAATATAAATATATATGTATAGTATTCATATATATATATAAATATATACATATATTTAATAAATAATAAAAATATATATAGTATAATTATACTGTATAATAACAGTATATAACATATATTATATAATATAATATATATATATATATATATATATATATATATATATATATATATATATACATATATATACATATATATACATATTTATATACATATATATATACATATATATACATATAGGTATACATATAGGTATATATATATAATTACATATATATTAGGTTTAGGGGGTATACCTACTGACAGGGGGGTCCCACAGGTAGTCGACGGCGGGTGGACGGTGGCGGAGTCGGCCGGAGGCGGACGGAGGAGCGGGAACAGCAGCAGTAGCTACTAGCAGCAGCAGCAGCAGTTAAGTGCGGGGGCTGCCGGCGGCGGAGGAGCGGCGGAGGTGGCCGGACCGGCGGCGGGTTCGACAGAGGGGAGGGTGGCGGTCAGGTTGGTGGTGGTGGCGGAGGTCCACGACGACGGTGGTGGAGGCTGGAGGCCGCCGGAGGTGAGGGTGGTGGTGTAGTCGAGAATTCGGCCGGGGCACTGTGGAGGTGAGGACGGCCGGAGGAAGCGTCGTGGGGTGGTGAGGGGGTGGTCGTCGGAGAGAGGAGGTCGGGGCGAGTCGGTAGGTGGGGTTGGTGGCGGTGCTCGGTGGCCGGAGGCGGCGTAGGGGGTGGTTCGGGTGGTGGTGGCTGTGGGTGGTGGTGTTGGGAGATGGGGTTGCGGGGGCTGTGGCCGGCGGAGCAGGGTGGTGCAGGCGGTGGGGCTTGGCCGGAGGGGAGAGGGGGTCAGGGCGGAGGGTTGGCCGGAGTTGGGTGGCCGGCGGTGGTCGGAGGGGAGAGCTGTGAGAGTTTGAATGGGAGGGTTAGGGTTTATACAGGGGTTAGGGTCAATGGCAATTTAGTAAATAAAGGGAAGTTTGGGGATATTTTGGTAAATTCGATTTTTGGGGATATTTCTCCTGGATTTTTCTGGGTATTTTGGGTGGGTCCCATACACCTATGGTCTAGCCAATAGAATTATGCCACCTTGCATGCAATTTTGCATAAAATTCCCTAAATTTTCATAAATTGCATAAAAGCATAAAATTTGTATTTTGCGTAATTTCGTAATTTACCAAATTTCAAATACTGATTTTCCGAAATTCTGAATTGTACAGAAATGAGGGAAATAGCTGGAAAAAATGTTTTGGACAGTGTGGGGTGAGCCTGGGCAGATGCAGGGTCTGATTCTGCAGGTGATATGGTCATCGTATTTATTATTTAATAAATACTGCGCACGATGTTCACTAATTATTTTGAGGCTGTTAGGGTCATAGTTTTTCTACTGTGTCAAAACGATATTTGAAGTATAATTAGAGTAGAATTTTATCGTATTTTTGGTTGGGCAAACAGGTGCCTACTGGTCCTCAATTTCCTAGGGTACAGAGGTGGGTAAAGAGCAGAAATTTAAATAGAAAATAAATACGTACGTTTGTAACGACTTTCGTGCGACTAAAACGAAGCATCAAACAAGGTTTCTAGAAGTTGCACGAAATACAGAAAAAGTAGTCTAACAAGTCTAGGGCAGGTATGTAGAATTTGTTTAGGGTTTAACAGCTAGTGGGATGCCCTAATTAATTGTGTAATAAACAGGTGCACAATCAATAGAATATATAATAAATAAATTTTTTAAAAAATTGCAATAATTCTAATTAGTCAAAACTAATCCTAAATTACTGAAATTTGGTCGAGGGAGTTAACAGTTTCTTTGGACAAAATTTAGGAATTAACATAAAAATCAGAATAATAAGATTAAAATAGGATTTTAGAGTAATTATTTCAGAATTAAATAAATTAAAATAAATTATCTTTTGACATGATAAATTTGTAATACATAGGCTATTTGGACTGTGACTTGGACTCTGATTCATACCAGCAACAGGACCCCAGGCAAGTGTACCTTGCCAAACTCTGCAGTATTGTTACATATTTTTCTTGTTTTATTATATTATTGTGCATGCTTAACCTAGGACCGTGTGACGTACTTAGCGTCCGATTATTAGTCGGGTGCCAACACTGTACGCGGTGTTGGGTACTGTCATCTAGAGATGGACATTCGTGACACTTTATATTCTCGTACTTGTCTTACAAAGTACACTTTGACCCAGGACACTTGACACTCCTCATGAGACAGGATCTTCCCGAGATATTCGTGGTGATTCTGTATAGGATACAGGACTTGACAGAGATACTATATTCATAAATATATTATGACTTGTTGTATTAGCTATGATCCTGCTTGACATGGACATGAGACGTTGTGGTCATGATATGCGTGGTTACATTGGGTGGGGAGAGACACACAGGCTACAGGCTGTTTTATATATATATCTTCTATTATTTAGAGGTCGTAGACTCTCGGAGCAGAGCTAGACCCACTACCGGTTATTACCGCTACCGGCTCCCCGACACAGAGCTTGTAGTGGCTCAGCCTGAGTACTCGTGATGCTCTCACTTGCATTTTTACTTAGATGGTAACTTACTTGCCATATTTATTCTGTTTATTTTCTGCACTGTATTTATTTTGGCATAAGCTTTCTTGTACCTTGCTATGTCCCCTGAGGACCTGGATCCGGATTATGTTCCCAGGATTTGAGGACGAGATCTATCCCGAGGTATACGGGACCGGAGCAGGAGCTGATCCAGGAGCTGTACCGCCATCCGAGGATGAGGTGTTAGCCGAAGACTTCTCCTGAGCTTCCATGTTTCATGCTCAGTATTTATTATTTATTTCAGTCATTTACTTTCTGGTCTGTTGAACCATTGTATTAGATATTTATCGGGTTGTTCCCCGAAGCATTTTGTTGAGACTAGCTGATGATTTACATTCCTTATTATTCTGTGGATCATATTTTATATCTGGTGTGGATGAGATTAGTTGTGTCATGATTGTCGTAGACTTTGTTTTACAGCTTAAGTATGCCCTGATGGATCCATTAAATTGGGTTTGTCCATCGGTGTGTGCTGCTGGCCATTGCCACGTGGCTAGTCCCTCGATATTTTGGGACTGGGGTGTGACATGGTTTTTGTGGTGGCCCATGCAGGTCTACGACTAAATTGTTCGGTTTCAACTTAGGGACCGAGCAAGCCTGCAAATAGGATTAGAGTATAGGATCTCATCCACAACTGACTATGGCTTCTCCACCTCCTCCTTCCAATCTATTCCGTTGAAAAATTGCATCCTGCTTGATTCATGTGCCTTCTCATTAGTTCCTTGAGTATAGCTTTCTTCTAGAATATAGAAGTCCCTGTTGATAGAATGAGAGGTAACCTTCCTACTAAAAGTACAGCTAGGATATTGACACACCCCTAAGTAGAACGCTTAATAAAACCTAGCGTCCCTTACCTATAGAATAATTTACCATTATTTCTTGTTATAGTCATGAATGACCTAAGAGTAGTATAGTCACTGCTAAGAGCTAGTTAGAGATTGGACCCTAATGTTTGACCCTAGTGGTTGACCCGAGTTTTGAGGAACCAATAGAAATCTGAGATCGAATGTTAGAACAGAACCTAGTGTGCATAGTGAGATAGTGTTAGGATATAGGTTCTTGTCGTGATATTAGCAGACGGTACCTCAGGAAGCCCAGAGCAACGAGTATGACATTCCCCATGAGATCATACCTCAAACACGGAGAATTTCTCGCCACCTTCACCTTAGGAAACTATGATATTATCTAGAGCCTCATATTTTAATTTCATACGTTGTTCGTCTGCAACCTTAACGTTCGCTAATGTGCAACGACTAAAATATGTTCTTCTTTTCTCCGTCTTTCAATTTGTGCCACCTGACAGTTCTGATAGTAGGCCAAGTAATTTTATTCCTTGTTAAGGGCCCATAGTTTGCTAGAATTATAGTTGTAGTCTTGAATTTGAAAATTTTGTATTTTGTAGTTAGAGTTCGATAAGTTTGAGTTAATCTTGTAGATTGTGACATGATGATTATCCCTTAGTGTTAAATTACGTAATTTGTACCCCCACCTCGATCCAAGTTATATTCCCTTTCCCTTGAGACTAGTACCACATAGTCCACTTGACCCATTAAGACGGTGTAACTGAATGGCAATAATTGTATACTAGCATAAGATGACAATATTTATTCAGACAATAAAATTTAGAGGTTCATGCCCTATTGGGTCGACTAGCAACTTAGACAAGGAGGTTGTATGATAACTGTAGAGATTGTAGAGTCTTTTATTATTGTTGCTCATTTTGTTCGTTTTGTGAACTTGAATAATTTGTACCTCCTTTCATCATCATCTAGCGTGCATATATTTCATATACTACCTTGACTTATTATGCTATTTTATAGCCTAGTTTTGCAAGCTTATTCTTTATCGAGCTTGTTCATGACATATGTATTATTGGGGAGGCCCACAATAATAAATTTCAGAATCAGTGTATTACGGTCTGATCAACCATAGTGCGCTTGATTCGCCCTCACAATAATACCTTACGTGGATTGAGATATGTAGTGATTAGACGAATATACTTGCTCTAGACATGTCTGACATATCGTATCGGTTACATAACTGTACTAATACGAGCAGGCGAACAAAGGATTACCAAAATAGGATTTCAATCCATAACTGCTTTGACAATTCCCAATTGAATTCTTTAAACGCCTTGATCCCAATACTTCTATTCTATTACGCTGCCCTTGAACTCTTTATTATTGGTCTCCGTCTTCCCTTATTTCGGAAAGACGAAATCTCGTGCTTGGTATAAATTGATACACAGAGAATACGAGATATACCCCATAGGCCTATCACATACTTGAGGATCATTCTTCGTAATTAAGGACATATCATATGTGATATGGTCGGCATTGAAGTTCGAGGATTGAATGACATGAGTAAACATATTAAGGAATATTCTCTCAAGGTATATAGCCTTATGTGATAGATGGATAAATTCTAAGTTGGGTAGTAGTGCATTGTCAACTCGAGAGGAATTTTTTTTAGATTGTGATCGAGTAAGATTAAATTGGGAGAGGTTCAAGCCATTTTAATTTTGAGAATTTTAGAAGAATGACTAAGATGATGAGGATTAATGAATTATTATTGAGGACCTGATATTTATACCTTAAGTACATGATTTAAACAATGAAGGTAAAATCATCAACTTAAAATTTAGAGGATAAAAAGATGGAATTTCAGACTTGAACAATGGTGGACTGCATTTAAACTATTTTTTAATTTGATGATTTGAGTTAAAATAAAAAATTGATGGTTGGACTACCTATTTGAAATATTAAGGATGTGAATGGAATTTAAGAAGTTGAAGCATACAAAAATTTATAAATGAAAATAGGAATAATAATGGACTCGAATTACTTCTAGAGGAGATTATGATAATTGGAGATCGTGAGGTAAAATTGATATGCGTATTTAAATCTTGAAGATGATATATGGATTTAATTTAAATTTGGATATGGATAATTTAAAAAAGCGAGAAGAGATAACCATAGGTTGAATTTGATTGGATCAGTGGTCATCTTAACCTAGAAGTGATTGCAATGGATATGATTAGGATTTTAATTGTCGCAAGGAGATTGCGATTGACTTGCCTTATGTACACGAAGGATTAACAAATTATGCCTTATTTTAATTTTGAGGACGATATTGTCTTAAGTTGGCTGGATTGTGAAACCCCCTCACCTAAGAAGTAGACCTACTTGGCTTAGATAGTGAGACTGAGGCTAGCTCGAATCCACTTAGGAATAGAACACGATATTTTTTATTTAGTTTAACAACATGGTATCCCTCGGCGCGTCTTACTATTGCTTCGATAATTGGAGCACTTCCCTAGTCACTACCTTCCTACAAATTCCACACCTTGTCCTAGACATGCCCATCCTCCAATTTTCATCTTTGTGCAACGTTTCAATTGTTGGGCGCTTTTATGCAAAAGAGTATTTAGGTGTCCACACTATTGGACATGACACACGAAGAAACCTATTTTCACTCATGTGAATTTCTTCCATGATTTTCGGAATGTGCAACGTGCAACATCATCCACTCCGTTAAACCTAGCCTTGCATTTTAACCAATGCAAATCTTAGACCATCCTTGACTTCTACCATGGCTTAATTTTAATTTCGAGGACAAATTTTTTATAAGTTGGGTAGATTGTAACCCCCTAATTTTTCAGAAATTTTTAATTTGAATTTTTCACAATTTTCTGTAATTTTCAAGGATTTTCAGGAATTTATTTTAGATTCAAATATAATTAAAAATATCCCAAACTTTTATTTTAGTTTCTAAATAATAAAATATATTTTCTAGAAGTTTTTGGGAATTTTCTGAGTATTTTTAGTATTTATTGGGAGTTATTTAGGCTAATAACTAATTTTTAGGACTTGTAGAATTTATGGTGCAAGCCTAGGAATATAGAATGGACCCATGTTATTTTATAAGGTTTATAATATTATTATATATTTTCTGGAATTATTTCAGAATTTTTGGAATAATGTTAGTATTTATTTTTAGTTTATGGCAAAACTAATTTTTAGAGCTTCTCCTAATTATAGTAGGAAATCTATGAATATATAATTATCCCAAATATTTTTCTATAGTTTTTAGGTTCAAAATATATTTTCTGTAATTTTTCTAACTTTTTATGATTATTTTTAATGTTTATTTTGAGTTATTTAGATTTTAAATGACTTAAATAATATTTTGATAAAGGCAAATAAAAAACAAATAATATAACCAAAACCATCCAATCAAATCATGACACGTGTCACCCTATCAACTTTCATTCAGCCTCTCAACATCCCTATATATATATATTATTATAACCCTAATTATCCCATTATTTTTTAGAGAGAGAGATTTTGGAGAATTGCCATCTAGGGTTCCTTCATCTTCCAGAAGCCATTGCGCATAGCTCCGGACTCCAAACGAGGCCTAGTTTCTTGCGTTAGAACGATATTGAGGTTAGATTTCTGATTATATAATTTTTTTTACAAAATTATGAGTATTATATTCTGGAAAATTCGTAGAGCACAGCATGTACGAAAATAGACGTGTTTCAATGTTTTCATAATTTTGGGAGAACCAGGAATCAGAATCATGAACCGTTTAAAGTTTCGAAAATCTAATGTCGAGATCATTGACATATGATTTTCCTAAAATTTAATTTGATGTATTTTCATACTGTTAATTTTGTAGAACTTCTAGGTTAGAATTTAACCATCGGTGCACAATACAAAATTTGTATGTGCCATAATTCCCAAACGAATTTGAATTCGGACGAGCCGTAAATTCTAGTATGTTTTTTATGCTGAAATCTATAGGAAATCATGCATGAAAGTTGAGTTTGTATTGGTTGACTTTTTGGTCAACAGATTGCCTCGATTTGCGTGCCATGAGTCTCGAGTTGATAAAATTTAGTTTCTTTGGACAAAATTTAGGAATTAACATAAAAATCAGAATAATAAGATTAAAATAGGATTTTTGAGTAATTATTCCAGAATTAAATAAATTAAAATAAATTATCTTTTGACGTGATAAATTTGTAATACATAGGCTATTTGGACTATGACTTGGACTCTGATTCATACCAGCAACAGGACCCCAGTTAAGTGTACCTTGCCAAACTCTGTAGTATTATTACATATTTTCCTTACTTCATTATATTGCTGTGCATGCTTAACCTAGGACCGTGTGACGTACTTAGCGTTCGATTATTAGTCGGGTGCCAACACTGTACGCGGTGTTGGGTACTGTCATCTAGAGATGGACATTCGTGACACTTTATATTTTTGTACTTGTCTTACCAAGTACACTTTGACCCAGGATACTTGACACTCCTCATGAGACAGGATCTTCCCGAGATATTCGTGTTGATTCTGTATAGGATACAGGACTTGACAGAGATACTATATTCATAGATATATTATGACTTGTTGCATTAGCTATGATCCCGCTTGACATGGACATGAGACGTTATGGTCATGATATGCGTGGTTACATTGGGTGGGGAGAGACACACAGGCTACAGGCTATTTTATATATATATCTTCTATTATTGAGAGGTCGTAGACTCTCGGAGCAGAGCTAGACCCACTACCGGTTATTACCGCTATCGGCTCCCCGACACAGAGCTTGTAGTGGCTCAGCCTGAGTACTCGTGATGCTCTCACTTGCATTTTCACTTAGATGGTTACTTACTTGCCCTATTTATTCTATTTATTTTCTGTACTGCATTTATTTTGGCATAAGCTTTCTTGTACCTTGCTATGTCCCCTGAGGACCTGGATCTGGATTATGTCCCCAGGATTTGAGAACGAGATCTATCCCGAGGTATACGGGACCGGAGCAGGAGCTGATCCAGGAGCTGTACCGCCATCCGAGGACGAGGTGTTAGCCGAAGACTTCTCCTGAGCATCCATGTTTCATGCTCAGTATTTATTATTTATTTCAGTCATTTACTTTCTGGTCTGTTGAACCATTGTATTAGATATTTATCGGTTGTTCCCCAAAGCTTTTTGTTGAGACTAGCTGATGATTTACATTCCTTATTATTCTGTGGATCATATTTTATATCTGGTGTGGATGAGATTAGTTGTGACATGATTGTCGTAGACTTTGTTTTACAGCTTAAGTATGCCCTGATGGATCCATTAAATTGGGTTTGTCCATCGGTGTGTGCTACTGGCCTTTGCCACGTGGCTAGTCCCTCGATATTTTGGGACTGGAGCATGGCACTACTTTATGTGGATTGTGATACAGTTGACTCAACTTGTTAGACGAATATACTTACCCTCTAGACTGGTCAGAGCATATCTTGTCAAGTACATAACTGTTCTGATGTGAACATACAAATAGGAATTTACTAAAATAAGATTTCAATCCACAACTGCCTTGGCAACTCCCTTTCAAATTCTCTAATCCCTTTGAATCATGTACTTGTATTATATCACCTCCTCCTTAAACTCTGTATTATTATTTTCCGTCTTTTCCTATTTCGGAGAGACGAACGTTCGTGCTTAGTATAAGTTTCATACACGGATAGTACTAGATATACTCCATAGGTCAAGCACTCATGATGACAAATAAGAGAGCGCAGGCACATGAAGTCATAGATACAGGTACGTCCCTTAGTTATATGTGTCATTTTATACTCATAACCCCTTTATGACACGAGATCTTAGGTGCATAGTAGACATAGAATTATATAGGTGATGGTTTAGCAGTTATGAGGATGTATTGATATTTTACCCAGATGGCATACATGTAACACCCCGTTTCGTTCTAGCGGACTGCCGTCTCAATCGGCAAAAGTGCAACTGTCCCGACCCGCTTTGACTCAAATGAGAAGCAAAGGATATCCAGACTTGCCCCTACAGGAATCAGCTTAGGCTTTCAGAGGCTCGCTTGACGTATCGCTCTATCGAGGCGAATCATCGCTAAGGTGGGTGGCTACGGTGAACTTGTCTTTGCTTAGCCAGCACATATAAAATGTGGAATGTTCATGCTAGTCACTAGGTGAATTACCCCCTGCATGCTAATAAGAATCCAACGCACCTAGCTAAAGAAATAATCCTAACTTGTATTGCTTATGCTAGAACATGAAAATTGAAATACTGCATATATTCAGACCCTCGCATGCTAAGTCCCTAACGGCTCTAACTCTCGGCTTACCTTCGGGTCCGAGCAAACGTGTTTACTTATGCCCCTTAGAAACGCATGCTTGTCTGCTTGAATGTTGCCTTGTTTACATCCAAACCCCAGGAGACTACTAAGTAGTCGTCCCGTGCATGATTGAACCTGCAAGTATCCGGGACCGTTAGGTCACCAGGCAGCCCCGAACCAGGGGAATGCATCAAGGCAAGACTCATTCAGGTATTCAGATATCTGCAAGTCTCCCTCGAGCGGGCTTACAGCAGCCCAGGAGACTGTGCATATCCAATGACTAAGTGAATCCTGATTCAAGTATCCCGTGTACTCGTGTACTCGTGTTTCCGTGCACTCGTGTTCTCGTGTTCTCGTGTTCTAGTGCACGCGTGTTCTCGTGTTCTCGTGTATCTCGTGATAATTGGACGGCCCCAATTATGCATGTCGCGGACTAGTTCCACGGACGGTCACCGGGGCACTGGGGTCGATCCGGTCCGGTTGGAGCTCGTGTGTAGTCATCGTGTTCGGGACTGGGTATCTTGTAGCGCATCGTGTACTCTCGTAGCATGCTATCCTTGTCCTCGACTACGTCCTTAAATGGCTATGCCAGCGACTTCTGTTCATATAGATAAGTCATCCTCGCTTAGCGGCTATCCGCGTGCGAGTCATTGCATCGCATCAAGAAACAACTGAACACCTGAACGATCATGTTATAAACGACCCAAACGTGTTTGCATATGCTATTGCCCCTGAATGTTTATACATGCCCGTGCTTGAATTAACAATGTTTGCCTTGGACAGGGAAGGTAAGTTGGTAAGTCTTGCCGTGTTTTCTCTCATGTTGCACGGCGCACTGCCACACGAACTAGGCTATTCAGATATTGCATGAAACTGATCCTAAGTCAACTAGAAAGACCACTTAATAGTTGTGCATGGAACCTGTATTACGTGTTTGGATTTGTCGAGCGGGCGAGTAGCTTCCCCACCAGTGCATTCAATGTACTGATAATCCACCAATTTGTATGTAGGGTGCGGGAGAACCTTGTTCGGTATGGATGCCTCTTTCGTGCGTGCTAAGGTATGGAGATCACTCCGAAGCAACGGTGCTTCCAGAACCGAGGCACATATATAAGACATAATATTATGAACATCGCCTAATCATCGCCTGTACAATCATTCCACAATTGTAGCCACTTGGCACGCTTTCACTGTTTCAGAGAGAGAGACTTGAGCGACTTATAATCTCGGCTATACGCCGCCTGTAACACTTGTTCATATCAATAAAGAGTTGCTTTAATTTAACTTGTGTTTCAATGCTTCCACTATATTGTCAACTCAGTGAACTTGTTATCGATCGCCTATGCGTTCATGACTCCGTTGCCCTCGGACAATATGTGCGACTCTGTGGCTTAGAACTCTTGCCGCCAGCCAATGAACCATGGCCGGCCGAAATAGCCTGCGGAAGATTAGGACGTGACAATACACGCAATGCTAATAGATGTCACACATAGCAGTAGTAGTATTCTCTTCCTATCACCATCTCGCCCTCTTGGGTGGCTCATCTTCTTAACTATATCCATTCCTTATCTCGTGCTTAATTCTCCCTATCGTAGTTACGTCTTTTCGTGCCATCATAAATTGTTGGTTTACTTTGACCCCACCCTCATTAGTGTTAGTTAAAACATAAATGTGTTAGTAATGATTAATAATTAAAAGATGAGTACATAATGATAACCCTTATGTATATGCACTATAGCAATATACATATCCTCTTATCTTTAAAAAAAAAACATGAATAGCATCCCTTAGTCTAACAGGAATTTGTTAGACTGTTTGAATTAGTTCATACTTCCAATAGTTTTATAAAGATTAGTCAAGACCTAAAGTGTTGCCCTAAAACATAGACTATGCCTAGGAAAGAATTGAAGACACTTGTTATGAACTGACAACTATGATAAATCACTGGCAAAGTAGCGACAACTGTAGCTAGACCGTTGTAGTAGAGTAGTCGAAGTATTTGCAGACATATTGGTCAGGTGGCATGGCAGTATTAGACTACGATACTTGACGGTTACAAAGAAAAATCACGGTTGTGAGATTCAAGACAAGCACCCCAAGATTCTCGACCCAATAAATATATTTGTCTTACAACCTAGACAATAGCCTCAAGAGACTGTGACTACTAGTAGAACTCTTGTAAGTTGGGTAGTGTAGATGAGTTAGAAATAGAATAATGTATGGACAATAAATGAGAAGTGTTAGAATGACAGACCATGACTTTTAGGAAGTACTGCTAGATAGCTATGTAGTGTGATAGCTATAGTGATTACTATGATAATGGGTTAGTGTCAATTTCGAGGACAAAATTTTTGTAAGTTGGGTAGAATATAAAACCCTATATTTTTAAATATTTTATTTATTTAATTAATTAGTTATTTAATTTTTTTTTATAATATTACGTAGTTATTTGAATAATATATACGTAGCGATTTAAGTACCTAGATGATTATTCATTTAGAATTGTTGTACAAAAACCTATTATTTTATTTTAGGAATAATTTTAGAGGGGTGATATAATTTTATAGAATTTAATAGGGTACAAATATATTTTTTATATTCCTCAAATATATATGCAAAAAATAAATAGTGTAATAATAATAATGATAATAATAATAATAATATTAATAAATAGTGTAATAGTATTAATATTAATTATAGTAATAATAATATAAAAGAAAAAAATAGAAAAGAAAAAGAATAAGAAATAGAAATAGAAAAGAAAAAGAATAGGAAAAAGAGAATAAAAGAAAATAAATAAATAAATAAAATAATGCCTAAGCTAATCTCTCCCCCCCCTAAACGAACCCAACAGCAGCAGTAGCGCCTAGACCCGCGCAGGTTCCTCTCTTCACCCCCTTTCATCTCTCATTCTCTCTCTCTCTATATATATATATATAATTGCTAAATCCAGAAACCTAACCCTAAACCTAAAACCTCTTCTCCATCTCGACCGCCGCCCCGCCGTCGAGACACCGCCGTTCATCGCCGGAGCGACTACCGTGACCGCGACCCTGTGCCGCGACCGAGTTACACAGCAGAAAGTCAGCAACTTACCCCTGTTCGTGACTCGTTTCCCGCGCCATCGCTCGACCAAACTCGATCCCGTATTCACCGGTATGTTCACAACTTAACCCCCTTCCATATATGTATGTTTGTTGACCTCGAACAACGCATAAACCTAGGCA
The DNA here is from genome assembly GCA_036927795.1 of Iris macrosiphon. NCBI lineage: Eukaryota > Viridiplantae > Streptophyta > Magnoliopsida > Asparagales > Iridaceae > Iris > Iris macrosiphon. Next base: position 106,095,135 of record JAYESA010000001.1, on the reverse strand, counting down.
AAAACAGCGACTAAGTTGGCAAAAAATAACAACTTTTGGGATCGCAGAAAACTACGATAACTACCTATGTTCACGGATTTGTATCTCCAACCCTAGAGATCCAAATTTGGTTTTTCTTTTTGGTATGCAAAGACCACTTAAACTAGTTTATTTTTTGTCAAATGCAATAATTTATTAACTGCTGTGTGTTAAAGTAAATTAGTTAGAAAACCCCAAAAATATACTTTTTCTCAATTCTAGAAATTGCGATACGGAGCGCGCCCCGCCAAACGGGACCGCCCCATCATGTACCAAGTGTACCAAAAGGTGCGCACAGTATATCCGGACGTGTGGATTTTCGCAAAAACTGATTTGGACGTGTGTGCATGTCGGAATCAGCCCGTATCCGCAGAAAATCCCCCATGTCGTAACTTTTGCAAAAGCCCTGCGCATTTAGTGCACGCTCGTCAAAACGAGACGAAACTTGCGCCATTGGATTCTTGGTATCACACTGGTCTTGTGACCCAAGTTTCACGCGATTCTGAGACAGTTGACCAAGTCGCCTATTGGCGGGCCCCACGGTTGACTTTTTGGACGAATTTGTGTACGACTCACCGAAATCCAAGATTGAAAGTACGTTGAATTTGTATTGATGTTTAGAATTGGGTTGACCTATAATTTGGCCCATTTTGAGAGCTTTACCCCCTGACACACTTTTCGGTGCAAAGTGACCCATACGTGGAGTCCGCTTTGACCCAAAATTATCGTTTTGCCCCTGTATCCAAATTGGACGAAAGGGTAGTATTTTTTAGCTATATCGCTTATTCTGGGAATGTAAGTGATATTTATTTTGCATTCTTAGTATATTTTTGTATATTTATTACATTTTTGTATATTTATTGTATGTGTAGTTTCTTTCAGTCATTACTATATATTAGATATGTTAACACACACTTGACACTTAGTATCATAGAGGACAATCAGTAGGCGTATGGGCTATAACCACTCTGGTGAACCTTAGTAACTAGCACGCACTATGGTAGTCGTGTCCGATGGTCGCTACCCCGCGGTATGTCAATTGATTGAGTCAGGATGGTCGCTACCCCCGCGGTATGTCAATTGATTGAGTCACGATGGTCACTACCCCCACGGTATGTCAATTGATTGAGTCACGAGGGTCACTACCCCACGGTATGTCGGCTGATAATGTCCCCTGACATGTGTGTGAGTTGTGAGGCTTAGATCGAGTAGCCTACCCTTGCCCATACGTCAAAAAGTTATCCTCATTTGTATTCATATAGATTGTCTTATACAGCGTACTTATATATTTTCAAACATTATGCATGTTTACTGTATTCAAATTGGCTTGCTTTTATGTATCTTGTTTCGTCCCTCTGAGGACCTGGTCCCTTTCCAGGTGTAGATGTTCATGACTATTTGCAGGAGCACGGATCATGACTTACTACTTATCTCTTCCGAGGAGGTCTTACCTTCTGAGCATCAGTGATTATCTCTAGCGATGGATCGCTTCGCTAATACCTTTATATCATCATCTTATTGGAGATTTATCCTTCTTCCTCATTTTAGTATTGATATAGTCATTGGTAGTGGATTTGTCTCCACCCGACTATTAGTTTTGGATTATTCAGACTCATTATTCTAGTTTAGTTATTTCCTTTTTGTGACTTGTTGTGTGGACGAGATTTAGTATATAGGTGACTTGTGACAATATTTATACCACATGTGAGTTTATATTCATATTATTGTGTACGTATGTATTATGGTATCCATATATTGGAGTTGTCATATACATACGGCTGGCATGCTTACGTGTTCCTGGTCCTACGTATTTTGGGACTGGGATGTGATACTGTGTCCTCAGTTGACCTCCCTTTCCCTTGCTGATGGACTCTTGAAATCTTGCTTCTGTCAATAATTCGGCATAAGAGATCCGGGACTGTGAGCTATTGTAATATTGGAGCTCTTGAGTCAGCCCGCGGTGGAATCTCTTAGCCTTCTCCAAGTCATTCGGTATCAGTGCAGCGCCATATTTACTAAGATGACTAAACTCTGCATCATACTCATCAACTGTTTTGTTCCTCTACTCCAGATGAAGGAGCTAATCATACAACGCATCCCTTACAGTGTCCGGGAAGTACTTCCTCTCAAAGCACTCCAAGAATTATTTCCATGTCTGATACGTACCCAACTGGCGCTCCATTGATTCCCACCATTGATGAGCGTTACCATCTAGCAGCGTCCTTACGCCTGTCATCCATAGATCTGTAGGCAACTATGATGCTTCTAACAACTTTCGGGTGTGGGTTATCCCGTTTGTAGTATCCTCTGGGCTCTCAATGGCTTTATACGAATTGGGATCCATCTGTATAAAGTCCTTGACTGAACCAACTCTAGCTCGTGGTAATGGAACTAGTGTTTGAGCTGGTACAGTTTTCTGTACAGCCATTCTCTCAATTGCTGCCAGAAATTCTTGCCTCTGCTCTGCTGCTTGCTGCCTCTGCTCTGCAACTAGTGTGGATACCTGTTGTCTCTATTCCTGTATCATCATTTGAAAGAATTGGAACAGTTGTGTCTGGCCATCCTGTGGCATCGATGATGCTGGAAGGGTCCTATTAGGTGAAGCTGAAAGGTCAGATGAAACTGGATTGTGAGTCTGTCCATCCGGCCCCGAAAGTCTAGGAGTCGTCGAGGTCTCCCTTCGAGTTTGGCCATTGACTCCTGAAGGTGTGTCGCCATTGGCGGCAGTACATCCACTATGCATATCCATCTCTCTGCAAGTGGTGGACGAAACGATTAGAAGAAGTACAGGAATCAAACAGGATGCAAGCATTTAAATAGGATAGTTGAAAGGAAAGATGAGTTTTAGTCAAGCGTGGATGAGATCCTATACTCTATTCCTATACGTAGGCTTGTTCGGTACAGTAACGTAACCGAGACAATATATTCTTGACCTGCATGGACCACCACTAAAAATATGTCACGCCCTAGTCCCAAAATACGTAGGACTAGGAATACGTAACACGCCAGCCGTATGTATACGAACTCCAATATATGAAAACCATATACACACGTACGCTGTAAATGAATATCACATCCACCAGTAGTAATATACTATCAACAAGTCACATGCAATCTATATCTCATCCACAGCACAAATAAAGAAATAAATAGGAAATAAATAAATGAATCTCAAAGATGAAGTATCAAAGTATGATAGTCGGATGGAAACAAATCTACGGCAAATCGACTATACTAAAACTACTAAAAGAGAGAAGAGATCTAACTCTAATATAAGATAAATGTCCAAAAATAAATAGCAACTAGAATATCCATCAGCTGCGATGGATTAAATATACTCTGAAGATAAGATCTCCTCAGTCAGGTAAGAAGCGTCAGGTCCGGGTCCCTACTCCTGTAGATACTCCTGCCCGTCTATATCTGGAAAGGTACCAGGTCCTCAGAGGGACATAACAAGATACATATAAATATTCCAATAAAGTACTGAAAATAAACATCCAAAATGGGATTGGAGTGACTCTCTCGGAGAATCAGGGGCCTACAAAGTATGTCGTCTTTTGAACGGCAGAGGCCGCCAGTAATATATAGGGGTCATCACCGCCACGTATCTCCGGCGGAGCGTATGGGTTACAGAAAGGAAAGTGCAAAAGATCCCAAATGCCTTACTTGTTGTTCTTCCCATCCCATGCTCTAAGAATGTCACATCCATGACTCGATGATACCTCTAAATAATTACCAGGTCTCCTAGCATGCAAAGTTTCTATCTGCAGTTATTCCTATCCGTCGCACGACCTATATGTACTAGTGGCCAACCGAGTATGCAAGTCCGTGTCCTACATGTGATTGACACTCATGTAAGAACAGTGTCATGGCCAATAAAACATAAGAATGCCTCATGATAATGGGGTGGTCTTATAGAGTAGGTCCATATGCATATACATAATAAAAACAGAATACGACATCACCGTCGTTGCACCCAAGTTTCCTTGGACGCGCAGTTTATATAACAATTTAAAATATATGAACTAAATAAATAAAAATAAGATTCATGCAACATACGGAATATAAATCACGATACAATGTCAAGGTATACATGTCTGGCAAGTAATCTGTAAAGTGTAAGCGTCCAGATGTCAGGTACACAGGTTCAGAAGCTAAGGCCTCTGAATAAACGTCTCTGGATGCTGAAATAAATATCACTAACATTTTTAGAATCAGCGAGATAGCTAGAAAACACTACCCTCTCGTCCAATTTGGACACAGGGGCAAAACGGTAATTTTGGGTCAAAGCGGGGTCTACATGTGGCCCACTTTACACTAAAAAGTGTACCAGGGATAAATGTCTCAAAATGGAACAAATTATAGGTCAAATAAATTCTAAATATCATTACGAACTCAACGGTATGTCCAATTTTTGATTCGGTGAGCCGAACATAATTTTGCCCAAAAAGTCGATTGTGGGGCCCACAAATAGGTGGCTTGGTCAACTATCTCAGAATTGTGTAAAAATTGGGTCACAAGACCAGTGCAATACCATGAGTCCAGTGGCATAATTTTGATCACATTCTGACGAGCGTATAATAAATGGTGCGGGGTTTTGCAAAAGTTGCAATATAGAGACTTTTTGCGGATACGGGCTGATTTCGACACGCACACGCGTCCGAATAAGTTTTCACAAAAGCTCACACGTCTGAACATATCATACGCGCCTTTCGGTATTAATTGGTATACGACGGGGCGATCCCGTTTGGCGGGGAGCGCTCCGTATCACAAATTTCAAAGTTTCACAAACAGGTTTTTCGTAATTTTTAACTCAGTTTAATTCTGCATATAGCATCAAATAAAATAATATAATTGACATAAAATAATCTAGGTTAGGTGTTCTTCACATAGCAAAAAGAAAATCTATGTTTGGATCTCTGTGGAGGGGGATACGAGTCCGTAAAAATTGGTGGTTACAACAGTTTTTCTGAGATTAAAAGTTATCGTTTTTCTCCAACTTGGCCTCCGTTTTTACCTAGGTTTACGCGCTGATCGAAGAAAACTAATACACAGAGTTGGAAGAGGGATAGGTCGTGAATATACCGGTGAAGACTGGGTCAAATTTGGTCGAGCGATGGAACGGGAATCAGCGCGTGAATAGGGCTTCGCTGCTGTGAATCTGCTGTCGCGGCACGGGCGGGCGTTGACGCGGACGGCGGTTTGCGGTGCTGCGCAGTGGCTCCGACGAACGGCGGCGGTGGCTCTCCGATCGGCGGCGACGCTCAGGGTCGACGTGGAGATGGTAAGGGTTTAGGATTAGGGTTTTATAATATATATATATATATATATATATATATATATAGAGAGAGAGAGAGAGAGAGAGAGAGAGAGAGGAAGCGGGAGGACTTCCGTGCGGGGTTAGCAGCTGCTGTGAATCCTCTAGCGGGCCGGGTAGGATAGCAGGTAGGGTTTAGGGTCTTTTGGTTTTAGGTACTGTGGGTTAGGATTTAGGTTAGTTTTATTTTTTATTTTTTATTTCTTTTTCTTTTTCCTTTTTATTTTATTTCTTTTATTCCTTTTTTTTCTATTCTTTTATTTCTTTTATTCTTTAAATAAATTACTAGTATATATATATATATATATATATATATATATATATATATATATATATATACACACACATATGTATATATACATAAAATTTTAGAAAATTATATTAATGCATACAATTAATCTATCAACCTTCCACAAGGTCTCCTACATAAAATAAATTAAGGTAAAATAATAATTGCTCCATAAATCTTTAAATGCATATTTACCTAGAAATAAAAATTTAATAAATTATATATCTTCTAATTAACTAATAAATAATATAAATTAATTAAATAATTAATTAAATAGTTAATACGGTTTTAAAATTAGGGGTTTTATAGTATATTACCACTTGTGGATTGGATATTCATAATACAGCGTACGTATGTGTTGTGGTTTCCATATATTGGAGTTGCTATATACATACGGCTGGCTTATTACGTATTCCTAGTCCTACGTATTTTGAGACTGGGGCGTGACATATTTTTGTGGTTGCCCATGCAGGTCAAAAATATATTGTCTCGGTTACGTTACTGTACCGAACAAGCCTGCGTATAGGAGTAGAATATAGGATCTCATCCACGCTTGACTAAAACTCATCTTCTCTTTCAACTTCCTATTTAAATGCTTGCATCCTGTTTGATTCTTGTACTCCTTCTAATCGTTTCATCCACCTCTTGCAGAGAGATGGATTCGCGTAGTGGATGTACTGCCATCGGAGACGACACACCTTCAGGAGTCAATGGTCAAACTCGAGGGGAGACTTCGACGACTCCTAGACTTCCGGGACCGGATGGACAGACTCACAACCCAGTTCCATCTGATCTTTTCGCATCGCCTAATGGGACCCTTCCAGCTTTATCGATGCCACAGGATGGCCAGACACAGCTGTTCCAATTCTTGCAAATGATGATGCAGGAACAGAGACAACAGGCAACCGCACTGGCTGTAGAGCAGAGGTAGCAAGCGGCAGAGCAGAGGCAAGAATTTCTGGCAGCACTTGAGAGAATGGCTGTACAGGCTTTTGTACCAGCTCAGGCACTAGTATCAGTACCGCGAGCTAGAGTGGGTTCCGTCAAGGACTTTATATAGATGGGTCCCAAGCCCTATAAAGGCACTGAAAGCCCAAAGGAGACTATAAACTGGATTACCCACACTCAAAAGTTATTAGAAGCATCGTAGCTACCTACAGATCTATGGATGACAGGCGTAAGGACGCAGCTAGATGGTAACGCTCATCACTGGTGGGAATTAATGGAGCGCCAGTTGGGTACGTATCAGACTTGGGAATAATTCTTGAAGTGCTTTGAGAGAAAGTACTTCTTGGACACTGTAAGGGATGTGTTGTACGATCAGTTTCTTCATCTGGAGCAGGGGAACAAGACAATTAATGAGTATGATGCAGAGTTTAGTCGCCTTAATAAATATGGCACTGCCCTGATACCGAATGACTTGGACAAGGCTAAGAGGTTTTACCGCGGACTGACTCAAGAGCTCCAATACTACACCAGCTCACAGTCCCGGATCTCTTATGCCAAATTATTGACAGAAGCTAGATTACAAGAGACCATCAGCAAAGGAAAAGGAGGTCAACTGAAGACACAGCAAGGACCATCAAGGATACAACAATGAGGGCCTATCAGACGTCCTTTAGCACAGCAACAACAGTATCAGCACAGAGCAGGACCGTACCAGAATTTAGAGAAGCCCCACTGCAGTTATTGTGGGAAACGCGGGCATATTTTGAGAGACTGTCGGACTCGTTTGGGACAATGTATGAGGTATGGTTTCGGACAACATATGGTGAGAGACTGTCCAATACAGCAGACATTGACACATCCACTGCCAGTACAGAGGCTAGCACTTCCAACACCGAAGCCAGCTCTGCAGATAACTTGACCAGGAGCACCTCACCCTCCAGCAGCAGGAGGATTTCAGCGAGGACCACTGCTACCTACTCAGGAGGATCAGTACACGAGGACCAGTCATGGACTTCCACAGAGGAATGGACAAGCTTTTGCACTAGAAGTGGATGACATGGAACAGGAGATTGGTGTTATAGCAGGTATTACTCTTGCTTTTACTTTTCTTGCTGTGACATTATTTGATACGGGAGCTACCAACTCGTTCATATCTTCTAATTTTATTGCCAAACACAATATTGCTACTACACCTTTACCTAGTTGTGTTAGAATTCTCATCAGCAGAGGAGTTATACTTGTTAGTCGGATTTATAGATCGTGTCCTGTAGTGATTTGTGACAGAGAGATGAATGCCCGACTCTTAGTCCTTCCTATGCCAACTTTTGATATTGTTCTTAGAATGGACTAGCTAAGCAAGTACCACGCTTTCTTTGACTATTTTTGTCACGACCCGTAACCGAAAATTGGGCATGAGCCGTGGGTACGTCTAGCCAACGCCGCAGAATCGGCGGTAGAACGCTGTAAAGGTCCATTCTAGGTCAACCATATCTATATATCTCACAAAAATCTATCAATAACCTCTCTAAAAGGAGGGCAACCACGCAATATATATATAAATAATCCTCTCCAAAAGGAGGGCAACCACACAATATATATATATGAACTCTCAATCACAATAACTAGGGAAAGAAATAAAAGCACGATAAGATAGCAAAAGAAAACAGAACCAAAGAGCAAGACAATATCCAAAATATAGTCCAAGTCAATAATAGTCTACAACATCTCATAGCTTCAAAAGAATAAGTACAATCATCCAAAATAATCAACTAGGAACAACCCAGGAAACCCACCTAGCTAACTAGGGCGCTAACGGCGTCTCCTCGACGCACCCCTCCTCAGTCTCGGGGTCACAACCCTCGTCGACTCCTGACCCATAGAACGTCGGGCAGAAATCCTCAAGATCCTCTGGAAAAAATATGCCCAGTCAGGACTGGAGCGAAGTACATAACTCTGAAAGCAACTCCAAATGCATGGTAAGGTGTATATGACGAGCAATAGAAAAGTATACGCGATGCACAAAAAATAAATACATGATGAAGCAGAATAAGTAGCTGCAATGTAAACTAGAGAACAATACAAGTAGAGAAGTAACTGCATGTAAGAAAATATGAATACTAGCTAAGTGCCTTGAGCACAAGTTCGTTATGTGATCGGCTTAGGTTGCACATAAAAAATACTATGATAACTCCGTTATGCGTGAGTTGCATAACCGACAATCACATGAATACTGTTTGGCTTTGATCACATAACCAACTCCTACTCCCCTCCCCCACTAATACTCTTGGATCCAACAATAACACGCTACGTACATAATAATATCTCACGCACACGAAGGCGAGAGCACAAGAAGCACATGATAGCACATGAAAATCAATACCCGAAGCACATGATGAAATACACGTGATAAAGTATCCGCTGAACACGGTAAAGGGGATAGCATCTCATGACGGGATCCACTAGTACCAGCTCATATAATAATGTGTCAGAATCAAGTATTACAGTTCTAGAACAGGTAATATAAACGCTATCATGAAATAAAAACTATCAGAGGTAGGTACTCGCCTGATGTCCTGAGCAACTGATGAGGATCGAGATTCGGACCGATGTCGCAAGAACCTATTGCAAAAGCAGAATTAAACAGGGTTCTAAGGAGATAAACTGATATAAAATAATTAAAAACAGGTTTCTAGGGATATTCTAGGTCGAACGGGTCAAACCGGTAAAATTTGGGTCAAAAAGTCAACTCGGGGTCCAAAAAGTCAACTCTAGGTTAAAACTAGGTAAAACGTTGACTTTTACGATCAAGGGGGATAATTATGGTCAAAGCTAGGTCAAACTAGGGTGCCCCTGAAATTCTAGGTCAAAACTAGCTCATTAAGCTAGTAAACTCTCAAACTCGCCTCCTCGAGATACTAGGATACCCTCGGTATCCGATACCTCGACCTAGGCCATGCACCCCTCCTAAACCCGCTAAAACCTATGCTAGAACGCGTAAATATATACACATATACATATAAAAATCACTCCAATACTATTCATAGGCTATTGCTCAAATACCCCGCTCGAAACTCAATACCTTGATATCTCAAGGTATTGGGATATCTCTCTCATACCCCTCTAACTAGCTATTTAGTTAGCTATCTAAGTATATAGATATACTCCTAGTTACTAATCTAGGCTAGAATATCTATATCTATCATATATTATACATATCTAAGTATCTATATGCATATATATAAAGATATCCACAACACACATATATAATACCTTATACCCACTCTCAATATGTATATATATATCTATCTAGATATCTATACATATATATATTGCTTTTGGTATATATCTAGCTATATGTATATATGTATCTATGCACATAGATATATATAGCTATCTAACTACTTATCTATCTATCTATCTATCTATATCCACAACCAAAATTATATACATACCTTACCTAAACTCATATATCTATATCTATATCTAGATATCTAACTATCTATCTAGCTATAGGTATATATATCTATGCATATAGATATAGATATCTAACTATATCTAACTATCAATCTATCCATCTATCTATATAACTATTTATCTATCTATCTAGTTATCTATATATCTAACATCTATCTAGTTATCTATCTAACTATTTATTTATCTAACTAGCTATATATTTATTTAACTATCTATCTATCTATTTATATCTATCTATATCTTTCTACTACCAAGCTATTAACCAAAGCCTCGCCACGCTCCTTGCTGCGATTGCTGCTAGCTACTACTGCGTACTCTGCTGCTGCTGCTGCTGCTGCCTTTACTGCTGTTGCTGCTGCCTAAAATGCTGCTGCTGCTGCTACTTTAAAATGCTGCTGCTGTTGCTGTGCACAGCACAGCATTCCCGCTGTGCTGCTGCCTCCCTCGCCTCGCTGGACGCCGCTAGCTGCACACACACGAACACGCACACACACAAACACAAAGACACACACACACAGATATCTATATCTATATCTATATATATATATATATATATCTATCTATATATATATATATATATATATATATATATATATATATATATATATATATACCATCATACATATAAATATATATACAACTATATATATATATATATATATATATATAGACACACACTAATACATATATATTTACACACACACACTTATAAATATATACGCACATAGCTATATATATATATATATATATATATATATATATATATATATATATATATATATATATATATATAAACACACCTATTTCTATATATATGCACACACACAGAGATATATATATATATATATATATACATATACACACACACTCAAATATATATATGCACATACACATTGATATATATATATATATACATATACACACACACGCACACTTATACATATATATACATATATACACAAACACACACTAATACACATACACACACACAAATATATATACATACAACACATATCTATAAATATATATATATAGAGACACACATACATATATATATATAGACACATATACACCGATATACAAAACACAATACAACACACAACAACGCACACAACGCCCACCAACGCGTGCCTAACGACCCACACGCACACGAACACCTATATATATATATTATAACTCGAGAATTCTAGCACATACTCCCCGAAGCTAACCCAACGCACAAGCCCAAAACTACGAAACCACGCAGAAATGGCTGTTCGGTCATTTCGACGAATACGCGGTGTGCGGTTCGAAAAACCTCCTGAAATATACACCAAACCAACTCAGAATCGGCCTAAAATTTATCCACGGGTTCTAAATGATGCCTAGATCTTAGAAAAAATACTATACGTCGATTCTAGGTCCATGGAAAAAACGCGCACGCACTTAGAACCGACGACGATAAAAACCCCAAATTCTTCCGAAACGCCCATTCTCCGCGACACAACTTCACGTGTCCGAACGGAGACACGCACTCACCCTCAAAACACCCGACAACGTCTATCTAGGTACGTCTAACCTAGGGCATCACCCAAAATTGGGCTAAATTCGGATTTCACCCGAAATTGACACAAAACTTAGTGTCAAAGTCTCCAAACTCAACCAAACTAGTTCCAACTTTCTCCCACGGGTAGGCTTAGGGTCTAGGAAGGTTCTAAACCACTAATTACACTACATAAGAGTAATTAGCAAGGGAAAAGTTAGGGTTTACCTCTTGGGAGTTAGAATCCCAAGGCCAAAGTCTCCAATCCACTTGAAATCCCCTTCCTCAAGCTCCAAGCCTCCAAATCTAGCCTCCACACTAAGTCTAGGCTCTACACACCTAGGTTAGGAAAAATCATAAGGTTAGGGTATACATAAAGAAGAAGGAATGGAAGAAGGAAGAAAAAAAAATGGAGAGAACTTACTTGGAAGAAGGAAAGAAGAAGAAAGAAGAAGTGGAGAAGAAGAAGAAGGAAATGGGGAGGGGCTGCTGTGGTGTGCGGGAATGGGGCTGGAAATAGGCCGGCCAAGCAAATAAAAGGGTTCCCTAATGTCCAAAATACCCAAAATGCCCTCTCCTAACTTGGTTTTGGGTTTCGGGTTCCAAAAGCACTCAAACTAACTCCAAATCTCTCCAACTAATCCACTAAAAATATAATAAATATTCTAAACTCAAAAATAGGTCTCACAAGGGTGTGGGTTGGGTCGGACATGAGTCCACTAGGGTTTGACACGGGTCCAGACTAGCCAAAACCCTAAAACAATCAATTTAAAAATAACACAATCACCAATTAAATATAAATATAATTAATTATAAATAATAAATAATTTACCAAATAAAAATAAAAAAATAGTATTTTCTAGAATTGGGTAGTGACAAGCCTACCCTCCTTAAAATAATTTCGTCCTCGAAATTAAAAGGCGAAACTAGGACAGGAATGCAAAGAAAAGAACCATACCTCAGGGCTCGAAAAGATAAGGGTATCACTCGCGCATTTCATCCTCCCTCTTCCAGGTTGACTCACCTGGAGAGTGATGCTTCCACGCGACGCGAACCAAGGGAATAGTCTGGTTCCTTAACACCTACTTCCGCCGATCCAGAATCTCCACCGGCTGCTCTGGATAGCTAAGAGTAGGGCCCACCACGATCTCAGAGTGATCCAATACGTGACTGGGATCCGCCACATACCGTCTCAACTGTGACACGTGGAACACATCATGAACTACCTCCAGCGTAGGCAGCAACTCAAGCCTATACGCCACGGTACCGACCGTCTCAAGAATGCGGAAGGGTCTGACAAAACGTGGGCTAAGCTTCCCGCATCCACCAAAGCGAATAGGGCCCCGTGTCGAAGAAATCCTCAGGAACATCAGATCTCCAACCTAGCACAAACAAGGTCTCTGCACTTAGTCTAAAACAAGCAATCACAAGCAAACACAAGAACAAAATCTAGATTCTAAGCTATACCTCGAACTCCAAATGTCTCCGGTGGCTATCGGCCCAATGCCGCTGCCTGTCCTGCGCCATCCGAAGTCTATCTCTAATGAGCTTGACCTTCTCCGCTGCATCAACCACCATCTTCGGGCCAAGCAAAGCTCTCTCGTCTACATCATCCCATGATAACGGAGTGCGACACCTCCGTCCATACAATGCCTCGAATGGTGACATCTCGATACTGGCTTGGTAGCTGTTGTTGTAAGCAAACTCTACCAAGTGCAAGTGATCATCCCAAAAGCCTCTGAAATCCAGAACACAAGTACGAAGCATGTCCTCAAGGGTCTGAATGGTCCTCTCTGACTGACCATCTGTCTGTGGGTGATATGCAGTACTAAACTTGAGCTGGGTGCCCAAGCTAGCCTGTAGACTCCTCCAGAAATGCGAAGTAAAGCAACTGTCCCGATCTGATACTATGCTCATATGAACTCCATGCAGTCTGACTATCTGGCGCACATACATCTCTGCTATTCTCTCTGTAGACGTACCCACTTTGAATGGTAGAAAGTGGGCCGATTTGGTCAACCTGTCCACGATGACCTAAATTGCATTATTTTCTCTTGGAGAACGGAGAAGTCCAGAAACAAAATCCATGGTCACATGCTCCTATTTCCAATCCGGAATGGGTAACGGCTGGAGCAAACCTCCTGGCCTCTGCCTCTCCGCCTTTACCTACTGGCACACTAAGCATCGGGATACGAAGCGCGCTACCTCCCGCTTCATCCCGTACCACCATACATGCTCTCTCAGATCTCTATACATCTTGTTGGCACCTGAATGCATAAAATACTGGGATCGATGCGCCTCCTGAAGAACCTCCTCGCGCAATGACCCACTCGGCACACACAACCTGGTACCGTACCGCAACGAACCATCATCAGCAATGGTGAAGTCATTTGACAATCCAATCTGAACCTGCGCCCTGATGCTCCTCAGGGACTCATCCTCAAACTGTGTAGCCCTGATCCGGTCTACCAACTCTAACTGAATCTGCAGTCCCCACATCAGCATCTCAACTCCAGACACTATCACCTCAATGCCCAAGCTCTCTAGATCTTCCTGAAGATAACGATCTGTAGTCAGGCACATAGCTACCGGATACATGCTCAACGCATCTGCAACTACGTTCGTCTTCCCTGGATGGTACTATGTCGCACCCCAGTCCCAAAAGTATGTAGGACTAGGAACACGTAAGCATGCCAGCCGCATGGATATGGCAACTCCAATATATGGAAACCAAACCCATACGTACGCTGTAGTATGAATATAAAATCCATAAGTGGTATAAATATATGTCACAAGTCATGGGGTACAATCTAAATCTCATCCACAGAAAATTAATATAAATGAATAACCAACATCTATATAACTAGATCTCAATATAAGTATCTAAGGATGATAGTTGGATGAAAACAAATCCACTACCAACTCGAATGTAAGAGCAAATACAAAATAAGTACAACACAACAAACATAATATAAGAATACCAACTAACAATCACGGGCTTAGAGAGAAGACATCCACGAAAAATCTATAACCATCCAAGTCTGTGCTCCTGCAAATACTCAAGAACATATACACCTGGCAGAGGACCAGGTCCTCAGAGGGACCTAACAAGATACAGAAAAGCGAGCCAACTTGAATACAGTAACCATGCATATAATTTGAAAATAAATAAGTACGCTGTACAAGACAATCTATATGAATGCAAATGAGGACAACTTTTCGACGTATGGACAAGGGTAGGTTACTTGATCTACCTCACAACTCACACACACGTCAATGGACATCAGAAATTGACATACCGTGGGGGTAGCGACCAGCGAGACTCCAGAAATTGATATACCGTGGGGGTAGCGACCAGCGTGACACACGCCCGTAGTGCGAACTATATACTACGGTTTACCAGAGTGGTTAAAAGCCCATACGCCTATTGATTGTCCTCTCATGATACTAAGTGGCAAGTGTGTGTCAACATATCTAATATATAGTAATGACTGAAAGAACTACACATGCAATAAATATACAGAAATGCAATAAATAAAAAGAAATATACTAAGCATGCAAAATACTGTAAGCAATTTGGCAAGGTATCTTGCCTGGTAATAAAGCTGCAAGGTGTACTGTCCAGAAGTCAAACGCACAGGATCAAAAGCTATGGCCGCAGAACAAATGTCTCTGGATGCTGAAATAAATATCACCAACGTTCCCAGAATAAGCAAAATAGCTAAAAAGCACTTCCCTTTCGTCCAATTTGGACACAGGGGCAAAACGGTAATTTCGGGTAAAAGTGGGGTCCACGTGTGGCCCACTTTGCACCGAAAAGTATGCCAAGGGTAACAGTCTCTAAATAGGACAAATTATAGGTCAAACAACTCTAAATGTCAATACGAACCCAACGGTATATCCAAATGTGAATTTCGATGAGCCGAACACAATTTCGTCCAAAAAGTCAATTGTGGGGCCCGCCAATTGGCAACTTGGTCAACCGTCTTAGAATTACGTGAAAATTGGGTCACAGGACCAGCACGTTACCACGAGTCCAGTGGCATAAGTTTCGTCGTAATCTGACAAGCGTGCACAAAATGCGTACGATATCCACAAAAGTTGTGATACGGGATGTGTCCGCGGATACGGCCTGATTTCGGCGCGCACACGCGTCCGAATAAGTTACCATAAATTGTTACATGTCCGGTTACACTGTGTGCACCGTTCGGTATACTTGGTACACGGCGGGGCGGTCCCGTTTGGCGGGGCGTGCTCCGTTTCACAACTTTTAGTAATCTGAGAAAAGTGGGTTCGCGGGATTTTGTGACAAATTTAATTCTGTCCACAGCAGTTAATAATCTAGGGTTATTTAACAAAAAATAAACTAGGTCAAGTGGTCTACGCATACCAAAAAGAATTACTGAATTTAGATCTCTGTGGTGGAAGATACGAACTCGACAACATGGGTGGTCACCGCAGTTTTCTGCGATCCCAGAATTGGGTCTATTTTCGCCTATGGGTACACGTTGTTCGAGGTCTTTTATTATACAGATATGGGAGAGGGTTAAGGGATGAGCATACCGGTAAATACGGGATGGCGTTTGGTTGAGCGAGTTGATGGAAAATAACTCCGGAACACAGGTACCTCGCTGTGGGAATCTGCAGTGCGCGGGGTCGCGGTCGTCGGGATTTGTTTGGACGGCCTGGCGGGGTTCTCCGGCTGCGGTGGCGGCGCTCTCTAGGTCTAGATGAGAAGAGGGAGGGTTTGGGATGATTAGTTTAGGATTTTATTTAAATAAATGAATATATATCAAAGGGAGAGGGGGTTCTTGCTCGCGGGTGTATGGGTTTAGAATTTCTACTGTGCTAACAAAGGGGGGCTACTACTGCTTGCTGGGTTTGCTATTCTAGTAAGGGGGGCGGGTGTGAAATTGGGTAGCGGGTAGGTGCTGAAGGGTTGTTGTGGAATGGTTAAGAATGGAATGGTTTGCTTGGTGTTTGCTTTAAGTTTGCTTTGGTTTGCTTTGTAATTAGTAATAGTATTAGTTTATATTATTATTAGTTTATTAGTTTTTCTTTTCTTTTCTTTTCTTTTCTAAATATATATATACATATATATATTTGTATATATATATATATATATATATATACTCATAAGAAAATTTATAGATTAGAATAATGCACACCGTTAGGCTAGCAATTGCTCAAGGGGCCTCCTACATGAAATAAATTCCGAAAAATTCCTAATGGTCCCATAAATCATCTAAGTGCCCGAACACCTAAAATAAAAATTATTAAAAATCTATTTCTCCTATTTACCCATTAATTACTACAATTAAATTAATAATTAATAAAAAAAAGCTTAATATGATTTTCTAAGATAGGGGTTTTACATACTGTAACAATATGTCGAAGTCTTTCATCAACTCCAACCATCTTCTCTGCCTCATGTTCAGCTCTTTTTGGGTAAACACATACTTTAAGCTCTTATGGTCTGTGAAGATCTCCACGCGCTCTTCATATAAATAGTGTTTCACCAACTTCAGAGCAAAGATGACCGCTGCCAACTCCAAATCGTGGGTAGGATAGTTCTTCTCATGAGGACGTAATTGCCTAGAAGCATAGGCAATCACCCTCCCACTATGCTGCAACACACAACCCAGTCCCTTCTCCGATGCATCACTATAGATAGTAAAACCTCCAGAACCTGATGGCAACATCAACACTGGAGCTGTCGTCAACGTCCTCTTTAGCTCATCAAAGGCGATCTGGCACTCCTCTAACCAAACAAACTCCACGTCCTTCCGGGTCAGCCTGGACAACGGCTCTGCAATCCGGGAAAAATTATGAACAAATCTCCTGTAGTAACCTTCCAGCCCTAGGAAACTCCTGACCTCGGCTACTGAACTCGGAGCACTCAATGCCTCAACTGCCATGATCTTTCTCGGATCCACCGAGATCCCCTCTCCAGTCACCACATGACCAAGGAATTCCACCTTGTCAAGAAAGAACTCACATTTTGAATGCTTTCCATAAAGCTTCTCCTTCCTGAAAGTCTCCAGCACTATCCTCAGATGCTCCTCGTGCTCCTCTGGGGTCTTCGAATACACCAAGATGTCATCTATAAACACCACCACAAACCGGTCCAGATGCTGATGGAACACCTTGTTCATCAGATTCATGAACACTGCCGGGGCATTAGTCAACCCAAACGGCATCACCATGAACTCATACTGTCCATACCTGGTCCGAAAAGCTGTCTTCGGAATATCCTCCTTCCTGACCTTCACCTGGTGGTAGCTTGTCCTCAGATCAATCCTAGAAAATACCCTCGCTCTGATCAACTGGTCAAAAAGATCATCAATACGCGATAGCAGATACTTGTTCTTGATTGTGAGGTTGTTCAGAGCCCTGTAGTCGATACACATCCGTATCGACCCATCCTTCTTTGGCACAAAAAGTACCGTAGCACCCCACGGAGAAGAACTAGATCTGATAAATCCCTTATCCTGAAGCTCATCCACCTGCTTCTTCAACTCTATCAGCTCACTGTTGCTGACTCTATAGACGTGCTGGGATATCGGCTCTATGCCTGGCACCAAGTCTATAGAGAACTCCACATCTCTGTCCGGAGGTAACCCTGGCAACTTCTCCAGAAAGACATCCATGTACTCCTCTATCAGTGGATGTAGCAACCTTGGCTCTACAACCAGGGCTCCGCAGAAGACTCCCTCGGTCTGCTTCGCTGCTCCTTTGGCACACACTCAACTCCCGGCCTCCCAAGGTAACTCTCCGGTCTCTGCAGACATCACTGACTAGGATAATACCACCCTCGGTCGTGATCTTGCAGAGTCTAGCTAAAGGTTCAGCAACAAGATAATATCTAACAGCAAAAGATACAGACATAAAGCTATGGGAAGCACCGGAATCAAATAAAGCAATTGCTGGAATAGAATCAAGAAGAACAGAACCTGAGATAACATCAACAACGGGCTCGGGCTCGTCTACGGTCAGGGCAAAAGCTCGCCCTTGCTGTCCTCCTCGGTGCTGCTGCTGGTGCTGGGCAAACCTCTGCTGCTGAGTCTGCAAAGGCTATCCTCTCTGCTGTGCTGCAGGTGCTCTGGCTGGTCCCCTCTGGGTGGCTATTCCGACCTGAGCTGTACGAGCAAGTGCTGAAGGACAATCCTTCAGCTGGTGATCTGCTGCGCCATATAATAAATTTCTGCCCAGCCTCTTCCTGCAGATGTCCCATCCGTGCCCTGGCTTCCTACAAAAAGGGCAAACGATGGGTTGCCTCTGGCCGTGCTGCTGTCCCTACCTCTGCTGCTGGGGCGCCTGCCGTAAGGGCGCACGACCTTGAACCTGGTACTGCTGGGTCTGCTGGAATGGCCTCTTGGCTGGGCCTGCACTGCTACCTGCTCCTGAAGCATCTCTGCTCCTCTTGGTCTTCAGCTCCAGGTCATCCTCAGCCCTCTGAGCGTCGCTCATAATCTGCTTGAAGGTCGCCTTACGGTCGCTCCTAGTCAAGGACTTGACCGCCATGACCAAACCCTTTCGAAACTTTTATGCCTTCGCTGCCTCAGACAAACCCTCAACAAATCTGCCCAGATGGCAGAACTCTGCTGCATACTCGTCCACTAGCATGGTCCCCTGGACGAGCGCCTCAAACTGGCTCTCTAAAGCACTGTGAGCCACATCCGGGAAGAACTTCTCCTTGAAAAGCTTCTTGAAAGCCTCCCAAGTCAGTCCCGGTACTGCTATCCACGTATTTGTGCGGTACCAAGTGAGGGCAAGATCGAACATCAAGCTGCCCGCTGCCTTGATCTGCATGCTGGCTGGGATCATCGCCAGCCTGAAGATGCCCTCGATGTGCTCGATCCAGTCGTCCGCGTACAGGATCCCCTCTGTACCCCGGAACTCATTGGGCCACATCCTCTGAAAGTCGATAATAGTGCCCGGCCTGGGATGCTGAGCCTGCTTTGCCTGTGGCTGGATCTGAGCCACTCTGTCTACCGCTGTCATAGCCACCTGATGAGCATTCTCAATGCCCATCCTTATAACATCCACCAGGCGGTGCTGCACGTCCATCATCTCTCGGAAGAACGCGAACAACTGTGTGGCATCAACTGGTACAGGCGGTGGTAGAGGAGGTACCACCGGAATAACTGGGGTGACTCTCGGATCGATGGGAGTAAGAGGATCTCCGAGAGAAACAGAAGCTCCCTCAACCGCAGGAGTGGCGAGTGGAGCGGTAGCGGCTACCTGAAGTCGAGCAGGACGAGAGGTGGCAGGCCTCTCGGTGGCAGCTACTGGAACGATGCACTGAGACCGTGTCTTCGAAGGCATCCTGAACACAGATCAAAAGAAGTCAATACGGTGCAAGAAACGATATCATCAAAGAAGGACAGTAATATTGCAAAAGAAAACAATTTTAGGAAAAAATTAAGATAGCAAGAGGAATCAGGAAGAGTCCTAGTTGTGATTGAGCACACTCTCTCTCAGCCTATATCCTATATCCTATTATAGGTAAACCTAAAAACTAGACCTGCATGGGCCACCACCAAAAATGTGTCACGATCCGCACCCAAAAATCGGACATGAGCCGTGGGTACGCCCAGCCTACGCCGCAGAATTGGCGGTAGAACGCTGTAAAGGTCCGTTCTAGGTCAACCATATCTATATATCACACAAAAATCTGTCAATAACCTCTCCAAAAGGAGGGCAACCACCCAATATATATATGAATAATCCTCTCCAAAAGGAGGGCAACCACGCAATATATATATGAACTCTCAATCATAATAACTAGGGGAAGAAATAAAAGCACGATAAGATAGCAAAAGGAAACAGAACCAAAGAGCAAGAAAATATCCAAAATATAGTCCAAGTCTATAATAGTCTATAACATCTCACAACATCAAAAAAATAAGTACAATCATCCAAAATAATCAACTGGGAATAACCCAGGAAATCCACCTAGCTAACTAGGGCGCTAACGGCATCTCCTCAGCGCACTCCTCCTCAGTCTCGGGGTCACAACCCTCGTCGACTCCCGGCCCATAGAATATCGGACAGAAATCCTCAGGATCCTCTGGAAAAAATATGCCCAATCAGGACTGGAGCGAAGTACATAACTCTGAAAGCAACTCCAAATGCATGGTAAGGTGTATATGACGAGCAATAGAAAAGTATACGAGATGCACATGAAATAAATACATGATAAAGCAGAATAAGTAGCTGCAATATAAACTGGAGAATAATACAAGTAGAGAAGTAATTGGATGTGAGAAAATATGAATACTAGCTAAGTGCCTTGAGCACTAGTTTGTTATGTGATCGACTTAGGTTGTACATGAAAAATACTATGATAACTCCGTTATGCGTGAGTTGCATAACCGACATACACATGAATACTGTTTAGCTTTGATCACATAACCAACTCCTACTCCCCTCACCTACTAATACTTTTGGATCCAACCACAACATGCTACGTACATGATAATAG
>JAYESA010000001.1:105053296-105343980 GCA_036927795.1 Iris macrosiphon | reverse complement strand
GAGTGTGTGTATGAGAGTGTACATATATATATATATATGTTTATGTGTGTGTAGTTGTGTGAGTGTGTGTGTGAGAGTGTGTGAGTGTGAGTATGTGTTTGTGAGCGTGTGTGTGAGTGTGGATATGTGTTTATATATATATATATATATATATATATATATATATATATATATATATGTATGTATGGTAGTGTATATATATATATATATATATATATATATATATATATATGTGTGTGTGTGTGTGTGTGTGTGTGTGTGTGTGTGTGTGTGTGTTTGTATATATGTAAGTGTGTGTGCGTGTATATGTTTATGAGTGTGTGTTAGTGAGTGTGTGTGCTTGCGTGTTTGTGTGTGTGTGTGGGGTGTCGAGGGAGAGTTGAGAGATTGAGGTGAGTGAGTGAGAGGGTGCGGCAGCAGCGAGCATCCGCTGCAACAGCAGCGGTAGTAGCAGCAGCAGCAGTTGCGTGCAGCAGCAGCATCGCAGCGCGCAACGCCGCGGCAGCACGCGACAGTAGCAGCAGGCAACAACGCATTTCAGCGCAAGCAGCGCGCGCGCTCCAGCTAGCTCCCCCCCCCCCCCCCCCCCCCCCCCCGCTTTTTATATATATATGTATATATATATATAAGATATATAGATAGATACATAGAGATATATATATACGTATATGTATATATATATATATATATATATATATATATATATATATATATATATATATATATATATATATATATATATATATATATATATATATATGTATGAGTATAGATATATATATACATATATGTGTATGTGTGGATATATATATATATATATATATATATATATATATATATATATATATATATATATATATATATATATATATATATATGCTTAGTTATATAGCTAGGTATATGTTTATATAGATAGTTAGTTATATGGTTAGTGTTAGAGAGGGGGATAGTTGGGTATCTCAATACCTTGAGATACCAAGGTATTGAGGGTAGTGAGGTAAGGTGAGGTAAGTTATTGAGGTAGCCTATGTACTAGATTATATATATATATATATATATATATATATATATATATATATATATATATATATATATATAGTTAGAGTTAGAGGGTAAGGTATCTCAATACCTTGAGATACCAAGGTATTGAGATAAGTTGGGTATCGGAGGTAAGGTTTGAGGTGTTTACCTATACACTAGGTTATATATATATATATATATATATATATATATATATATATATATATATATATATATATTAGTATATGGTAATATATATATATATATATATATATATATATATATATATATATATATATATATATATAGTTAGTTAGTTAGTTAGCTAGCTAGTGTTAGTGAGGGGTAAGGCTTGAGTATCTCAATACCTTGAGATACTCAAGGTATTGGGCATCGGGGCAAGGTATTGGGTTTTAGCCTATGATTGAGGTTAGAGATGCTTTTGTATATATATATATATATATATATATATATATATATATATATATATGCGTGCTAGTATATATTTTAGAGGGTATAGGCGGGGCGTATAGCGTAGGTTGAGGTATCGGATACCGAGGGTATCCTGGTATCTCAAGGAGGCGAGTTTGAGGGTTTATTAGCTTAATGACCTACTTTTGACCTAGAATTTTAGGGGCACCCTAGTTTGACCTAGACTTGACCGTAGTTGACCCGGTTGACCGCCAAAGTCAACTTTTGACCTAGTTTTGACCCAAAGTTGACTTTTTGGACCAAGAGTTGACTTTTTAACCCAGATTTCGCTGGTTTGACCCGTTTGACCTAGAACGACCCTAGAAGCCTATTTTTAGTTATTTTATATCTGTTTAACTCATTAGAATCCTGTTTAACCTTGCTTTTCGCAATAGGTCCTTGCGACGCCAGTTCGGATCGCCAGTTGCTCAGGACATCAGGCGAGTACATTCTCTGATAATTTTTATTATCTGATGATTATTATGATTCAGCTTCTAGTATAGTATTATCTGATTTTCTGGTACGATACGGACTAGTATTTCTGGATTTATTTACTTGCGACACGTATATTTCATATTTTTGGCCTCTATTCTGGAAACATCTACTAGCATCACCTACTGGCATTACTACAGGCATCACTACAGGCATCACTCATATTTCTAGCTGACTCATACTTGATTTACGTGTCAGGTCTTGGATTCACTTGTACTAGTCGGGGCAGGAAAATACTCAAGTAGACATGTAAATATTCCCAACTGGAATTACTGGAATCACCCCCTCTGGTCTAATTTGGAATGATAGCAGCCGCGCACCCAGTGTGCGGTGAGCCGTACTTACCCCTAACCATTTACATGTTGAAACAGGTATTTCAAAGACACGAGTTCATTCTTTCTAGTCTGAACTCTCTTGCATTTCTTGCTGGTCTCACTTACATGTTTCTGGACTTGACTCATTACATGTATTCTTGCTGGACTCACTTCATGTTCTTGTGCACGCACTTACTCTTAGTTTAGATTTATTGTATCCTGCAGTTATTACTATCTTGCTTCTGATATTCATGCATCTTTACCTTTATGCACCAGTGATATGTATATATTTCTTGTCCATACATTATTTTCTTCACCTTGCTACTTGCTACAACTGTTTTATAGTTTTTATTATTTAACTGAAACTGCTGTTAGAGGTGTACTTGCTCCAGTCCTGACTGGACATATTTTTTCCAGAGGATTCGGAGGATTGGTGTCCGACGTTTTATGGACCTCAGCCTGTCGATGGTACAGACAGGGACCCCCTAGTTCAGGAGTAATTTTTCGGGTTGGTAGCCGGGATCACTAGGACCTCAGTTGTTATTTTTATTAGCTTTTGGTACTGGATGTGTCCCAGGTTTTGGATTGAGACTTTGTATTATATTTGATTTTGGATATTATTGTATTATTATTATTATTATTATTGATGTTGTGGTTGTTTTAGTAGCAGTTGTTTAGACCTTGTAGTTGTTAGACTTCTGTGTTATCTTATCGTGCTTAGATTCGTGATTGAGTACTTGTGTTATCATTATGATATTGCTCCTCCGTTTGGAGTTGAGATCTTGACAGGTATATATATTGATTGTGTGATATTGTTAGTAGACCTAGACAGCGTTCTACCGTCGATATTGCGGCTTAGGCTGGACGTACCCACGACTCATGCCCGATTTTTCGGGTGCTGGTCGTGATAATAGGTCTGTAAAAATTATGACGGTCCTAATTCGGACAGCCAATAATTTGTAATTTATTAATTTTTAATTTATTTTATATTGGTTATATGACCTACATTGTACATATGCTACATCCTACTATTGGGTTTGATGTGGAGAATACATTCTGAGCGGATATTCGCTTTGTATCTCATGAAGAAGCATTAAATTGGTGCAGAGAAGTTGGAAGACAACATAAAATAGTCATTGTCATTGCAAGATCGAACAGATCTCGGCCGAACAGAAATATTTAGAGCTAGGTTGTGAAAGAGGCGGTGCGTTTAGGCATCATGGGAAAGAATATTCAGTTGTTGACAAAAAAGTCCCTAAGAAAAACGTTGGAACAAAAAAATGTGGTTGTCCATTTAAGGTGTTGATTGTAAACGTAGAAGATGTGAAGTGGATAGTCGAAGTCAAGAATAGAAAACACAATCATCCTAGTGCAAAGACACTTACAGGTCATGCCTACGTGGCACGGTTGAACAAGAATGAGAGAAAGTTGGTTGAAGAATTATCCCTTTTCGGAGTTGCACCCAAACAAATTTTTTCTACCATACGACAAAAAGAAGATGAAAATAAGTCAACCATGAGGACGATCTACAATACTTTAACGAGAGCGAAATGTAATAGTATGAAAGGAAGAATGACGATGCAACAAGTATTAAAGTTGCTTGATGAGCACCACTATGTGGAGTACCATAGAAGACATCCAGAAAATAATGAACTCCTTCCATTATTTTGGGCTCATTCTGATTGCTCAAACTTGGCCAGGTCCTTCGAAGACGTATTGGCCCTTGATTGTATATATAAGACTAACAAGTTCAAGATGCCTCTTTTTCACATTGTCGAATTTACATCTACGGGAAAAATATTTTAAGTCGCTTTTTGTTTTATGAAGAACGAATTAAACCTGGGCGTTGAGGAAACTACAATCCCTTTACACATGATACAAAGAGCCCTCCGTTTTTGTTACCGACGGAGAATATGCCCTGATAAATGCTATAGATATCGTATTTCCTCACGGGCATAGACTGCTATGCACTTGGCATATAAATCGGAATATCCAAGCTCATTGCCAGAGCAAATTTGAAAAGGTGGATGGTAAAATTGACATGCTTCGCTTCGAGGAATTCTATAGTGTAAACACCCTAATTTTTTAGAAATTAAATTTTAATTTTTATTATTTTTAATTATTGAGATTAAGGAAAAAAATTCTATATTTTTAACTAATTAGAATAAATGTTAATTCATGGACTGATAATTATGTTTATTTGACTAATTACTATTATTGCACAAAAAATATATTTTTGGTGAAAAATTATTATTAGAGTCTTATAGAATTTTTCTGGAATTTATTGAGGTCCAAAACTATTTTTAGATGGCTATGTATGCATATATATATATATATATATATATATATATATATATATATATATATAATGTAAAACCCCCTTCCTAGAAATCGTATATACCTTTTATTTATTTATTTATTAATTAAATTGTAGTAATTAGGTCTAAATAGGAGAAATAGATTTTTAATAATTTTTATGTTAGGTGTTCGGGCACTTAGAGGACTTATGGGACCATCAGGAATTTTTCGAAATTTATTCCATGTAGGAGACCCCTTGAGCAGTTGCTAGCCTAACGATGTGCAATACCCTAATCTATAAATTTTCTCATGAGTATATATATATATATATATGTATATGCAAATATATATATATATATGTATATATATTTTATAAAGAAAGAAAGGAAAAGAAAAGTATTAAATAAGTATAATAATATAATAATAATAATAATATTAATAAGTTATACCTAGTATACTTAAACCCTTTTAATTGACTTTGCCTTAGTATACCTTCAGCCGAATTGCTGCAACCTACCTTTCCTTTCCCACTTAGCACCCTTCAGCGGATTACCTATGACCCACTCAGCCAGAGGGAGCCGCCCACTTCCCAGACTTTTCAACGCGGATAGTTCAAACCCGCGGATCCTTAATCCACCCTCTCTCCCTCCTAATATATATAGTATATATATATATAATAGCTCTAAAACCCTAACCTAGAAACTCCAGACTTCCTCTTCCCATCTAGAGCCGTCACCACAGCCAGAGAAGCCTCCCCAAGCCATCCAATCATCCCGTCGACGCCGACATCGCGAACTGCAGTCTCCCACTCGAGGCACCTTCGCTCCGGCGTGATTTTCCGTTGACTCGCTCGACCAAACGCTGTTCCGTTTTCATAGCTATGATCTTCCCTCAACCCTCTCCAATATTCGTTTTATAGTCAACTTCAGAAAACGTGTGCCCCTAGGTGTAAAACAGCGTTCAAAGTGGACGGACAGACCCAATTCTGGGATCGCAGAATTCCAGAATGACCACCCGTATTGACGAGTTCGTATCTCCCAACACAGAGATCCGAATTCGATGATTCTTTTTGATACCTGTAGATTACATGACCTAGTTTATTTTCTGTATGATAACTTTGTGCTATTAGTCGCTGTGGAGATAAATATATTCGTCACAAAACTGCGCGCACCCACTTTTTCCGGTTTTCCAAAAGTTGGAGATCGGAGTGCGCCCCGCCAAACGGGACCGCCCCGCCGTGTGCCAAGTGTACCGAATGGTGCACGCAGCATAACGGGACACGTGAAAATTCGTGGAGACTGATTTGGACGCGTGAGCGCGCCGGAATCAGACCGTATCCGCGGACACATTTCGTGTCGCCATTTTTGTGGAACTCGCACGTATTTTGTGCACGCTTGTCAAATTGCGACGAAACTTGCGCCACTGGACTCGTGGTAACGCGCTGGTCCTGTGACCCAAATTTCACGCGATTCTGAGACGGTTGACCAAATCGCCAATTGGCGGGCCCCACAGTTGACTTTTTGGACAAATTAGTGTTCGGCTCATCGGAATCCACATTTGGACATACCGTTGGGTTCGTAGTGACATCTAGATTTGTTTGACCTATAGTTTGTCCCATTTAGAGACTGTTACCCTTGGCACGCTTTTCGGTGCAAAGTGGGCCACACGTGGACCCCACTTTTACCCGAAATTACCGTTTTGCCCCTGTGTCCAAATTGGACGAAAGGGATGTGCTTTTTAGCTATTTTGCTCATTCCGGAAACGTTGGTGATGTTTATTTCAGCATCCGGAGACGTTTGTTCGGAGTCCTTAGTTCCAGGTTCAGTGTCCTTGACATTTGGGCGCGTACACTTTACAGATTCTTGCCAGGCAAGTATACCTTGCCATTGTACTGTATTTACATTCCATATGAGGCATGCATGTTTAATTTTTGTTTATTTAGTTCATTTATTTTAACTGCTATATAAACTGCGCGTCCAAGGAAACTTGGGTGCAACGACGGTGTCGTCGTACTATGTTTTTATTTATGTATATGCATTGGACCTACTTTATGAGACTACCCCATTTTCATGAGGCATTTATGTTTCATTGGCCATGACACTATTCTTACACGAGTGTGAGTCACATGTAGGACACGGACTTGCGTACTCGGCTGGCCCCCGGTACGTATAGGTCGTGCGACGGATAGGGATAACTGCCAATAGAAACTTTGCATGCTAGTAGACCTGGCAGTTATTAGAGGTTTATCGTGTCATGGACATGACATGCTTAGAGCATTGGGTGGAGAGAACAACAAGTACCGCATTTGAGCTCCTTTACACGTTTTCTCCTGTACGCCCGGATTCTCCGCTGGAGATACGGGTCATGATGACCACTATATATTATGTACTATCAGGCGGGCCACCGGCGTTCAAAAGACGACGTGCCTTTTAGGCCCCTGGATCTCCAAAAGAGAACCATGCCAAATCTCAGTTTTCAGCCAGATAGCTCACTTGTGGGGAAAGGTGTTCTTAACTGCATTCACATAGATGGTTAGGCGACCCCAATGGATGTTTATTTTCAGTACTTTATTGGCATGTGATTTTTGTATCTTGTTACGTCCATCTGAGGACCTGGTTCCTTCCAGATATAGGTGAGCAGGAGTATCCGCAGGAGTATGGACCTGGACCTGATGCTACCTATCAGCCTGAGGAGATCTTACCTTCTGATTATATGTGATTCATTGCAGCTGTTTAGAGATTTTAGTTGCTATTCTTTTCTAGACATTTATTCTTATATTAGAGTTTATTCTCTTCTCTCTTTAGTAGTTTATTATAGTCGATTTGCAGTGGATTTGTTTCCACCCGACTATTGCACTTTGAGATTACTATTTGAGACTGCTTCTTTGATATTCATTTATTGATTTCCATTCTTCTATTATTTGTGCTGTGGATGAGATATAGAACTGCGTGTGACTTGTTGTGACATATATTTACCACTATGGATTGAATATTCATGTACAGCGTACGTGTGTATATGGGTTCCATATATTGGAGTTCGTATACATACGGCTGGCGTGTTACGTATTCCTAGTCCTACGTATTTTGGGACTGGGGCGTGACATATAATATTAATGTCACGCCCCAGTCCCAAAATACGTAGGAATAGGAATACGTAAGCATGCAAGCCATATGTATATGGCAACTCCAATATATGAAAACCATAACACATACGTACGCTGTATTATGAACAATAATTCACAAGTGGTATATATTTGTCACAAGTCATAGGATATAACTAAATCGCATCCACAGAATCAAATAGAAATAAATAGCCAATTAACTATATAACTGAATCAAGTATATGGTGCTTGATAAGAACAAGTAGTTGGGTGAAGACAAATCCACTACCAAACTAGAATATAAAAGAAACAAAATAAGTACATCATTTAATGAACAATGAGACTCGAAGAGAAGACCTCCTCAAAAGAGAATAGAGTAGCAAGTCCGGATCCGTGCTCCTGCGAATAGTCATGTTCGTCTACACCTTGAAAGAGACCAGGTCCTCAGAGGGACGTAACAATATACATAGAAGCATGTCAATAAAGTACTGAAAATAAACATCCAAAAGGGTCATCTAACCATATATGTGAATGCACTTTGAGAACAACTTTCCAACAAGTGGGCTATCTGGCTAAAATGAGATTGGCATGATTCTCTCGGAGAATCAGGGGCCTACAAAGCATGTTATCTTTTGAACGCCAGAGGCCGCTTGATAATATATAGGGGTCATCATGACCGCGCATCTCCGACGGAGCGTACGGGTTACACAAGAAAAGTGTAAAGGAGCCCAAACGCCTTACTTGTTGTTCTCCCCACCCATGCTCTAAGCATGTCATATCCATGACACGATGATACCTCTAATAACTGCTAAGTCTTCTAGCATGCAAATTCTATCAGCAGTTATTCCCTATCGCACGTCCCATACGTACAGGTGGCCAAACCCGTCACGCAAGTCCGTGTCCTACATGAGACTCACACTCGTGTAGATCCATCTAGTTCTCTGAAGAAAATGAGTTTTGTCTTCAACAGAATTTTTGATCCATCTAGGCACCATGGTTCTCAAGTGGGCAATGAATTAGATTTTTTGTATTATGGACCAGTGTGTGCTAAGTCATAAAAATCTAAGCTAACTCGAGCCATGTGTGCTCAAGTTGTTGCTGCCGAAGATCATGCGCCACTCAAACTCATGCCCTTATCTGATGGCAAACTCAACATATTGAATGTTCCATGCGCCACTCATGGAATGTCAACAATAAATCCATATGCAGGGCTTGCCCATGTGCATGAAGTAGATTTATTTGAAAATTCTTTTGACCTATGCATAGGGCTTGGTCATGTGCATAAAGTAGGTTTGAAAGCACCAGCCTTATACATAAACCAATGAGCAAGAAATGGGTTTGCAGGCAAACATTCCCTACACTGACTTGCATGATGTGTTATGTCACAAACGCAAGGCGAGGGAATCTACTGCTACGCTTGAAGTGCCTCATGTAGAGCATCATTGTTCTAGTATAATCATCAACTATTATTGTGCCAAAGTAGCAGAAACTCCAACGACTATGTCATGTCGCTCCAACCCGACAGCATTTCGAGGAACAAATGCTAAGCGATGACGAGGAGGAAAAAAATTTCTTTGAATCATGCTACGAATCTTGGGGGGCCCTCATGCGAGACCTAATCAGAAGAAGAAGAAGAAGAATCCAAAGTGGGTCCCTCTAATCCGCCTATTCCAGTCAGTACACCGAGGAACCAGCCAAGGGTACCAACACCGACTCCAACATCACAAGTAGTAAGGACACCCTCGAACCGTCAAGTGGACATTCCTATTGAAGGGGTGTTTTAGCATACTCGTCAGAGATCAAGTTCTTCATCTGAAGGATATAGACCGCAAACAGGGGTAATATTCCTTCAGCACTCGAACATGACGAACCATAAATTAACGTAATCAGCGTAACACCGCAGGTAGGGGGAGCAGTTCCCTTATGTTTCATATTAATCCAACTTTCCATGAAGACAGTAAAGCTCAGGAAACTGATAGAGATATTGAAAGACCTAATCTTCAACATGATGTATCGGAGGGCAGTCTCCCTCTACAAACCAAAGCAACCAGTACAACATCATAATTTGGGGGTAGTAATTCCCCTGACTCTGAAAATGATGCAAGGATGACAATTTTTCCTGAGGATAGTGTGCCTCAAGAATCTGAAGCTGACAATGTAGGGTCTAATTACACTGCTCCGTTCGTCAGTCTACACATGGCCTCTGTGTATATGGCTGGCGATGAAGGCGAAGGAAGTTGTAGAAGCATGGACTTTTTTTAGTCCATGTATATAACAGCTATGCGCCAAGCAACTCATCCAAACATCATGGATTCAGTGAAGTCAGTACTATGCCTCCGGATGCTATGTGCGCTCAGGATCAAAGTCAGTGAACTTTGATATCTTCTAATGAAGCACTATACGACAGAGACAGTAGACTATATAGAAGCATAAGGTTATTCTAAGCTAATAGTTAGTCAAGTCAGGGGATAATATGAGTTTCGTTATGAAGACCTTATCTCATACTACAGGGCTACTATTGATATAGCCTCAACGTTCTTTGGGTTCTTTATCGATCATGTGCCTCGATCGCAAAATATTGAAGCAGATGCGCTAGCCGGTCTTGCAACTTTCTTAGTTGTTCCAATCAAGATGCAACATTCAATCACAGTAATTGGTCGGGAGCTATTTTGTGCAAGAAATAACCTGTATATTTTTTAAACTTATGTTGCGGAGACAAATATTGATGCCAAACACTAGAGATTCTTGTTTATAGACTATGCTATCTATCATTTTTTTTGGACGATCCGAAGAAAGTTATTTATGTTAAGAGACACTCCCTTTGATTCTATTATAATACAACCACTAAAATGTTGTATCAACGCTCGTATTACGGACTTATGCTATGGTGTTTATCCGATGCAGAAGCGAAACAAGCACTCCGTGAAGCTTACGACGTTACTTATGATACACACCAACTATGTCCTAAGTTGCAGGATAACCTCAAGCATATGTGGTACTATTGGCCCACTATGGTAGCTCGCATTTTGTCTCTATTTTCTGGGGTAAGCCAATAATATCAGATGTTATAGAATATGTGAGAAGGTGAAGGGCGTGTCAGATATATGTTGACTTTATTCATCAACCTTCGGAGTTCTTACATTCGACTGCAGCATCATGGCCATTCAAAGCATGGGGCACGGATGTCATAGGTCCAATTATCCCACCATCATCTAGGGGCCATCGGCTCATCCTGGCTATAACCGATTACTTCTCTGAATGGGAGGAGGCTATACCGCTCATCAAAGTGAAGACATCTAATGTGACCAATTTTATCAAGCATCATGTCATTTATCGTTTTGATCTTCCTCGAAGGATCATCCATGATAATTACCCTCAATTCGCAAACCACGCATTCTATCTTTTTTGTGATAAAAATTAAAATATAGCTTCAACAGCTTATAATCCAGCAGCGAATGGATTGGCAGAAGTGTTTAACAAGACGATTATCAACATGCTCAAAAAAATTATTTTATCCAAAAAACATGATTAGAACGAGAAGCTTGGTGAATGTCCCCGGGCCTACCGTACAACTGTTAGAACTCCAACTGGTAGTACACAGTTTTCTCAAGTCTACGGGAGCGAAGCAGTTCTTCCTCTAGAAATCCAGATTTTCTCTTTCCGGATAGCTCTCTTTAACGAGTTAACAATCGAAGACAACCATCATTTGCGGTTACAAGAGTTGGAGGAGCTTGAAGAAAAATGTCAGTTAGCTCAACATCGTATTGAGGTATACCAAGCACGCATCTCTAAAGCTTTTAATAGAAAGGTAAAAAAGAGTGTTTCAAATCGGGGACCTTTTTCTTAATAGTGAGAAGACCAATGGTTATGACGCACAAGTCCAAAGAAAAATTCTAGCCTAAATGGGAGGGCCCTTTCGTAGTGGAGTTAGTGTATTCTAACGGCGTGTACAGGCTAGCAAAGCCTAATAGAGATTTGTTAATGATGCATATCAATGGCAAATTTATGAAGAAATAATATGTCTAATCCATAGTAAGTTACATATTTTCTTATCCCTAAAAGGGTATGCATGATGTACAGTGCTTACATTTTATTAAACTTCCTAGAATATCATGTAAATGTACAATATTTGTATTTTATCTCCAGAAGTGTAAATATACAGCGAGATATTTATCCCCCGCAGTATTCCTAAGATATTATTCATATTTGAGAGTCTAGCAGTACACGATCTTAGGATCTTTTTTCCTCCTAATGTTTCTACGCGTTTTAAGTTTCCTAATTAACCATACAGTTATATGTAAAATTCTATGTCGTGGAGACATAATCATCATTCCTAGTTGTCGTACTGAGTATGGGTACATTGGGTGTGAATCTGTATTGCCTCTCGGGAGTTTTAATCTAGATTCATCTTGAGCATAGACTTCAACATTCAATACACATATCCTAACATAGCCACACAACTATCACCGGCCAACTATGATGGTGTCCGTGCAAGAATAGTAATATACTAAATATAACAGGTATGGGATAAATCAATAATAGATCAATATTTTAGTGTGCAGGATAGAACCTCAGTACAATAACATGAAGTATCATAGCTCGGATACAGGTAGTCAGGTTAGGATATAGGGATAATCAGTTAGTCAATCAATTGAATCAGTCTGTCCATAAATCCTTGATTCACAGGGTAGCATGTATATCATATCAGGGACACAATCAATATATACTACACTAGTCAGTCATGAACAGTACTAGGGCCTACGGGTTCATAGGTAATCCATAATCACATGTTTAACAGTTAAAAAGACTCCTAGCTCTCAAGATAGACTATCAGGTATAACCTATACAAGGCTAGTAAATAATAGGCACTAATGCTAGATTATAATAGGGAGTCACTAGAATATCATACAAGAAGAATAAGAAGTCATCTGGGACTCTAAACTATGCTAAACAAAATTTTTTCTTTCTTTGCAATATGCATCAAATGGACCAATGTATTCACCACCATTGTCCAACCAAACATATTTTAACTTCTTGCCTATCTCTTTTTCAACGGAGGCTTGAAACTCCTTGAAAGTAGGCAGCACTTGATTCTTGGTCTTTATGTCATCGACCCAAACTTTCTTATAACAATCATCTATAAAATTTACAAATTAAGAAGCACCTCCAATTGATTTTATCTTCATTGGGCCTTAGACGTCTGAGTGAATCAACTTGCGCAACACTGAATTTCTTGAAGCTGGGTGACTTTAGAAAATACCCTATTTTTCTTTCCAGCCATGCAGTGTGTGCATATCTCCAATTTTGTAGACTTAAACCTTGGAATTAATTTCTTGTTCAACAAATTGCTCATTCCTTTATCGTTAATATGGCTAAGCCATCTATGTCATAACTTGGTAGATGCATCATTGATTGCGTTCATCTCTTGTGCCTCATATTTGTTCCCTTATATATAGTAGAGAGTAGATTTATTGTTTACTCGGCAACCAACAACAAACTCTGTAAAGTTTTCACTAATAGTTTCCAAATAGATTAAAGAATCCCTCATCATTCAACCTTCTAACCGACATTAGGTTGAAACGGATATCAAGGACATGATGAACACTTTTGAGCACAAGAGCTTCTCATGTATTTGTCTTTAAATGAACATCTCTTACAGAAACAACCTTTGACACATTCCCGTTGTCCATCTTCAACACTCCACAGTCTCATATTATGTATGTGGCAAATAGTGTCATGTTATGATATACGTGCATCGAAGCCCCAGAGTCCACAAGCCAAGAATTATCATCACATTCGAGGTTCATGATAACCTCATCGTCCAAAATAATGACGTCGCGTCCATGTGCTGGGATTGTTGTTGTTATGTTCTCACTATGTTTTTCCTTGTCGTCCTTCTTCTCTCTCTTTCAAACAAAATATTTTCGCTTGATATGGCCCTTCCTGCCATAATGGTAACCCTCAGAGTCCTCGTACTTGTCTCTGCTCTTATCTTTGACATTGTCCGGACCCTAACTTTTACTCTTGCATCGACTCTATGAAACAAGCGCCTCTGAATAGGATGTGGATGAAGTATCTTGAGATTTTTTTCGCATCTTTTCATTCAATACCCCGTTGTTAGCTAACTTCAGACTAACCACGCCTTCTGGAGCTGAAGCGATCATGGACACTCGTACGATCTCCCATGAGTTTGGCAATATACACAACCAAATTTTATATACTTCGTCATTAACTTTACTTCCATAGAGTATAACTGGTCAATCATGTCCTGGAACTCACTCAAGTGATTCATAATGGACAAACTATCCTTATACCTGAGGCCCATCATATGTCGGATTAGGAACAATTTGTTTATCCCAGTTTTCTTGGCATACAAGGATTCCAGCTTCTCCCATAACTTCTTTGCGTACTCAATATTGGTAATGTGATTATACACATTATCGTCCACGAACTGTCTGATATACGCACACACATGTATATACTCAAAATTGCAGTCCTTATTGGATTTATTGTTGAGCTTCTAAGAGGCAAATATTGGAAGATGTAACTCATTGACGAACAACAAATCTTTTATCTTGCTCCGCCAATAATGATAATTGAACCATTTAGGTTTATCATGTGCACCGGCTTCTCGTCCATCTCTTCTACTCGGTTTGACTATTATCTCCTGACACATGGCAACTACTATACTGATACTGCTCTGAAATCAAAGCTTTGATACCACTATGTTGGTAATGAAATACAGAAACCATTCCCCAAACTGAGAGAACATGTGAGGACCAAAAAAAAATGCACAAACTAATTTGCCAACGTCACAAACAAAGCACTACGCAAACACATCGATATTTACATGGAAAATTATGATGGAAAAAAGGGACGATCGGAGTCCAACCCGAAAAATTCTCCAATAAAGGAACAAGAAGATACATTGATTTCTTACAAACTTCTCTCCCGATCCACACGGATCACCACAATGTTTCTATAGATAGAAATAGATTACAATGAGTAGAACGAAGATTGCCGAAGATTATATGATGAAAAAATGATCTAGTCTTCAGTCTCGAAATGATCTCTCTCCAAAAACAATCTCTAAAACTCCGAATCTCTCTCTCTCTCTCTCTCTCTCTCTCTCTCTCTCTCTTTTTCTCATAAAAAAATTCAACGCTTGAGAAAGCTCTATTTTGGTCTTGTGATGGATTAGGGTTAGGAATGACCTATTTAAAGTCACATAATCCCACAAACATCTGGACCGTTAATATTGATCTAACGGTGTTAATAAAATACTTATTTTTGGTATTTAGTCCCGACACCGGTATACCTTCGGTATACGTGCAGCGGTATACCGAAAAATATTCTCTTTGAGTCAGGTCGGTATACGTATACCGGTAGCAGCAATATATCCTTGGTATACCTTTCTCTCTGATACTGCTTTTCCAATGCAAGTCTGACATGCGCTCAAACGTGTTATCTTTGTCGCTTTCGACTTTCCGAATTTTTTCGACAAATGGATTGTGTTTGTTGTATTTCGAGATGTTCTCCACATAGATTAGAAAATCCACCCAGCACCAACATTTAGTTGTTGAGGAACAACATATCAAGTCGGGTACTGGTAACTAGCAACATATCCTTGTGGTATATTTCCAATTCCCTCAGTGTTTACTGGCGTTGGTGGCATGTAAGCAATTATCCCCTAATTTACAGGAACCTGGTGAACGCCCCCAGCCACAGATTCTACTTGCCTAGGGTTGTCTGCTCTGATCGAAGAAGATTAGGCTGCATCATGTCGATCACTTATATTGACAAGTTAAAGACTTTTTTACTAAAATGAGTTTTAATGGGCATGCAAGCCTGGACCCACGGGAAGTACCAAAAGAGGTTGACGACAAAAGAAATACTGTCTTTAGAATCCATACCAAAATATGGGAATTTATAAGGGCACTACAAAGTTTACTTGGAATTAGTCCATTGAAAATTTATCAAAAATTATAAATTTGTTATCCTAAAAGTTATTTGGGGCTAGCCTAAATTTTTATATCAACATATATATCAAAAATTACAAGTTTGCCATCAACAATTCACTCGGGACTGTTATAATCAGGACTGTCAAAATTTTGACAGTTCTACCACTTAGAAGGACTGTCAAAATTTTGACAGTCCTACAAATTGTTAGGACTGTCATAATTTTGACAGTCCCACAAGCTATGTGGACTGTCAAAATTTTGACAGTTCTAATTTTAACCCACTGAAAATTTTATATAAAACTAGGACTGTCAGGATTTTGACAGTCCCACAAACAATGAGGACTGTCAAAATTTTGACAGTTCTCATTTTAATTGTCAGGATTTTTTTTTTTAGTTTATTTCTATTTAGTTAGTTTTGAATTTTGATTTATTTTATTTAGTTTAACATCCAAAATAAAATATGTTATCATTGAACCAAAAAAAAAAAAAAATCTACCGTACGAATATTACGTCTGCCGTCGATCAGACTTCGAACGGCCATAACTATTTGTTTTCAAATCGTTTTTCGTCACACAATAGGTCGATTTGTATGTTTTTGACGAGAGTAACACAATTCGTGTAGAGAGAATTTTCATCCGAAGTAAGACGTACATATTACAGACAAAAATATAAAACTTTAAAGTATAATAACTTTTGACTGGGAGATCGAAACAAGCTCCAGTTTGTGCCAAAATGACCGTATGGAAAAGTACTTCGGGATAAACCATTTCACCGTTTGACGGACTTCCCAAATGTTTAGAATCGTAAAAAAACGATATTTCGACCTCCAAATTTTACTTTTGGTAATTTTTTTTTACAAAATATTTAATGTACCAATAATAAATTTAATATTTTAAATAACATAATACTTTAACAAATTTTAAGGATAGCAATTTGGGATATTTTGAAATTTTGATGCATATCGACAACTGAGTTAATTTATTTTAATTTTTTGTTAATTTTTAAATTTCGATACAGTAAATTTACTGTTAATTTATTTTAATTTTATTTCGTTAAAATATATTTTCTTAAATAAAACATAAAATTAACAAAATAAATTGCCCCCCCTGTAAACCCCTGATTTTTCCTAATTATTAAATCTGGGATTTTTCCCAATTTTCTGGAATTTTTCGGGAATTTTCTGTAATTAAATTCAAGGTTTTCAATTAATAAAGGATTTTTATTGTTAATTAATAATATTAAAATATCATGAAAATAATATTTTTGGGTGTAAAATGGAAAACTGGACTTGGGGTAATTTTCTGGGATTTTATTGGGCCTCAGACCTATTTTTAAAAGCCTAAAAACTAATTTCAAAAATTAATTATTTAAATTACTATTTAATTAGTAATATATTATTATTATTATTATTATTATTATTATTATTATTATTATTATGATTATTATTGTTTTTGATTTTAGGTTTTGGGCCCGGCCCAGTGGGCCGAGCCCAGTTGCTGCGAGCCCAGCCCGCTCCCCCGGGTCGGGTCGGGTCGGCCCGCCGCCCGACCCGCACCCGCTAGCCCGCCTCTGACCCGGTTCCCCCACGACTGCGTCCCCGCTCTTTCCGGCGACGACTCCGGCCACGTCGCCGGAGTCCGCGTCAGCCCCGCGCCCCGCGCGGCACGACCTCCCCCGATCCGCCATTGCCGGCCACCTCGGCTCCTCGGCTCCCTCTATATATATTTCTTCCCTCTTCCTCCTTTTTCCCCCAAAACTCTAAACCCTAACCCTAGATCCCCTACTCCGGCAGCCCCGATCCCCTGCGCCGACCACCCCGAGTCCGCCGTCCTCCTCCCTGTGACCGCCCAGCGCAGCGCCGCCCTCCAGCGAGCCCCTCCACCCTGCTCCTCTCTCCTCCTCCGACCTTCAGACGCCTCCCCGCCGTTCGAGAGCCGCCCTAGCCGCTGTCGACGACTCCGCCGGAGCCACAGCCACTGCCCAGCCCTCGCCGAAGCCGCCGCAGCCCCGCCGTGACCTCGCCGGCGG
This sequence comes from Iris macrosiphon, assembly GCA_036927795.1. Lineage (NCBI taxonomy): Eukaryota > Viridiplantae > Streptophyta > Magnoliopsida > Asparagales > Iridaceae > Iris > Iris macrosiphon. Next base: position 105,326,296 of record JAYESA010000001.1, on the reverse strand, counting down.
TCGACCAGCCCCGGCGTGCCTTCCAGCGAGCCCGGACACGCCGCGGACACGACCTAGACGCGGTTTTGAGCCAGGACACGCGTCCAGGACACAGGATCTCGTGTCGGATTCGAAATACTCCGATCCCGAGTCCGAGGCCTCACCTCGGTGCTCCTCCATCAGCTCCCCGGTAGGTGCCCCTTTCAGAATGCACTGTCCCTTCCAAAACCGCTACCCTGTCCGACCGGGACTGACAGAATAAAGCTCTGTCAATCCCGGGATAGCTTAGAATTTGGTAGTTTGCAGTTAATTAGTAGATTAATGATTGTTAGTTTTGGTTGTTAGCTAATTAACGGTTTAATACAACGATCCTCAATACGTATCTTAATTATATATATATATATATAATAAAATGAAAACCTTATTAAATATTACGTAAATTAGTAATTATTTAATAGATAATTTCCGAAATGATTTTTAGTATTTAAATACTAATTAGTAATTATTTAATCCATAATTCTGAAATGATTTTCAGTATTCAAAATATAATATGTTTTCCAAAATATCATTTCTCTTATAAATTAATTGCTAAAAAAAAACAAACGATATTATTTTTATTAAAATCGTTCTGTCCTATTATCCTATCAGAAACAAAACGACATTTTACCATAAAATATTTTTCTACGATAAAATAAATAAAGTTTTATTACTATTAAAAAGGGTTTTGTTTTACTAAATCACTAATAATAATTATTATCATTATTTTAATCGATCGTTGGATTTAAATCATTAACTTAGTTAACTAATCAAGACAGATTAAAACCCTTTGTCTAATTCTAAAATCAGATTATTAATAATTGTAGGTCCCTGTAACTAAGGTTGAGACCGTCGCGACTTCTCACCCGCGTCACCAACCAACTCCAGGCAAGTTTCATATAATTCAAAACCGGTATTTTAGTTGTAATTAAATATGTTGCATGTCATATAGATATATTGGGACGACACTTGATTTCACGGAACCGACTGATTGACTGATTGATTGACTCATTGACTCATTGACTCATTGACTATTGCCTTGGGAACTGGGGAGAAAAGTTAGCACCCGTGGTCAAAGCCCCCTTATTGCCTCATTGTGGATAGCTGAAGTCCAACCTCACTGGACTGACGCCGCACCGTGTTCACGCGAACACAGATTGCCTCCAACCCCAGCCGGCCACGGGATGCTACCTTTCTCAAAACACTTTAGTGATTGTAGTTGGTCATCATTGCTTCATCGACATTTACTGTTCTTGTCTCATATTTGTTGCATACAAAAATATAAATATTGTTCAAAACTATTGCATCATTTTAATTATTATTAAGATGCTGGAATTGGATATATGTTCTTGCTCCCTCCTGACTGGAGATCAACAATTTTAGGTGATTGCGGTGACGATGATGAGTATGATACCTTTTATGGTCCGGACCAGAGTACTGAAGCCCTAGCGGAACCTAGCCAGGAGGCCAATGTTTAGTTGTTTCCTTTTAATTTCCAATTGTAATAATCAGGGTTGAAGTAATAACCCTGGACCATGTTTTGTTTAATCTTTGCTTGTAAAAGAATTTCTTTCTCAGACTTAGCAATAAAATTGAATTTCCTTCATGTATTCTGGATGTCTGTGTGTTACTACGGATTGATACAGCTTACTGCCGCCGTCTCACAACGGTGCAGGCTGGGCATGATCCGACTGGACCCAGATTATTGGGATCGGGTCGTGACATGTTTTCAGTGGTGGCCCATGCAGGTCTAGTTTACAACCTTTGGTCTAGTCAACTTAGGCTAGCCAAACAAACCGACTTGCCTTGACTTTAGGTTTAGTATGACTTTAGGAAAACAGACTCTAGAAACAATTAGAACACTTAGAATTTTTGAGAAAATTTCTACCTGTCACATCATAGGACCAAAATTCTTCTATCTATACATATGTACAATTATTTTTGCTTGCTTATAGAACATAGGTTACCTTGCTTATGCTTGCTTCCTAAACCTTCCAGAAGATGGCACGAGGGAAGACAACCCGTTCCGGCCCAGCCGAAGAAGAGGCTTCGTCTTCTGAGCACACCCCAAATCAAGCTCAGTCCGACCCCTCTCCTTTGCAGCTCACAGATCGCCCCCATGCTGCAAGAGCTCCCCGTGCTGCCTACACTTCAGTAGTGCATGCAGCTCCACCCATTCCTCCCAGGACCACATCGATTCCAGCCGATGTGACTCCTCCTGTTGCACCACCTGTGCCAGTGGACCCCGCTGAACTCGTAGGCCTGCTACGAGGAGTTCTAGAAGCCCAGAGGGCCCAAGCTGAAGCAAATCGCGAGCAGACCGCGATTATGAAAGAGGGCATGGAGAACGCCCATAATGTAGCCATGGCAGCGCTAGGAACATCCCAGTCAGAACGGGAGCCTGCCAAGGTAATTAAAGATTTAAAAGCTTGGATTCCATTAATGAATTTCTAGTCTAACCACAAACCTGTTATCCAGGTAAAAGTTGGAACTGTGGAAAACTTTAAGAAGTTGGACCCGCGTCCCTTCAAGGGGACCGAAGGCATCATCTACGCAGACGAGTGGCTAGATGATATGGAGCGACTCCTCAGCGTCGCTCGACTCCCAGACGACCTCATGGTTGAGGCCGTAGCACTCCAGCTGAGAGACTTGGCCAACATTTGGTACCGCAACGAGCCAAGATTTCGAGCTGGAGGGATTTCCTGGCGGCTATTCAAGAAGCAGTTCAAGCGGAAGTTCTTTCCAGAGGCTGCCCTCGAAGCTATGGGAAGGCAGTTTCAAGATCTGAAGCAAGGAGACCGCACAATTGAAGAATATGCGGCTGAGTTCAACAGGCTTGGCAGGTTTGCAAGCCACCTGGTGGACAACCCTGTAGAACGTGCTAAGAAGTTCCGGCACGGACTACGTGAAGAGATCCGCACCTTAGTAGCTGCTAACGGTGCGAAGACTTATGACAAGATGTTGAAGGTGGCCCAAGATGTAGAGGCCAGTGCACCTGCTCGACCCAAGAGGGAGCATCCAGGGTCAAGCAACAGCTATCAGGGCAACAACAAGAGGCACAGCAACAACAACAATAGGCCCTCCTATCCCCAGCAGTCCCAGCAACAACAGCCAGCAGCGGCCAACAAAGCGCATCAGTACAACCAACCAAAGGCGGTCAACTGCGTCTACTGCAAAAGGCCAGGTCATACCGCCGAGATCTGCCGGAAGAAATTGGGACACTGCCTTGCTTGTGGATCTGCCACCCATCAAGTAAAGGACTGCCCCACAGCATACAACAAAACTGGAGCTGGACAGCAGAGAGGTCCACTGCCTACCCAGCAGCAGCGCTACAACCAGCACAGAGCCGGGCAAGCTTTTGCCTTGACTGTGGAAGAGCCAGAAGCTGGACCCGAGACGGAAGGAGATGTCATCGCAGGTTCCATTCTACTTCATTCGCACCCTGCCTTAGCATTATTTGATTCTGGAGCATCACACAGTTTTATATCTGCAAACTTCATTTCTGCACACCATCTAGTTACTGGCATAAGTAAGATAATCTGTAGGGTTATGACTGGTGGAGGACCAATACCCATTAGTGAGACTTGTAGCTGCCCAGTCACTATCTCAGGACATGAGTTTCAGACTCAGTTCCTAATAATGCCTCTGCCAAACTATGACGTAGTCTTGGGCATGGATTGGCTTAGTCAACATCATGCTCTGATAGACTGTCGAGAAGGCTGCGTAACTCTAGATCCACCTGGAGGACCTAAACTCAAAGTGATTCGAGCACCTGAAGGCGTGGAATGTGTGTCCTACACATCCATCACTGAAGAAACCGGACCCCCTCATCCTCTCATAGCGGAGTTTATAGACGTCTTCCCAGACAATCTTCCAGGGCTACCCCCTGATCGAGATGTGGAATTCTCGATCGATCTTATACCTGGCGCAGCACCAATCTCCCAACGCTGCTACCGAGTGAATCCCAAGGAGTCCAAGGAAATGAAAGACCAAATTGACGAGCTTCAGGCGCAAGGATTCATCAGGACCGGTGCCTCACCCTGGGGTGCACCAGTCTTGTTTGTACCCAAGAAGGATGGGACAGTTAGAATGTGCATAGACTACCGGGCATTGAACAACATCACTATCAAGAACAAGTACCCGCTGCCCCGGATCGACGACCTCTTCGACCAGCTGAGTGGAGCTAAGGTTTTCTCGAAGATAGACCTCAGATCGGGTTACCATCAAATCAAGGTGAGGAAGGAAGACATTCCAAAGACGGCATTCAACACCAAGTATGGACAATTTGAATTCTTGGTCATGCCCTTTGGTCTTACAAATGCCCCAGCAGTGTTCATGAATCTCATGAACAAGGTCTTCCACAAATACTTGGACCAGTTTGTCGTTGTCTTCATTGACGACATTCTGATCTATTCGAAGACCAAGGAAGAGCACGAGCAGCATTTGAGGATAATTTTGGAAACCCTCAGAAAGGAGAAGCTATATGGAAAACTGTCCAAGTGTGAATTCTTCTTAGACAAGGTGGACTTTCTCGGCCACGTTGTCACAGGAGAAGGCATATCAGTGGACCCCAAGAAGATAGCTGCCGTGGAAACATGGAATACTCCCAGGTCAGTTGCAGAGATCAGAAGCTTCTTGGGCTTAGCTGGATATTACAGAAAATTCGTGAAGGACTTTGCAAAGATTGCTGAGCCCATGACCAAGCTAACCAGGAAGAATGAAGAGTTCGTCTGGACCGAAGCGTGCCAGGCGTCATTTGAAGAGCTGAAGAGAAGGCTAACAACAGCACCAATTTTGTCGCTACCCTCAGGATCAGGAGGATTCTCAATTTATAGCGACGCGTCCGGCAAAGGATTAGGATGTGTGCTCCAGCAACATGGAAAGGTAATTGCTTATGCTTCCCGGCAATTACGGACTCATGAGAAGAACTACCCGACGCATGACCTGGAGCTAGCAGCAGTCATCTTCGCCTTGAAGCTGTGGAAGCACTACCTGTACGGCGAAAGAGTAGAGATATACACGGACCACAAAAGTCTCAAGTATGTCTTTACACAGAAGGAGCTCAACATGCGTCAGAGACGATGGTTGGAGCTCATGAAGGACTTTGATATCAGCCTACAGTACCATCCCGGAAAGGCTAATGTGGTCGCCGACGCACTTAGTCGATATCCGATGGCGATGTTCTTGACAACCGATCGGTACCTACTGGAGGACATGGAGAAGCTGGGTTTAGAACTCGTATTGCCTGCAGAGGAAATGAAGAAGCTTGGACGGGAAGCAATAGTACCCGGCGCTGACTTCCCCATGATGCATTTGCAAGTGCAGTCTAGCTTGATGGACAAAATCAAGGAGACTCAATTCGAGGACGGAGCATTGTGCAAGCTCAGGGACCAGGTGTTAGCTGGCACACTAGAGGGATTCTCTATTTCAGACGGCGGAACACTGAGAAATGGCACCAGACTTTGTGTACCTGCTGGTGAATTGAGGGAACAGCTGATGCAGGAAGCGCATCACTCACAGTATTCCATCCACCCTGGAGCAAATAAGATGTACCGAGATATACGGGAGCACGTATGGTGGTATGGAATGAAGAAGGATGTCTCAAAATTCGTTGCCAAATGCTTGATCTGCCAGCAGGTGAAAGCAGATAGACAAAGACCAGCAGGACTTCTTCAGCCACTGCCCATTCCAGAATGGAAATGGGAGCACATCACTATGGATTTTGTGTCAGGATTGCCTCGATCCCAAGGAGGGAAGGACGCTATTTGGGTGATCGTAGACAGACTGACTAAGTCTGCCCACTTCATTCCCTTCAAGGTTGGTTTATCCACCGAGAAGTTAGCTGCCCTATACATGAGGCAAATCGTCCGGATACATGGAGTTCCTGTGAGCATTGTATCAGACCGAGACAGCCGCTTTACTTCTCACTTCTGGAAGAGCTTGCAAGAGAGTCTGGGGACCCAACTGAAGTTCAGCACTGCATATCACCCACAGACTGACGGACAGTCAGAGAGAACCATCCAGACGTTAGAGGATATGCTGAGATCTTGCGTCCTGGATTTTGGAGGATCATGGGAGGACCACCTACACTTGGTAGAGTTTGCTTACAACAACAGCTACCAGGCCAGCATCGGCATGACTCCTTTTGAGGCTCTGTATGGACGTCGTTGCCGCACTCCCTTGGCTTGGGACGACGTAGGAGAACGAGTCATGCTGGGACCTGAGATGATTACAGATGCGGCTGAAAAAGTCAAGGTGATCAGAGACAGACTTCGGGTGGCTCAAGATCGTCAGAAGCATTGGGCGGACAGCCGTCGCCGACTTGTGGAGTTCGAAGCAGGTGATAGTGTCTTCGTCAAGATCTCCCCCACCAGAGGAACTATCCGTTTTGGCAGAGCTGGGAAACTTAGTCCCAGGTATATCGGCCCATTCGAGATAGTGAACAGAGTTGGAGAGGTGGCATACAGAGTGGCGTTACCACCTAATCTTGAAGGCGTGCACAACGTCTTCCATGTATCGCAACTGAGGCGTTACATTCCGGACCCGAGCCACATCCTGGATCATTCAGAGTTGGAGATTGGGCCAAGTCTTACAGTACCAGAGCAGCCAGTAAGGATCATAGACCGTATGGAAAAGCAGTTGCGGAACACCGTGATTCCACTGGTCAAGGTTCAGTGGCTCCACCACTCCCCAAGCGAATCCACCTGGGAACGAGAGGCTGAGATGAAGCAGAAGTACCCTCACCTGTTTTAAGGCATGTTTACCCTTATTCTCCCTTCAATGGTAGTAAATTTCGAGGACGAAATTTCTATAAGTTGGGTAGGTTGTAAACCCCTGATTTTTCCTAATTATTAAATCTGGGATTTTTCCCAATTTTCTGGAATTTTTCGGGAATTTTCTGTAATTAAATTCAAGGTTTTCAATTAATAAAGGATTTTTATTGTTAATTAATAATATTAAAATATCATGAAAATAATATTTTTGGGTGTAAAATGGAAAACTGGACTTGGGGTAATTTTCTGGGATTTTATTGGGCCTCAGACCTATTTTTAAAAGCCTAAAAACTAATTTCAAAAATTAATTATTTAAATTACTGTTTAATTAGTAATATATTATTATTATTATTATTATTATTATTATTATTATTATGATTATTATTGTTTTTGATTTTAGGTTTTGGGCCCGGCCCAGTGGGCCGAGCCCAGTTGCTGCGAGCCCAGCCCGCTCCCCCGGGTCGGGTCGGGTCGGCCCGCCGCCCGACCCGCACCCGCTAGCCCGCCTCTGACCCGGTTCCCCCACGACTGCGTCCCCGCTCTTTCCGGCGACGACTCCGGCCACGTCGCCGGAGTCCGCGTCAGCCCCGCGCCCCGCGCGGCACGACCTCCCCCGATCCGCCATTGCCGGCCACCTCGGCTCCCTCTATATATATTTCTTCCCTCTTCCTCCTTTTTCCCCCAAAACTCTAAACCCTAACCCTAGATCCCCTACTCCGGCAGCCCCGATCCCCTGCGCCGACCACCCCGAGTCCGCCGTCCTCCTCCCTGTGACCGCCCAGCGCAGCGCCGCCCTCCAGCGAGCCCCTCCACCCTGCTCCTCTCTCCTCCTCCGACCTTCAGACGCCTCCCCGCCGTTCGAGAGCCGCCCTAGCCGCTGTCGACGACTCCGCCGGAGCCACAGCCACTGCCCAGCCCTCGCCGAAGCCGCCGCAGCCCCGCCGTGACCTCGCCGGCGGTCGACCAGCCCCGGCGTGCCTTCCAGCGAGCCCGGACACGCCGCGGACACGACCTAGACGCGGTTTTGAGCCAGGACACGCGTCCAGGACACAGGATCTCGTGTCGGATTCGAAATACTCCGATCCCGAGTCCGAGGCCTCACCTCGGTGCTCCTCCATCAGCTCCCCGGTAGGTGCCCCTTTCAGAATGCACTGTCCCTTCCAAAACCGCTACCCTGTCCGACCGGGACTGACAGAATAAAGCTCTGTCAATCCCGGGATAGCTTAGAATTTGGTAGTTTGCAGTTAATTAGTAGATTAATGATTGTTAGTTTTGGTTGTTAGCTAATTAACGGTTTAATACAACGATCCTCAATACGTATCTTAATTATATATATATATATATAATAAAATGAAAACCTTATTAAATATTACGTAAATTAGTAATTATTTAATAGATAATTTCCGAAATGATTTTTAGTATTTAAATACTAATTAGTAATTATTTAATCCATAATTCTGAAATGATTTTCAGTATTCAAAATATAATATGTTTTCCAAAATATCATTTCTCTTATAAATTAATTGCTAAAAAAAAACAAACGATATTATTTTTATTAAAATCGTTCTGTCCTATTATCCTATCAGAAACAAAACGACATTTTACCATAAAATATTTTTCTACGATAAAATAAATAAAGTTTTATTACTATTAAAAAGGGTTTTGTTTTACTAAATCACTAATAATAATTATTATCATTATTTTAATCGATCGTTGGATTTAAATCATTAACTTAGTTAACTAATCAAGACAGATTAAAACCCTTTGTCTAATTCTAAAATCAGATTATTAATAATTGTAGGTCCCTGTAACTAAGGTTGAGACCGTCGCGACTTCTCACCCGCGTCACCAACCAACTCCAGGCAAGTTTCATATAATTCAAAACCGGTATTTTAGTTGTAATTAAATATGTTGCATGTCATATAGATATATTGGGACGACACTTGATTTCACGGAACCGACTGATTGACTGATTGATTGACTCATTGACTCATTGACTCATTGACTATTGCCTTGGGAACTGGGGAGAAAAGTTAGCACCCGTGGTCAAAGCCCCCTTATTGCCTCATTGTGGATAGCTGAAGTCCAACCTCACTGGACTGACGCCGCACCGTGTTCACGCGAACACAGATTGCCTCCAACCCCAGCCGGCCACGGGATGCTACCTTTCTCAAAACACTTTAGTGATTGTAGTTGGTCATCATTGCTTCATCGACATTTACTGTTCTTGTCTCATATTTGTTGCATACAAAAACATAAATATTGTTCAAAACTATTGCATCATTTTAATTATTATTAAGATGCTGGAATTGGATATATGTTCTTGCTCCCTCCTGACTGGAGATCAACAATTTTAGGTGATTGCGGTGACGATGATGAGTATGATACCTTTTATGGTCCGGACCAGAGTACTGAAGCCCTAGCGGAACCTAGCCAGGAGGCCGATGTTTAGTTGTTTCCTTTTAATTTCCAATTGTAATAATCAGGGTTGAAGTAATAACCCTGGACCATGTTTTGTTTAATCTTTGCTTGTAAAAGAATTTCTTTCTCAGACTTAGCAATAAAATTGAATTTCCTTCATGTATTCTGGATGTCTGTGTGTTACTACGGATTGATACAGCTTACTGCCGCCGTCTCACAACGGTGCAGGCTGGGCATGATCCGACTGGACCCAGATTATTGGGATCGGGTCGTGACACCCCCCCCCCCCCACCAATTAACAAAATAAATAAACAGAAAATAAATTTTAGGACTGTCAAAATTTTGACTGTCCTAAAAATATATGTTGAATTTTTAGGACTGTCAAAATTTTGACAGTAGTTCCAATTGGTAGGACTGTCAAAATTTTGACAGTCCTAAAAATCAACATATATGTCAAATTTTGACAGTTCTTCTATTTTTTCTTTTTCTTTTTTTGTTTCTTTTTTTTGTCATTGTGTTATTATTCATGTCTTCCGGCGGAGTGGAGGACCTGGTGGTAGCGACGGAGGAAGGAGGGAAGGGAGGAGCAGCGGACGCCGAGGGTGCCGAGGTAGTCGAGCAACGAAAGGGGGTACGAGACGAAGGAACGGGAGAGGAAGGAGGCGGCGGGAGGCGGGGGAGGAGGCAGAGGCGGCGACGGCGACGATGACGGGAGGCGGCGGTGGAGGACGGGGGAGGAGGCGGAGGAGGAGGGCTCCGACAAGAAAGGAAGGAGGGAGGAGAACTCCAGTGGAGATGGAGGAGAACTCCGGTGGAGATTAGAGGGGTTTGGACTAGTATGAGTAAAAAATGGGCTAGTGTGAGTAAACTTTGTTCATTAATGGGGTAGTCCCAATCTTGGACTAGCCCTGAGTAAACTTTGTAGTGCCCTTATCAATTCCCCAAAATATCTACTTCAAAAAAAAATTAGGGTGGATGTCGTAATAAGTTTCTCGAATTTAGAAATGTTAAGAATCGTGCAAGTTGCTGTCAATCTGATCAAAACTTCTAGGCACTGCTTTTGGTCTTGGCAAGGTCTTCGGATTTCATTTTGCTCCCGCTTCAGAAAATACAGGAAGCGCATAGTTTTCGATTTCCTTCAATATATTTTCGTTTGTCTAAAATTTATCTTGTGATTTTACAAGTTCAACAACTAAATTATGGTATAGTTGGGTAAAATTGTTGGATTATGATGCACAATCTCCTATCTACACAATCAGTAAAAGGAGGGGTTTTATGTCTAGAAATCAATTCCAAAATATCTACTTTAAAAAAATTAGGGCTGATGTCGGAATAAGTTTCATAATAGCAACATTAGTAGATTACAAGGCACTACTTTTGGTCTTGGCAAGGTCTTTGGATCCCATTTTGAACCCTTCTGCACGAATCCAAGGAGTACATAGATGATCATAACCTTTGGCAATTGGCACTTAATAATTGGGTTAAATAAGCAAGGAATAAATTATTTGCCAACAGAACGGGAACAATATCAATTTCAACGCCAAGCACGTGAAAATAAATCAATCATCAGTATTTTTGGATCAAAATCAATTGAAAGACGAGACCACAACCATTACATCAAAATGTCATATGCTGAGGAAATGTAGCGGCAGTTTACATTTTTGGAAACTGAGAAGCTGTATTTATCAAACTATATTCACTAAGCATAACTGAATCATCGATACATCAAAAGAATCAGATTGAACTGATTGCCTTGTAAGAAAGATACCATAAAACAACAAAATTGGGATTTGGTTGAGTACGACCAACCCCCTAGGGTGTTAGTTTTATATTTAACAATCACAATGGAGGATAGAAGTATGATGACAAGGAGAAGCCTAGGAACAGTAGACCACCAACAGTTGCAACCGTGCCCTGAGATATCTTGGAAGCCAACATGCTTCCTCCCACCACAGCTATTGATGTGCAGATTGTGTGCCCTATCGTGGCTCCCACTGCGACTCCAACAGCATTTTTGTGGGTTGCGAGCTGCAGAAGTAGAAATTTGTAATAAATATTAACTACAGTTCATAACATGGATTGGGAACAATGAAGGTAAGAAGGATCTAAGTTGGATCGGCACAAGAATTACACATGACAAAGGTCTTCAAAAGGAAGAAACATTATAATGGCATGGATCAATTGCTAAAACATTTATCAGATGTTAGTTGCTATAAAGTAAATGTTAGCGAGCAATGAGAGGTTACCGCAATTGTTGCAATCTGACTACGGTCCCCCCATTCAGCCAAGAAGGTCAAGATAAATGACTGCACAGAAGAACAATAGAAGCATATAAATAGTTTGTCCAAACAGATTGAATCATTTGCGCATGTTCCACAGAATTTAATCAAATTATATGGTGATCAATACACATTTCCAATTTCAAAAATATGATAAATAGGATTTCTTTTTTTTCAGGATAATTGGCAACAATAGTGATCGACTGATATTTCCAGTACAAACAAGTCTATACATCTCTTCAGTCACAATTTTCTTTTTTAAAAGTCTACATCTCTTGCCTTGCAATAGTCATTAGGTAATGTGAGTTTAGAATCAGATCCCCTGCTGTATTAAATTTATCCGTCAACCAGGAAGATAAACAAAAGAAAGCGTTCTAGAGCCACAGTGCTCATGATAATGCGAAGTCAGAAGAGACTCCAGAGGTAGCCTTAACCCTATTTTATGGGGAGGATGTTTCTGTGACACAAATCACATCCTCTGGCATTCTTAACAGAAAGATGAATACAGCTAAATAAAATACAAAAGGCTAATTTGCAACCTGATGCCCTCATCTATCCTACTTTTTCAACTTAACACCCTAAACTTTCATATCTATCAACTTAATACCCAAAAACAAAACAAAAAAATTTCCTAAACTACCCCCTCGCTCTCTCTCTTTGAAGCTCCCCACTCCCACCCCCCTCCTCCCGCCGGCCAGCCCATCCTGCGCCTCCCCCTCCTAACGCTGCTGCAACCGCCGCGCTGCTGCCTATGTTGCTGCTGCTGCCTTTGTTGTTGCTGCCTCTGCCGGGGGGGGGGGGGGGGGGGGGGGGTTGTTATGCGGACGGACGACGGGAGGGTGTGGGAGGAGGGGGCTGGGGATGCTTCCGGACGGAGAGAGAGAGAGAGAGAGAGAGAGAGAGGGGGGGGTACCGGAGAGAGGGGTCAAGGGTAGTTTAGGAATTTTTTTTAGGTATTAAGTTTGATAGATATGAAAGTTTAGGGTATTGAGTTGAAAAAGTGGGATAGTTGAGGGTATCAAGTTGCAATTTAGCCAATACAAAATTACAAGTATTACCTCAAGGAAAATTGGTGTGCAGAATCTTGAAAAGAAGCGACGATACTGTGATTTCCCTTGGCCTGTTTCAAGCTTTTCTTCTACCTGCAATAGCATGGTTATAAAAAAGTGTGAATTAAGAAAGTTCATAAGGCAGCAAGAAACCTTTCTCCTGCAATCATGAAATAATTTAATGCATTTCCACACTAAAGTAAAAAAATGTAACTGGAAAGTCAGGGTTTTATAATGTATAGAACTAGTGGGATCATTAAAATTCTTTCATCAAGTTGTGCAAGTTCATATAGGCATGGAACAGTGAGGAGAACCTACTCATACAACTACACCCAATACAGGACTAGACTAGACTATAGTCACTACACATAAGACTCACTAACTCGAACACTCTCCTCAACTTAAACATGAAAGCTTATTACATACATGGAAAAGGAGAACACTAGTAGAGCTAAAAAGACCGCCAGCATTAATAGAATCACCCTCATGAGTAGAAAGAACAGCCAGATGACAGTAGCAATGGTCGACATACAACCCAAGAAATTAGCAATAGTAGTAGGCATAGTAGACTGTAGCATAGGTCGACATGCAAACAAGCACGACCACAAATAGCATAGATAGGCACACAAGGAAACATGACCAAAAGTAGCCAAGAAATATAAAGATTTGCACACAACGCACAACCAGAAATAGCTGAAATCGAGAGAGAGCTGCACGAGGACAAGCACAACAAAAAAATAGTCGATAAATAGAGTAAGCGACCCAGACGTGCAACCAAAAATAGCCAAGATGTGTGGAGATTGGTACAAGAAAATATAAACAACACTCCCCTCAAGTTGGACATGTCAAGCATGTTCAACTTGGATACAAAATATTTATAGAAGTGCATCCGAGTAACAAACTATGCAATACAATCAACAATATAAATTCTACACACTGAAGCACATCACCTCATGGAGGATAGGGGCAGAAACAAAGGCAGCCTCTTAAACCGATAATTCTTCACCTGAGGAACCATAGAAGCATAGTTTGCAGTATCGGCCGACACCGATACGGTTTGGCATGTCCCGATCCGATACCGAACGATACTAACCGATACCAACATTGAAGGCATATTTTTCCGTCAATTCGGAGAAGAAAATTGAACGAAAAAGACCAATCAGCAAGGATGTAAAAACATAGTAATGTTGTAAAATCATGTAAAAGAAGAAAATTTATCTATTGCATGTAAACCAATCGGCAAGGGTAAACCCACAGAAAGATGACCACCATCACATTCAATTCCAAAATATTTTCCAATTCCAAAATATTTTCACAGTATCGTCGCCTAAATGTATAAGATATTTTTCTAAAATTTTAATAATTTATTAATAATTATTTGCTTTCTGATACCAAAAAATTCGATACTTCGATCCGAAACCACCAATACCGCCAATCCCGATACTCATAGGAAGGGTCCAATATTGATTCTGATACTGCGAACATAGCATAGAAGCTCTCCAAAAGAGCTCCTCGTCACTCTTTTTATGCATTAATCTCTCAGATGGCCCAATCCAGTGGCTTAAACCACTCATCACTTTGCTGCAAAACTGAAGAGTGGACATTGGTTGCAATATTGCATTCTCGATATCTAAATACTGGGTCATGCACATGATAACAACTGACAACAAAATACAAAGACCAAGAAACACTAGAAACAACCCAATTATCTTCGATGGAAACCCCTTATAGTGACTCCTCCTCTGCAGTAAATTGTTACCATCTTCTATTAGTGAGATATAAAATGATGAAACAAAGGATTATGCCTTCTTGGTATTACTAAAAACAGTATAATAGCCGTATTTTACCCTAGAAACAGCAAAAAAGAAAGGAATATGGCGCTTGGTTGTTCCTATTTAGGTGGAGATGTCAGGGTCTCAGTGGGACTTTGAGAGGGGAGATGGAGAGTGCTCAGAGTTGGGTCATGAGTCTGGAAAATGTAGGGCAGCCATGGAAAAGGTCGGGGAGGATTGAGAAGAATGTGGTGCTGGTCATCTTGAGGCTGGGGCATCAAGATATGAAGGAAAGAATTCGCAATGGCCTGGGGTGTCGGTAGCCTGGGGATGAGAGGCAGCTCCATTCTGGATATAGAGGCGGCTTGGTTTGACTTGGGGTGTTATCGAGGAGGGAACTGCAGGAGGGATTGGGCTTGATCCAAAAGGATCTCATATTCCTAAGGTTTAGGATTATGATTATTATTTTTAATTTTAGGATTATGATTACTTTTCCTAATAAGGAATAGAAAAACTCCTTAGAGATTAGGAGTTCATATAAGTATTATGATTAATTGTTCCTAATCTTAGTTAGATAGGACACCATTTTTATTTTAAAAAGGATTAGGATTAGGTTTTCTGATTCTAGTTGCACAGGAGGTAGGAAGTTGTCTACGTGTAAAAAGGGGATCCAGAGACTCCACTATAGTTAATTATAAGAATTCATTTGTATCCTTTTTCCATTGGGATTTATGGATCTTGCTCCTTAACTCAAGATGGAGTTTGATAGTTAATAAAACTTTGTGATGATTCTCCATCATCATTGTTCATTTCTTTTGTTCGTCTGCTTGAACTGGGTCCGAGGAGCTTCAAGTCGTACGCAACCCTACCTCCATATATACGAGAGATTGTTTCCGTGACTCGAGCATGCATCCTCCATGGTGCAAGAAGCAAGCCTTACAACAAACTTTCAGTGTATACAACCTCCCTTATATGCGAAAAAAAGAAATTATAAAATCATTGGATCTGCAAACCCTCAGGATTTCCTTTTCGTATCTCATCTGACGTTTCTAGCACATGTACCAATGTTATAAATTTTGCTAGACGGATTCGGTACGCCAAAGGGACGCCTAGTGCCTAGGCCGCCAAACTGAATTTTTTTTCTCATATGGAAAAGACATATTAGGTTGTGTATAAAAATGATACAAAACTTCGTGCTCTTGTGGCTAGCAGGTGTGAGCATAACTGTTGTGGCTGCAAGTGGGGTCGAGTTCGATCTCTTCCCTTGCTTTTTCAAAAAAAAATTTACTTGGGACCAGCAAGAAGTCAGGAACCCTAGTAATAAAAGTGAGAAGAGGAGAGAGAGAGAGAGAGAGAGAGAGAGGGCTACCCACCTCCATCTCTCGATATCCCTCTCCCCCCTCCGCCTCCACAACAGCAACAACAGTTGTCGTCCAATCTCAGGTAAGTTTTTTTTTTTTTTTGAAATTTTTGCATTTTTTCAGATCCGCCTAGGCGCCACCTAGGGTGTTTTCGGTGCGGCCGGCAGACGCCTAGGCGACACCTAGACCGAAATTTAGAACATTGACATGTACAATTTCGATACCTATGTCCCAAGGTTCCATCCATTATAATTGAAAATAGTGTTATCCTGATTAATTGGTTCTTTACCAAGTAGCCGGACAAAGATCAAGAACAAGAGAGATTTGTATCTTTTACTTAATTTGGAAAATATAAATTGTTGGCCTTATAACCGTTTTTTCTTGTTTCTGGAATAAATCCACCATATTTGTCGAGTTCAGATATGATAGCAAAAGAATAGCAAAGCGTGGTGAGTCCATAAAGCAAATCGTCATTCATGACATCATCGAAGAACATCTTCTAGGAATCGTTACGAATCAATAATAGAGAGCATCTTCCACCTGTTGGTGTAAGGAAAGCTGGAAGATGGACCATTATTGAATCCTAAGGATAGTTGGAAGATGCTCTTTGATGAAGTGATAGAAGACGATTTTCTTTATGGACCATAGATAAAATAAAGCAAATCATTTCATGTCGTTATCAAAGAGCATCTTCTAGTTGTTCCTAATAGGCATATTCCCGTTGTCCCTATGCATCAATAATGGAGTTCGAACACGAATAATAGAAAGAAAAAAAAAGAAGTAAGGTTCCAAACTATCGCCCATCAAGGGAGAGATGGAAGGCCACTACCCACAAATAAATAAGGTGAGCTCTAAAGGAGGAGGATCGAAGTTTATAACATTTTATTTCTTTCCACTTGTATTTTATTATCCTCTTTTGTAATCTTCCACTTGTAATTCCTTTCCACTAGTATTTTATCTGGTACCAGAGTCTAGTTCTGGATCTTGACCTATAGATTATGGGTTCTTTATGCTTTTAAGAGGTTATAAGTGAAATTAAAAAAAAAAAAGAATAGTATAACACAAATGGAAAGGGATAAAATGCTTTGAACTTTGATCCTCTCCTACAAAGCTCTTCATTCTTATTTATATTTCGACAGTGGCTCTCCAATCTCTTTGTGATGGGAGGTAGTCGAAATCTTCAATAGGAACGTTCTCTTCGCTTTTTCTCCATTATTGATGTATGATCTTCATTATTGATGCGTAGTGAAACTGGAAGATGCTTTCCATTATTTACTCGTAGGAACAATTGGAAGGTACTCTTTGATAACGTTATGGATGACGATTTGCTTTATGCAAACTTCCAATTTTGCATCTCATCTCATGTTTCCAGCATACTTATACTACTCTTTCTTAATCATAACCAAGTTTCGACCTCTCTTTTCTGTCCATCCTCGGTTATTCAGCTTGACATGACTTCTTTGCATGTTTATATGCTTTCTTGACTCTTTTATAAATGAAGGGTTTAGAACGAAGTCCATCTTGCATGTCCTACATTGTGCCCCTTACTAGAAACCATATAACCACATGATGGAGGTTTCTTAGCAGAAAGATGTTCCTTGGGTTCAACAATAGTACGATAACTCCACTTTTGCACCACGAACAGAATCCAAGTCTGGTTGAGCAAGTTCCCTTATGCAGTCTATCCAACTCACAGAACCATGCAGGGTCCTACATTGTGTCCCTTACTAGGAACCATATATAACCACAAGATGGAGCTTCCTTAGCAGAAACATGTTCCTTGGGTTCAACAATAGTACAATAACTCCACTTTTGCACCATGAACTGAATCCTATGTATGCTTGAGCAAGTTTCCTTATGCAGTCTATCCAACTCAAAAAACCATGCAAGGTCTAACTTAAGAAGCTATTCAATCTTATGAAAGGAATCACCTTTCATCTTAAAAATGATTCTGATACACCTGACCAACAATGATCATAATTCTTATAAGCGAAAAGACAGACTTGATAGTGATTTAATACATTTCTCAGTTATGGGAAAAGGAAAAGTTTTCCGAGTCTGAAGCAAAAAATGGGCACATAGGCCATATGAAGATGGAACACACAAGAATAAACAGTTGAATACCTAAGAGATAATTTGGACACTAAAGATATAAAGAAGAAGACCCAATAATTCAAGGCCAAGGCTTGTTGTATAGTTTAAACTTTAAACCAATTAGTCTTGGCTGATTCAAATCTAGTTTTGACCAATCATGACAAGATAGAGGTTTAAATCTGAAATGTTCCGATCTCTCTCAATTGTGAACATATTCCTTGCTTGTGTCAGCATGGAGATAATACTCGCACTCTTTAGCACTAACCCGGAGTTCATCATATGAAAAATGCTAAACGGATAAGTCATCATTCCAGAAGGACTGTTAAGGAAGTAATCATGTCTACAATAATAAAAGACCACAATACTTGCAAACTGGTATCAATCCGGAAGGACTTCTAATAAAGGAAAATAATCTACAATAATAATAACCAACAATACATACTTTTTTGTCAAACGGGGCTGATAACAAGAAGATTTCACAAGGGAAGAGTTGTCTAGCAATCATATTTCAATCAATAAAGTGTGAGATAAGAAAAAAGGCACACACTGGCAGTTATGAATTTTGATCGGTTAGCGATTGGTGAGCAAGTAATGCAACATCAAAGGAACTTAACACCATGAAAAACAAATTGCAAATTTGCTAAGCAATGAAGAGAACACATACTTCCTCCATTTCCTTCTTCTGTGAGCCCTTTGGATCAGATCTCCAAGCAATGTATAGCAACCTCAGCCCAAAAAATGCATAAAGAACTGCAGAAAACGGTTTCAAAGATAGTGTTAGACAAATTATATTGAATATTCAATCAGTATTTTGATTTGCATACTAAGAGAAGGAAATGTTCCTTAACATGTTATAGTTTCATTTTACCATCTAAAAAGGACCTCCTCACAAACTTATAGAGACGAAGAAACAGAACAGAGATGTATTTGAATATGGTTTCTTACGGCCATATAGTAGAGAACTTGAACCTATTCAGTACAAGGCCGTGTCTGTACCCTTCTAGAGAACTTGCCAAAGCAACTATAGATATCAAAATTCATTGCCAGGATGTCATAAATTTTGGAATATCTGTGCTTCCAAGGTCTACAAACATCTTCAAGGTACATAATTGCACCTACAGCTTTCTTCATATGTCTTCACTATCTGTCACCAAGCCCTGACAAGGTCGTATATTATGTAGCGAAAGAAAGTTTAAGCTTGGCCATACCACATATCAAATGAAAACAGATTTTCAGGCATCTCAGCAGTGGGGATGATCTAAATAACTGATTGGAGAAACAAAACAAGCTTCATGTAGCTGGTTTATCTCTTCTGGTTCATGCTGTTATACAGGTTTCGCACAAGAAAATATACTTTAAATAGAAAATCAGAAAGAAGCCTTATAAAAGAGTAATTACTATTACTCATACTGATAAGGTTGTATGTGTAACCAAAATGAAGAGCCTCTAAGTTCAAAACTGAGTCAAGCAGCATAGTCCTCCATAAGATTAATGTCATGTTTGGTTTGGAAGAAAAGAAAAGGCAAAGAAAACCTGGATGGTGTTTTCATTGTTTGATTGCAAGTGGAAAATGAGATACAACGCTACTACGTCGCCCGCCCCTAGGGGGTGACCACGCCGGCCCGCAGCCACGTGGCGGCCAGGCATTGGCCCCCCGGCCCGGGGTGGGCCCGAGCTAGCAAGGGGGGCCAATGGCTGCCGGCAACGTGGGCGCGGGCCAGCACGGGCACCACCCAAGGGCGGGCAAAAAAGCATTTCCGAATGAGATAATCATATAAGGTTAGGAAAAGTAAGCTTAAGAAAATATCCCATTGGAAACTTTCCTAACCCCCCCCCCCCCCCCTCCCCTCTCAACCCACTGAAAGTAACATCCCTTTCACGAATTGGCCAATTGGTTTGCTTGGAGGACTTGGAAGTGGTTGGGGTACTATCGGTGTTGAGATTGCCTAGCTATAGTCCACATATGGTGAGTCACAGTTTACGCATGTTACTTTGGCGGAACGACCAATGCAGCTTGCAAGGAAAGCTTTGTTGTCGTAGCTGTCACTTCATTGGGTCTTATACAAGTCTAGTGAGATCTTGCATAGGCCTAAAAGAAGTTGTTTGAAGAACTACAGATCAATTTCAAGGCCGTGTAGGTTGGTGCATTTTCATTATCCTCGCCAACTTCGTGCAACCCATTTGGGCGTAGTCGCCCCTCATTGTGAGAAAGAATATGGATTAATGCCCTTTCCTTCTCCGTTGGGCATTCTCTTTATGCTAGGAACCAAACAGTTAATTAGGTCATTCTCTTTATGTTAGGAAGCAAACAGTTAATCATGTTGGTTTGTTTTCAGCTTCCTTTTCTTTCCCCTTTTTGCGCTTCTACTTTTGTTGAGTATTGGAATACACTCTCCTGACCATCTTATATGCCAAGCATCACTTATCCCACCTCACCACTGATAGCAGTGAATTGACATCAACCCCATATGTATCACTGTAGCAGGTGTACTACTACCATTAATCCAACTGTGCATGCAATCACAACACTAACAGAGGAAGCATATTTCTACACGAATTTACAACCGACTAAATAACATTTAATTTGCAACTGTAGGCTAGTTCATGTTTTAACTTTTTATATGCATCATAGATCCCCAAATGAACCGAGACTCACTGATGACCTATTGCTTTGATGACCTATTGCTTCATCGAATACAGAGAAAAGAACACAGTATAATGGTAAGAGCTCAATGAAATGATAGTGTAGAACAATCACAAATACAACTCATATCATAGAGTCATGACCAATATTAAGCTAGGACGCAAGGACAATCGAAAAATTGATGCCGGAGCCGTGTCGTGCTGGACACATCAGAGACAATACAACACATACATTCCAAAATACACTAGTACATCTCAAAATCGGTGGACATGCCGTAACCAATTGCGTGCAAAATAGCTATTAAGGCTAGTAAAGAAATAGATACCTGTCGCGGCGCTGTTTGTGTGCTTCCTAGATATCAAGTTAGGCACTATCCTACCGAGTCCAGTCGACAATATCTAATAATCATACAAGTAAACAGCAGAATTCGTCCGATTAGAGGAAATGTCGTAATAACCAACCAACCAACCAATTAATAGAATGGACAACTTAACTTACAGTCATTACGAAAAGGGCAGAGAGCGCCCCCGACAAGACGATGGCTTTCGGGTGCCGCATTGCCATAAGGGCTGCAATTATAAACGTCTCGTCTCCAATCTACGAAAACAATTGGGAAAAAACAAAATCTTCACGTTTTAATGCCCCACTTAAGTCGGAAAAAAATGGGAAAGAATCGGACCTCGCTAACGAGGATCATGGAAAAGCTGGCAAAGAAGGCGTCGAAGAGCCCGAGGCCGCCCTCGACGATCTCGGCCTCCTTCTTGATCGTGTGCAGAAACATCTAGAAACACAAACAACAACTAAAACGCCTCAATTTCAAGAACTTGACCGAATGAACACTGAATCCTTGTAATAATTTGCTTACTTTCGTGCGGCGGTCGAGCTTGGTCATGCCGGCCGACGCGTTGTCGCCGCCGCTCTCCATCTCCAGCTCCTGCAGATCGGAAAGAAATTGAGCTTATCGAGAATGGGAAGAGAGGGCTGCGGGAGTTGGGGAATCGAACCTGAGCCGAAGCGGAGACGACGACGAGGAGGAGGAGGAGGAAAGCGAGGCTGGATCGAGCCATGGCGGGAGGGAGGAGAGATCGAAACCCTAGCTTCAGATCTCCTCCTGGAGACGAGATCCGGATCTGAAATTTTCGAGATTGGGAGTTTTTATAACTCTTATACCTATTCTCTCTCTATAGAATTAGTGTTAAATTTATTCTTTATTACAACAAATGAGAGAAGGTCCCCCCGGTGATTATACAATTTATCACGTGGGGTCATGCTAAAGGTGGAATGCTAACGTATGCTGCACAGCAATCGGCAATTGTGGTAGGTCCCGACTTAATTAAACTAGTATATATGCACGTGCTTTGCACGTATATTGAAATGAATGATATTGATGAGTTAGTTTATTTTTTCTGCTTTTAATTATATAGGTTAATGGTTCAACCCTTCGAATTCTTTGGTAACAATTTAAAAGACTTAGCAAGTAGTATTAACCCTTTGATTTCCGTAAATGGTTGTCAGTGAAATTTATTGTAGGTATTCTTTTTAATTACTAAATATGTTGAAGGGTATTTTTGGAACAAAAAATTTTCACGGTGAAGCCTAGTTTTGGCATTATATAGTAGAATAGATATAATTTTAAAAAAAAAAAATTAATGTGGAACTTTGTATACGTTGTATTGCATGTTTTGGGGCTAATTATTTTCAACTCCAATCATTTATAAAATGAAGAAATAATACGACCCCGTGGCTCGATCCACTGATCTATTGTAACCCAGTCTTGATCTTATGTCTCTTCCCAGTAAACACAAGAGTCACTCGAAGTCAACTAAATTAAAATTTTACAAATGTTTGAATTAATAAAAAATTAATTTTGATATTTTTTTTTCCTATTAAGTTTTACACAAGAGTCACTCCAATCACTTAAAATTTTACAAATGTTTGAAAATACTAAAAAAAATTATTCGGTTTTAAACTTCGATCAAAAACCCAAAACCGAATAATACTTATAAAATTATATAATTACCTTCAATTTTATACATATTTATAATTAAAAATGTGTATTTTTTTGTCTATATTTTGGAAATAATTATTTTATGAATGTATTTTAAAGCTCAACTTTGATAATTTAAAAATTATTCCAACTTTGGGTCCAACTTCGAAATACAACAAACGTATATATAAAAAAAATATTAATATAATTTAACCACAATTTCAACTTTGGGTCAGCGGACCATTAAAAATAAAAATAACTCAACTGAATAAGCTGAATTGATTATCGGTTCGGTTTGATTTCAGTTATGACTAATTTCGATTCAGTTTTGGATTTTTAGAAATTTAGTTTATTCGATTTTGAATATTTCGATTTGGTTGAATCCAAATAAACCGGACGTCCAACCCTAGTCAGTATATATACAATTTCTCGACAACGAATACATGAATGTTCCACGAGATAAGCCTTGACCACTTCTTTATGATTAACAATTACTCCAATGAGACATTCATTCGGAAAGTGAAGAGAGTTCGTTTGTTCATCTTCTAGTGGGAAATAATTTGAGTTGATATTCCTTTTATTTAATATGATACTTGCGGTATTTTGTATGTAATAGAAAAATAGTATAATTAATCACAAGTTAAATGTAATAAGTACAATATCAAAAACAATGTTGAGTAGAGCACTAAAGAGATGAAAGATAATGAAACATGGTTAGTAAGAAATCCACAAATAATGTTCTCAACAATAATGTTGAGAATAATCTAGACTTTTCTTCAGTTCTCTTGGAATAATGAAATTAATGAGTTGGCATTTTCTCTGTTGGTTTTTCAATATTGTCTATTACTAAGTATAAATTTAAAAGTTATGTGTTGGAAGTAGTGTTATCCTGGTTTTGTAACTGTCTCTAAGTAGTGATATATGCCAAACACTAAAGAGTAATGCAAGAAGTGATATTTGAAGCCTAATACTAGTTTATCAGATTGGTCTTTGATTTCTAGTAAGAGAACAATTTTCTTCTCTTGCAGAGCATCAGTTAATTGTAATCTCCTTTTGTTTCATTATTTCTACAAAGTGGTATCAGAGCCATCTTCTTCCCTTGTCAAGTTTCAATTCCATGGCTTCGAAAAACAATATGCTGCAGCCTCAACTTCCAAAGTTCACTGGAAAGAATTATAACCAACGGAGCATTCAAATGAAGGTGCTATATGCTGCTCAAGATCTATGGGACGTGGTCGAGAATGGATTTACAAAACCAGATAATCAAGCAGACCTCTCTCAGTAACGGCTTACGGAGATGAAAGAAGATCGCAAGAAAGATAAGAAAGCATTGTTCTTTATTTTTCAAGCTGTAGATGAAGTCATTTTTGAAAGAATTTCAACTTGCTACAACATCAAAGCAAGCATGGGACTTTCTCTATGCAACATACAAAGGCGAAGACAAAGTGAAGATGGCCAAATTACAAACTCTAAGAGGTGAGTTTGATCTGATGCGTATGAAGGAGTCAGAATCAGTTGAAGATTACTTTAATTGTGTTCTTTCTCTTGTCAATCAAATGAGAATTAATGGAGAAAAAATTGAAGATCAAAGAGTTGCAGAAAAAATTCTTCGATCGCAAGTTGAAGAATCCAAAGATTTGTCTACTATTTCAATTGAGAGCTTGATGGGTTGTCTTCAATCTCATGAATTACTTCTAAAGCAATTCAACTCTGTTTCTCTTGAGCAAGCCTTTCAATCTCAAGTATCCTTTAGAGGGAGTTCAAGAAGAGGAAGAGGTGGATTTCATCGCGGAAGAGGAAGAAATATTCAAGCTCCTATTCAAGATCATATGGCTATATAAAGGATCAAAGACAAACCAATTTTGAAGGTTTTTCAAATAATCATGCTCCTGTAAGAGGACGAGGAGAGGAAGAGGTCAAGGCTTCTTTCCCTCTAGTATCCAGTGTTACAATTGCAACAAATATGGCCACAGCAAAGCAAATTGCAAATTCAAGATAAATTGAGGAACTGGGTCAAGCTTCATGCACAAACAGATTTCAGAAAGAGACAATGATGAAGCGGTTTTACTTGCATGTGCTGCTAAGGATGAAGGTGTTTATGATGATAAATGGTACCTTGATAGTGGGTGCATCAACCACATAACAAGTAACAAAAATGCATTTTTCAATTTTAACCATGCCATTAATTCTGAAGTGATGGTGGTAAGATTTTAACCAAAGGATGTGGAGATATTCTTTTTCTTTCTAAGACAGGAGAACAAAAGAGGATCCCCAATGTGTTGTATGTTCCAGATTTGAATTATAATCTTCTAAGTGTTGGACAACTTCTTCGTAAAGGCCATGATATTCATTTCAAAGAAGGCTATTGTGTAATTAGAGACAAATACAACTCTCTAATTACAAAGGTGCAGATGTCAAATAAGAACATGTTTGCCTTGAACATCAAGTATGAATCTTTTACATGCTTAAGTGCACTTTCATGGTTGTGGCATCTTCGCTATGGCCACTTGAGCTTTAGCACATTATATTTGATGGGCAAGGAACACATGGTGAGAGGACTACCTGCTATAGAACAACAAGGGCAAGTTTGTGAAGCATGTGTATTGGGAAAGCATCAAAGGAATTCATTTCCGATTGGAAAAGCTTCGAGAGCATCTCACCCGCTGGAGCTTGTGCATTCAGATATTTGTGGACCCATGAACACAATGTCAACAGGAGGTAATCGCTACTTTCTTACATTTATTGACGATTATAGCAAAAAAAACATGGGTCTATTTTCTCAAACAAAAATCTGAGGTGTTTGATTACTTTAAAATTTTCAAGGCATTGGTAGAAAAGCAAAGTGGATTTGTTTTGTAAACTTTACGTTCTGCTCAAGGTGGTGAATTTACATCTAATGAGTTTGAAAGTTTTTTGAAAGAAAATGGAATTAGATATCAGTTTACTGTTCGATATGTAACGACCCGTTCTGCTCAATCGGACTGCCGATTCAAATGTCAAAATTGCAACGTCCCGATCCGTTTTGCTTCAGCGAGAATACTCGTTTGAGGCAAAGGATTTCCAGACTTGGTTCTTCAGGAGTTTCGGCTTAGGCTTTCAGGGGCTCGCTCGGAGTATCCCTCGACCGAGGCGAATTATCGCTAAGGTGGGTGACTACGATAAACTTGCCTTTGCTTAGCCAGCACACTTAAAATATGGACGTTTCATGCTAGTCGCTAGGTGCATCACCCCCCTGCATGCTAATAAGAATACAACGCACCTATCTAAGGGAATAATCCCAACTTGTATTGCTTGTGTTAGAATATGAAAATAAAATATTGCTTATAGTCAGACCCTCGCATGCTACCTTTGCCTTGTGCAACTAGACCCCGCTATGCCTCGAGTAGAACGACATGTATACTCTTTGTAGTGCACTGTTCACTTGCTATACTGCACGACCCTAGATTATGTCGCTCGGTAAGTCCCTTTACGGTTTTACTCCTCGGCTTACCTTCGGGCCCGAGCCAACGTGAATGCTTAAGTTTTCTTATGAATACAATGCTTGCCTACTTATATGTACACTTGTACTCGTTGCCTCGCCTCAATGTTTACCACACAAAATTATGCCACAATCAAGAACGCTATCTGTATCGCGCATGCATTCGAGTTAACCAGAAGACTATCACATAGCTCTTCTGTGCAAAATGAACATGCAAGTATCCGGGACCGTTAGGTCGCCAAGGCAGTCCCCGCACCAGGGGTATGCATCAAGGCAAGTTGAACACTGAACGAGAATCATGTAAAGTTTACACCTGAATGATAATCATGTCAAGTTTACACCTGAAGATGTCACCACCCCATTTCCAGAGCCGGGTATTTTTTTTATTCTTAATTTAGTTAATTGTGTATTATTTATAATTAATTGTATTTATATTTAATTAATGATTGTATTATATTTTTATTGATTGTTTTAGGATTTTGGCTAGCCTGGACCCATGTCAGACTCTAGTGGACCCACGTTCGACCCAGCCCACACACCTGTGAGACTTATTTTGGGTTTTAGAATATTTATTATATTTTTAGTGAATTAGTTGGAGAGATTTGGAGTTAGTTTGAGTGCTTTTGGAACCCGAAACCCAAAACCGAGTTACGGGAGGGCATTTTGGACATTTGCCAACTTGTAACCCTTTATGTGTGTAGTGGTCGGGCCCCAAACCCTTCCCTACCCGTGTAAACACAGCAGCACAGCAGCCCCCATCCCATTTTTACTTCTTCTTCATTCTTCTTCTTCTCCACTCATTTTTCTTCTTCCTTTCTCCTTCCTACTTCAAGTAAGCACCCATTTCTCTTCTTTCTTCTTCTATTCTCCATGAATGATTAACCCTAACCCTACATTCTTTCCCAACCTAGGTGGGTAGAGTTTAGATTTGGTGTTGGAGCTAGATTTGGGAGCTTAGAAGCTTGGTTTGGTGGATTTGGAGTATTTTGGAGATTTTGGCTTGGGATTCCAACTCCCAAGAGGTAAACCCTAATTTTCCTCCTTGTAATTACTCTTTTATAGTGTAATTAATAGTTTAGAACCTTCCTAGACCCTTAGGCTACCCATGGGAGGAAGTTGGAACTAGTTTGGTAGTGTTTGGAGACTTTAATACTAGGTTTGTGTCAATTTCGGGTGAAATCCGAATTTGGCCCAATTTTGGGTGATGCCCTAGCTTAGACGGACCTAGGTAGACGTTGTCGGGTGTCTTGAGGGTGAGTGCGTGTCTCCGTTCGGACACGGAAAGCCGTGTCGCGGAGAAACGGGCATTTCGGGCGTATTTGGGGTTTTCGTCGTCGCCGATTCTAAGTGCGTGCGCGTTTTTGCCACGGACCTAGAATCGACGCGGTAGCATTTTTTTTCTAGGATCTAGACATCGTTTAGGACCCGTGGGTAAATTTTGGGCCGATTCCGAGTTCGTTTGGTGTGCGTTTCAGGAGGTTTTTCGAACCGCACACCGCGTGTTCGTCGAAATGACCGAACGGCCATTTCGACGTGGTTTCCTAGTTTCGGGCTTGTGTGCGCGTTGGGTTAGCATCGGGGAGTGTGTGCTAGAATTCTCGGGCTATATTTTATACATTTATAGGTGTTTGTGCGTGTCGGGGTCGTTGGACGTGCGATGGTGAGCGTTGTGGGCGTTGTGTGCATTGTGTTGTGTGTTGTGTCTGTGTGGTGTTTATATATATATATATATATATATATATGTATATATATATATATTTGTGCGTATTTCTATATATATATATATATTTCTATTTATATGTGTGTTTTTATGTGTTTGTGAGTGTGTTAGTGAGTGCTTGTGTGAGTGTTTGGTGCTAGTGTATGTGTGTAGGTGAGTGTGTGTGTGAGTGTGAGTGAGTGTTTAGATATATATATATATATATGTATATGAGTTTGTGTGTATATAAGTATATATATTTATATATATATGTATGAGTGTTTATGTGTGTGGTTGTGTGTTTGTGAGAGTGTGTGCTAGTGTGTGTGAGAGTGTGTGTGTGTGAGTGTGAGTGTGTGTGAGGGTATATATTTATGTTTGAGTGTGAGTGTGTATATATATATATATATATATATATATATATATATATATATATATATATATATATATATATATATTAGTGTGTATATATATATATAGATGTGTGTTTATATATATATATATATATATATATATATATATATATATATATATATATGTATTTAATTATATGTGTGTGTGTGTGTGTTGATATGTGTTTGAGTGTGTGTGTGTGTTAGATTATATATAAGTGTGTGTATATATATATCTAGTTGTATACATATCTAGAGATATATATGTATATATATATATATATATATATATATATATATATATATATATATATATATATATATATATATATATATATATATAGGTGTGTGTGTGTGTGTCTGTGCAGCGAGCGAGAGGGGGGGGGAACCTGGACTGATCAGTGCAGCAACAGCAGCATGCTGCACCAGCAGGTGCAGCAGCAGAACAGCTTCAGCAGCAGCAGTAAATGCTGCAGTAGCAGCAGCTAGGCAGTTTTTAAGGGGAGCAGCAGCAGCAATATGGAGAAGCTAGCAGCAGCAGCAAGCACAAGCAAGACCAGCAATGCGAGGGAGAGAGAGAGGTATATATATATAGATATAGATAGATTGATATATAGCTAGATAGATATTAGATAGATAGATAGATGCTAGATAGTTAGATAGATAGTTAGTTAGATAGATACTAGATAGATACTAGATAGATAGGTATTAGATAGTTAGATAGATAGATTGATAGATAGCTAGATATTAGATAGATAGTTAGATATCTATATCTATATGCATAGATATATATATAGATATATACATAGCTAGATAGATAGTTAGATATCTAGGTATAGATATATATATGTGTAAGGTATGTGTAAGGTAAGGTATATATGTAAGGTATATATGTAAGGTATGTGAGATATGTATGTAGATACCTAGGTATATGCATATATGTATTAGATATATATATTTTAGCCTAGATTATAGCTAGATATATATGTTTATGCATAGTTAGTTAGCTAGAGGGGTAGTCGGGTTGAGTTTAGAGCGGTATCTCAATACCTTGAGATACCGAGGTATCTCAATACCTTGAGATAACCAAGGTATTGAGTTTCAAGCGAGGTATTTGAGCAATAGCCTAGGAATAGTATTGGAGTGATTTTTATATGCTTATGTGTATATATTTACGCGTGCTAGCATAGGTTTTAGCGGGTATAGACGGGGTGCGTAGCCTAGGTTGAGGTATCGGATACCGAGGGTATCCCGGTATCTCAAGGAGGCGAGTTTGAGAGTTTTCTAACTTAATGACCTCGGTTTGACCTAGAATTTCAGGAGCACCCTAGTTTGACCTAAACTTGACCGTAGTTGACTCGGTTGACCGCCAAAGTCAACTTTTGACCTAGTTTTGACCCAGAGTTGACTTTTTGGACCTAGAGTTGACTTTTGACCCAGATTTTACCGGTTTGACCCGTTTGACCTAGAACGACCCTAGAAGCCTATTTTTAGTTATTTTATATATCTGTTAAACTCTTTAGAAACCTGTTTAACCTTACTTTTCGAATTAGGTCCTTGCGACACCGGTTCGGATCGCCAGTTGCTCAGGACGTCAGGCGAGTACATTCTCTGATAGTTTTCATTATCTGATGATTATTATGATTTAGCTTCTAGTATAGTATCATCTGATTATTCTGGCACAACACGGGACACTGACTGGTATTTCTGGATTCATTTACTTGCGACACGTACATTTCATGTTTCTGGCCTCTATTCTGGAATCACTACTGGCATCACTACAGGCATCACTCATGTTTCAGGCTGGACTCATCTTGATTTTTGTGTCGGGTCTTGGATCCACTTGTATTAGTCGGGGCGGGGAAATACTCGAGTAGACATGTAAACATTCCCATCTGGAATCATCAGGAATCACTCCCTCTGGTCTAATCTGGAATGATAGCAGCCACGCACCCAGTGCGCGGTGAGCCGTACTTACCCCTAGCCGTTTATATGTCGAAACAAGTATTTCAAAGACACCGAGTTTATTCTTTATAGTCTGGACTCACTTGCATTTCTTGTTGGTCTCACTTACATGTTTCTGGACTTGACTCACTACATATATTTCATGCTGGACTCATTACACGTTCATATGCACGGACTTGATCTTAGCTTAGATTTCCTGTATCTTGCAGTTATTACTATCTTGCTCTGATATCCATGCATCTTTACCTTTATGCACCAGTTATACATATTTTCTTGTTTCATACTTGCTTCATTCTTCTTGCTACTTGCTATAACTGTTTTATAGTTTTTATCATTTAAATGGAACTGTTGTTAGAGATGTACTTGCTTCAGTCCTGACTGAACATATTTTTTAGAGTATCCGGAGGAGTGGTGTCCGACATTTTATGGACCTGAGCCTGTCGATGGTGCAGACAGGGACCCTCTAGTTTAGGGATAATTTCCGGGTTGGTAGCCGGGATCACTGAGACATTGTGGTTGTTTTTATTAGCTTTTAGCACCGGATTTGTCTCCGATTTTGGATTGAGACCTTGTATTGTATATTATTTTGGATGATGTATTATTATTATTGATGTTGTGGTTGTGGTTGTAGTTGTTGGTTAGACTTTGGAGTTGTTAGTCTTCTTGTTATCTTATCGTGCTTAGATTCGTGATTGAGTACTTGATTATCATTGTGATATTGCTCCTCCGTTTGGAGTTGAGATCTTGACAGGTTTATATATTGATTGCGTGGTTGCCCTCCTTTTTGGAGAGGTCATGGCAGATTTTTTTGTGAGTTATCTAGATAGTTGACCTAGACAGCGTTCTACCGCCGATGCTGTGGCGTAGGCTGGACGTACCCACGACTCATGCCCGATTTTTCGGGTGCGGGTCGTGACACATTTTTGGTGGTGGCCCATGCAGGTCTCGATTCGCAATTAGTGCGATGTCGTGGTGGTACAACAACTTAGTTGTACTGCTGCGAGCCTGCTATAGGATCTAGGATCTAGGATGAGAGTGTACTCAATCACGAATAGGAACAATTCCAATCTAATTATTCTGAAATTGTTTTTTTTTTGAAATATTACCGTTCTTCTTTGATGATATCGTATCTTGCGCCGTATTGACTTCTTTTGATCTGTGTTCAGGATGCCTCCGAAGACACGATCTCGTCATACCATTCCAGCAGTTGCTACTGAGAGGTCTGCTACCTCTCGTCCAGCTCATGTTCAGGCAGCTGCTACCGCTCCACTCACCACTTCTGCGGTTGAGGAAGCATCTGCTTCTCTCGGGGATCCTCCTTCACCTGTCGATCCGAGGACTACCCCAGTCGTTCCGGTGGTTCCTCCACCACTTCCTGCTCCAGTAGATGCCGCGCAGTTGTTTGCGTTCTTCAGGGAGATGATGGACGCGCAGCACCGTCAGGTGGATGTGATGAGGCTGGGCATTAAGAACGCCCACCAGGTGGCCATGACGGCAGTGGATAGAGTGGCACAGATTCAGCCACAGGCAGATCAGATTCAGCATCCGAGGCCGGGTAGTGTCATTGACTTTCATAGGATGCGGCCCAAGGAGTTCCGTGGTACAGAAGGGATCCTGTACGCGGATGACTGGATAGAGCAGATCGAGGGGATCTTCAGGCTGGCGCAGATTCCAGACAGCATGCAGATAGAGGCAGCGGGCAGTCAGATATTCGACCTTTCTTTGACATGGTATCGTACAGATACGAGGATCGCGGTGCCAGGGCTTACTTGGGAAGCTTTCAAGAGGCTTTTTAAGGAAAAGTTTTTCCCAGATGTGGCGCTTAGTGCTTTGGAGAGCCAGTTCGAGGCACTCGTCCAGGGGAGCATGACGGTGGACGATTACGCAGCGGAGTTCTGCCGTCTGGGCAGATTTGTAGATGGCTTGAGTGAGGCAGCTAAGGCGAGGAAGTTTCGCAAGGGTTTGGTTATGGCGGTCAAGTCTTTGACCAGGAGCGACCGCGAGGCGACTTTCGAGCATATAGTGGGAGATGCTCAGAGAGCAGAGGATGAATTGGAGCTCAAGTCCAAGAGAGACAAGGATGATTCAGGCAGTGCGAGTGGCATGGCGGGACCTGCTAAGCGTCCCTATGTGCAGAAGGTAGCGCAGCAGGGTCAGGATCAGAGGGTGCCCACTTGTGCCTACTGCAGGAAGGCAGGACACACTTGGGATGTTTGTAGGAGGAGGTTGAAGGTGTGTTTGTGTAAACACCCTAAAATTTTCAGATTTTTTTTAAAATCAATCTTTGGAAATTTTTCTGCAATTTTCAGAAATTTACATAGGTGCTGTGGTGATTGTATAATTTTTAATTGCTAACAACTAATATTAAAATGTAATAAAAATATGATTTTGTGGTGTAAAATAGAAAACTGGACTTAGGGTAATTTTTCTGGATTTTATTGGGCCTCAGACCTATTTTTAAATACCCAAAAACTAATTAAACTATTTAATAATTAATTATTTGTTATTATTATTATTATTATTATTATTATTATTATTTAGGCCCGGCCCGGCCCAGTAGGCCGAGCCCAGTAGCCCAGCCCTGCCGCCCTAGCGGGTCGGGCGGGTCCGCCCACCCGGAGCCCGCCGCCCGACCCGACCCGGCTACACCCATCTCCCCCAACCCACGAACCCCGCGGATTCCGGCCGCGTTCTCCGGCCACGTCGCCGCCCGCGCTTCGCTCACCCCACGACCTCCTCGGCTCCGCGTTCTCCGGCCACGTCCCGGCGCCACACCCGCGCCCGAGCCCCTATAAAACCCCCTACTCCTGATCTTCTCCTCCCTCACTTATCCCTAACCCTCCGCCGCACCGTACCCTAGCTCCGGCCCCGGTCCCCTCCCCTAGCCGCTGCCCTCCGCCGGATCTCCGCCTCCTGCGCCGACCTCCTCCCGCCGTGAGCCACCCCGAGCCCACAACCAGCCTCCCCCTTTCTCCTCAATATTCCTCCTTCTTCTCCACCACTGCCCGATCCGCCTCCGGCGACCCTCTGCCGGCGCCGCCCGTATCCCGAGCCCCCGGCGACGCCGTCCCCTGCTCCCTCCGCCACTAGCGCCGCCCAACCCGCCACCGGCCGGCCACAACTCCGACAGACCCCAAACCCTAGCCCTAGCAGTGGACACAGTGTCCAGGACACGAGTCGGACACGAAAACCCAGTTCCGAGGAGCCCAGTGTAGGTACTCATAACTTTTTGCTCGTAACCCCATTTTCAATTCAATAAATTGCAACGCGTAGCCTGTATGACCCTCTCGGTGCCCGGACAAACCGCTCGGGGCATCGCGTCCTGTGGTGATCGCACACCGCGATCCAAAAACAGGAAAAACCAGACCCTGTTTCACCCCGGAACTGAGTACGCCCCGCCAAACGGGACGACTTGGTCGCGTGCGGTCTTTACAGATACGTGCGCGTCGTTGATACGGACGTGTGGGATTTCGCGGAAGCTGATTCGGGTGTGCGTGCACACCGGAATCAACACGTATCCGCGGACATCGTCCTGTATCCGACTTTTCTGCAATTCACCCTAACTTCGTGCACACACGTCGGATCGAAATAAAACTTGCGCCATCGAACTCGTTACGATACGCTGGTCCTGTGGGTCAAGTTTGGTTCGATTCTGAGTACGTTGACGAAATCGCGTGTCGCGGGCCCCAAAGGCCCCACTCGACGGGCGATTTTGTGATCGGCTCATCGGAATTCAATTTTGAAAGTTTCGTTGGGTTCATATCAGCGTTCCTGACCTGTTGACACTAATTTTGGTAAAATTGGAGACCGTTGACCCTGACACGTTTTTCGGTGCAAAGCGGGCCCACCGGTGGACCCCGTTTTGACCCGAAACTACCGTTTTTGCCTTTGTCTCCAAATTGGACTCAAGGACAGGCATTCCTAGCTATTTGACACCTTCTTAGCATAATGGTAATATTTATTTCAGCATTCGAAAACATCTTTAGAAATTTCCCAAGAACAGAACCGTAGTAGAATCCAAACGTCAAGCAAGTGTACCTCGCCAAAACTTGCAGTCTTTGCTAAATATTCCTTGGCTTAGTTATACATCAGAGGGCAAGAATACCTTGCCAACTTTACAGTCTTATTGCATATTTCCTTGTTTTAATTATAACAGTTGTACATGCTTAACCTAAGACCGTGTGACGTACTTAGCGTCCGATTACCAGTCGGGTGTCCACACCGTACGCGGTGTTGGTTACGTCACCTAGAGATGGACATTTCGAACCCTTTACTTTCTCGTACTTGTCTTATCAAGTATATCAGAACCTAGGACACTTGACACTATTTATGAGACATGATCTTCCCGAGATATTCGTGGTGATTCTGTATAGGATACAGGACTTGACAGAGATATGTTAGTTATAGACAATATGACTTATTGCATTAGCTATAATCCCGCTGACATGGACATGAGACGTTATGGTCATGATATGCGTGATTATATTGGGTGGGGAGAGACACACAGGCTACAGGCTATTTTATATATATATCCACTACTATTGTGAGGTTGTAGACTCTCCAGCAGAGCTAGACCCTTTACCTGTTATTACTGCTACCGGCTCCTCGACACAGAGCTGGTAGCGGTCTCAGCCTGAGTTTTAGTGCTGCTCTCATATTGTATATCACTTAGCTGGTTACATAGTCTACCCCATTATTTACTTATTGCTGCACTGCTTATTTATTTGGCTTGTATTTTCTGTACCTTGCTATGTCCCCTGAGGACCTGGAATGGATTATGTCCCCAGGTTTAGCTGAGGAGCAGTACCCTGAGATATACGGGACAGGAGCTGAAGCTATTACTGGACTTGATACTGGAGCAGAACTGAACCCTGAAGACGAGGTGACTGCCGAAGACTTCTCCTGAGTACCTGATCCCGTACTCAGTATTTACTTTATGTTTATCTCTTTTGTTCCTGGCCTACTGAGCCAGAGTATTCAGACATATGTCGGATTGTTTCTCCGACCGACTTGTTGAGATTTGTTGCTACTTATTTCCATTTCATTATGCAGTTTATTTATTTATCTTTTATGGATGAGATTAGTGTGACTTGTTGTAGTAGACCTTCTTACAGCTTAAGTGCGTCCTGATGGTTCCATTAAATTGGGTTGTCCATCGGTGCGTGCTGCTGGCCATTGCCACGTGTCCAGTCCCTCGGCATTTTGGGACTGGGGCGTGACATGGTTTTTGTGGTGGCCCATGCAGGTCCAAACTAAATTGTTCGGTTTCAACTTAGGGACCGAACATGCCTGCAATAAGATAAGATAAGTTATAGGATCTCATCCATTGATTGAATCATTTTTGGACTCTATGTCGAATTCAATTTAATTGCTTGAATTGTATCCTGTTTTGATTCCTTTGTGCATTCTCATTGTTTCCTTTTGATGCAGAGTAATGGATCCCAAAAGTGGTGACGAGACCCCCTTGGGTACACCGCCTGAAGCTGTGGTTACCTGTGAAGCTGGAACGACGCCAGATACCAGAGGACAATCCTCTCAGAGCAATCAAACTGGCTAGCCAAGTTCCAGGTTCAGGCGTGATGACATCCCGCCTCCACCCCAGTTCCCTCCTACGATGCCTGTCTTTCCCCCAGGGCAGGCAATGGACGGACAGCAAATGTTCCAGATGTTCTACGCCATGATGCAGGCACAACAACAGATCCAACAGGAGGCCCAACGTCATGAGGCCGAGAACCTAAGGAACAGCATAGTCGTAGCATTGGAATATGCAAATCCACCAAATAGGCGACCAGCGATGGGATCTATCACAGATTTCCGTCAACTCAAACCTCGTACCTTCTCGGGCAAGGAAGGACCAACTGAAGTTCATGAATGGCTTACGAACACGCAGCATCAGTTGGAGGCCGCTGAACTCTCAAGGGACAAGTGGATGATTGCCGTCAGGATGCAACTGACGGACAACGCGCACCATTGGTGGCTGTCCGAAGAAAGGAGGCTCGGACATGATCAAGTCACCTGGGAGGAGTTCTTCAGACTCTTCCAGGAAATGTACATCCCTGCTGTTGCTCGGTCAGAACTCCGAGACAAATTCAACCGCCTGATCCAGGGAAATATGTCGGTGGAGGAATATAACGCCGAATTCATTCGCCTGAGCCGCTTCGCCCCTTCTCTAATTCCTACCGAAGAAGAGAAGGCGGAGAAGTTCTTTGATGGACTCAGGTTCGAGCTCCAGAAGTTAATCGGATCTGTCGCGCCCACATCATACACCGACGTCCTTGCTGCAGCGCGTCATATGGAGCGCGTTACTCGGAGAGAGTCAAGCCTGAAACGTCCATTCTCCTCAGCACCGTCCAAGTCATCCCCTGGGGATTCTGCCAAACGGTCCCAAAAGAACCTGCCTCAGAAAGCAGCATCAAAGAACCTACCTACTTGTGATTACTGCGGCAAAGTAGGACATATTGAAAGAGAATGTAGACGCAAGCTGGGACTCTGCCTGGTTTGCGGATCCGGACAACACTTCTCAAATGACTGCTCGGAACGTCGAGAGGGAGTTCCGAATCAACCAGCTCCATCTGCACCTAGGCCAGCTCTTCCAGCTGGGGGAGCAACACAGACAGGGCCTGGAGGAGCCAGGCCACCACTACCACCTCAGGCAGCTTTGTTCCAGCAGGCTCGTCAGTAAAGGGGTCCCGCTCAGGGACGAGGTCAGGCATATGCACTAGCAGTCACAGAGGAAGCTACTGCAGGCGAAGTGATAGCAGGTACCATATTAGTAGCTTTAATTCCTGCCGTAGCTTTATTTGATTCTGGAGCCTCGCATTCATTTATTGCTGCTAGCTTCGTAGCCACACATAGAGTAGCTACCGCACCTCTCTCGAAGATGAAGAGAATTCTTACGGGAGGTGGAATTATCCCGATTAGTGATATCTGTAGATCCTGTTCGGTAGTAGTCTGTAGCCGAGAGATGCGACCCCAATTTCTGATCTTTTCTATGCCTGACTATGATGTTGTACTTGGTATGGACTGGTTAAGTCAGTACCATACGACATTGGATTGCCGGCTTGGAAAGGTGATATTTAGACCCCCTAGCCATCCTGAGTTTGAATTCCTTCGGGGAGCTGTAGAGCAAGGTGTCCAGCCAACTCTTAGGGTATTAACTGTAGAAGAGGATTCAGGTTATCCAAGAGTCATATCAAAATTTATGGATGTATTTCCCGATGACCTTCCAGGTTTACCACCTGATCGGGAGATAGAATTCACAATAGACCTAACTCCAGGAGCCGAACCTATCACTTCATCGGTATATCGTCTAGCACCTAAGGAGTTAGTGGAGTTGAAAGCACAAGTTGACGATCTTCTGGAGAAAGGATTCATCCGGCCTAGTGTTTCACCTTGGGGAGCGCCCATACTTTTTGTACCAAAGAAGGACGGAACTGTACGCTTGTGCATTGACTACAGAGCCCTTAATGCTGTAACTGTTAAGAACCGGTACCCCTTACCACACATTGATGACTTGTTTGACCAATTGAGTGGTGCTAGGGTATTCTCAAAGATTGACCTTAGATCCGGTTATCACCAGATTAGGGTGAAGAAGGAAGATATCCCAAAGACGGCCTTCAGGACTAAGTATGAACATTATGAATTCCTAGTAATGCCGTTTGGTTTAACCAACGCGCCCGCCGTATTTATGAGTTTGATGAACGAAGTCTTCTATTATACTTGGATAAGTTCGTGGTGGTATTCATTGATGATATTCTAGTCTACTCCAAAGACCACGAAGAGCACGAGGAACACCTAAGAATTGTGCTAAAGACATTGAGAAGGGAGAAGCTGTATGCTAAACTCAGCAAATGTGAGTTCTGTATGGATAATGTGCCATTCTTGGGACATATTATCTCGGGAGAAGGACTGTCTGTGGACCCAGAGAAGGTCACTGCAATAGAAACTTGGCCTACCCCTACCTCTGTTGCAGAAGTAAAAAGTTTTCTTGGACTTGCTGGGTATTACCGGCGGTTCGTAGAAAATTTTTCAAGGATCGCAGAGCCGATGAAGAAGCTGACACGGAAGGATCAGGAGTTCATATGGACGGAAGGATGCCAGAATGCCTTTGAAGAATTGAAGAGGCGTCTAACAACAACACCAGTCTTGACTCTTCCCTCAGGGTCAGGAGGTTTTGTTGTTTATAGTGATGCGTCCGGTAGTGGACTAGGTTGTGTCTTGATGCAACATGGTAAGGTTATCGCTTATGCATCGAGGCAGTTGAAGGTCCACGAGAAGAACTACCCAACGCACGACCTGGAGCTAGCTGCAGTGATTTTTGCATTGAAAATCTGGAGACATTATCTGTATGGAGAGAAGGTCAAAATATTCACTGATCATAAGAGCTTGAAGTATGTATATACTCAGAAGGAGCTGAACATGAGGCAAAGGCGTTGGCTTGAGTTGATAGTGGACTTTGACATAGATCTGCAGTACCACCCGGGGAAAGCAAATGTTGTAGCTGATGCCCTCAGCAAAAAACCCTCGACTTATTTCTTAACGATGCAGCCTCAGCTATTACAAGACTTACAAGATCTCCAGATAGAGGTTATTTTACCTGGACAAAATGGCTTGCTAGCTAACCTCGAAGTTAAGTCATCGCTTGTGGAGAGGATCAAAGAAGCTTTGCCTACTGATGCTAGATTCCGAAGGCTGAAAGAGAGAACAGAAGCAGGCATGCAGACGGAACTTCGCATCCACGAGGACGGGACATTAAGGAGCGGAAATCGCCTATATGTTCCAAATGGAGAATTAAGGCAGGAATTGATGACGGAAGCACATAGCTCCATATACTCTGTTCATCCAGGAGGAACCAAGATGTACCGGGACTTAAGACAATATTACTGGTGGCATGGAATGAAAAGGGAGATTGCCCGATTTGTGGCAAAATGCTTAGTCTGCCAGCAGGTAAAGGCCGAGCACCAAAGGACTGCAGGTATGTTACAGCCACTTCCCATACCTGAATGGAAGTGGGAGCATATTACCATGGACTTCATCACTGGATTTCCAAGAAGTCCTAGTGGAAAGGATGCGGTATGGGTTATCGTGGATCGGCTCACTAAGTCGGCACACTTCTTGCCATTTAGAGTCGGATAATCCACGGAAGTACTAGCCGACATGTATATGCGACAGATCATAAAATTACATGGAGTGCCGGTTAGTATTGTATCAGATCGAGACTCGAGATTTACATCTCACTTCTGGCGAAGCATGCAAGAGAGTCTCGGCACCAGGCTCAAATTCAGTACTGCCTATCATCCCCAGACAGACGGACAATCAGAGCGCATAATTCAGATCTTGGAAGATATGCTGCGATCATGTATACTGGACTTTGGAGGATCTTGAAAAGATCATCTGCACTTAGTGGAGTTCTCCTGCAACAACAGCTATCAGGCAAGCATTCAGATGGCACCTTTCGAGGCGTTGTACGGAAGGAAGTGCAGATCGCCGATATGCTGGAGTGACGTTGGCGAACGTCAATTACTGGATCCAGAATTGGTAACGGAGACAGTGGAGAAAGTAAAGCAGATTCAGAATCATCTCCGTGCAGCCCAGGATAGACAGAAGCATTGGGCCGATGCGCACAGACGACCCCTGGAGTTCAAGGAAGGAGAGCACGTATTTTTGAGGATCTCGCCCACTCGAGGTACTATCAGATTTGGCAGCAGAGGCAAGTTAAGCCCAAGGTATATTGGGCCATTTGATATCTTGGAGCGCATTGGTGAGGTGGCTTACCGTCTTGCATTACCTCCATCCTTAGAGGGAGTGCATGATGTATTCCATGTCTCACAGCTGAGGCGATACGTGACTGACCCAAGTCACATAGTTGATCATTCTGAGATTTCGGTAGGCCCTAGCCTGAGATATGAGGAACAACCAATGGGTATACTCGACACCAGTGAGAAGACACTGCGAGGGCAGACAATCAGACTGGTTCGGGTAGCTTGGAAACAACACTCTCCTGGCGAATCGACTGGGAACGAGAGGATATCATGCGCCAGCGTTATCCACACTTATTTGCTGATGCAGGTAAAACCTAAGCATTCTTTTACTTCCGTAGTTCGTGCCTTTGTAGTTTACCCTTTGATTGCGAGGACGCAATCCTCTTAAGGGGGTAGATTGTAAACACCCTAAAATTTTCAGATTTTTTTAAAAATCAATCTTTGGGAATTTTTCTGCAATTTTCAGGAATTTACATAGGTGCTGTGGTGATTGTATAATTTTTAATTGCTAACAACTAATATTAAAATGTAATGAAAATATGATTTTGTGGTATAAAATAGAAAACTGGACTTAGGGTAATTTTTCTGGATTTTATTGGGCCTCAGACCTATTTTTAAATACCCAAAAACTAATTAAACTATTTAATAATTAATTATTTGTTATTATTATTATTATTATTATTATTATTATTATTATTATTATTATTATTATTATTATTATTAGTAGTAGTAGTAGTATTGTTTAGGCCCGGCCCGGCCCAGTGGGCCGAGCCCAGTAGCCCAGCCCTGCCGCCCTAGCGGGTCGGGCGGGTCCGCCCACCCGGAGCCCGCCGCCCGACCCGACCCGGCTACACCCATCTCCCCCAACCCACGAACCCCGCGGATTCCGGCCGCGTTCTCCGGCCACGTCGCCGCCCGCGCTCCGCTCGCCCCACGACCTCCTCGGCTCCGCGTTCCCCGGCCACGTCCCGGCGCCACCCCCGCGCCCGAGCCCCTATAAAACCCCCTACTCCTGATCTTCTCCTCCCTCACTTATCCCTAACCCTCCGCCGCACCGTGCCCTAGCTCCGGCCCCGGTCCCGTCCCCTAGCCGCTGCCCTCCGTCGGATCTCCGCCTCCTGTGCCGACCTCCTCCCGCCGTGAGCCACCCCGAGCCCACAACCAGCCTCCCCCTTTCTCCTCCTCATTCCTCCTTCTCCACCGCTGCCCGATCCGCCTCCGGCGACCCTCTGCCGGCGCCGCCCGCATCCCGAGCCCCCGGCGACGCCGTCCCCTGCTCCCTCCGCCACCAGCACCGCCCAACCCGCCACCAGCCGTCCATAACTCCGACAGACCCCAAACCCTAGCCCTAGCAGTGGACACAGTGTCAAGGACACGAGTCGGACACGAAAACCCAGTTCCGAGGAGCCCAGTGTAGGTACTCATAACTTTCTGCTCGTAACCCCGTTTTCAATTCCGTAAATTGTAACGCGTAGCCTGTATGACCCTCTC
Source organism: Iris macrosiphon (assembly GCA_036927795.1). Lineage (NCBI taxonomy): Eukaryota > Viridiplantae > Streptophyta > Magnoliopsida > Asparagales > Iridaceae > Iris > Iris macrosiphon. The sequence continues at coordinate 105,285,115 of JAYESA010000001.1, read as the reverse complement.
GGTGCCCGGATAAACCGCTCGGGGCATCGCGTCCTGTGGTGATCGCACACCGCGATCCAAAAACAGAAAAAACCAGACCCTGTTTCACCCCGGAACTGAGTACGCCCCGCCAAACGGGACGACTTGATCGCGTGCGGTCTTCACAGATATGTGCGCGTCGTTGATACAGACGTGTGGGATTTCGCGGAAGCTGATTCGGGTGTGCGTGCACACCGGAATTAGCGCGTATCCGCGAACATCGTCCCGTATCCGACTTTTCTGCAATTCACCCTAACTTCGTGCACACACATCGGATCGAAACGAAACTTATGCCATCGGACTCATTACGATACGCTGGTCCTGTGGGTCAAGTTTGGTTCGATTCTGAGAACGTTGACGAAATCGTGTGTCGCGGGCCCTACAGGCCCCACTCGACGGGCGATTTTATGATCGGCTCATCGAAATTCAATTTTGAAAGTTCCGTTGGGTTCGTATCAGCGTTCCTGACCTGTTGACACTAAGTTTGGTGAAATTGGAGACCGTTGACCCTGACACATTTTTCGGTGCAAAGCGGGCCCACCGGTGGACCCCGTTTTGACTCGAAACTGCCGTTTTTGCCCTTGTCTCCAAATTGGACTCAAGGACAGGCGTTCCTAGCTATTTGACACCTTCTGAGCATGATGGTAATATTTATTTCAGCATTCGGAGACATCTCTAGAAATTTCCCAAGAACAGAACTGTAGTGGAATCCAAACGTCAGACAAGTGTACCTCGCCAAAACTTGCAGTCTTTGCTAAATATTCCTTGGCTTAGTTATACATCAGAGGACAAGAATACCTTGCCAACTTTACAGTCTTGTTGCATATTTCCTTGTTTTAATTATAACTGTTGTACATGCTTAACCTAAGACCGTGTGACGTACTTAGCGTCCGATTACCAGTCGGGTGTCCATACCGTACGCGGTGTTGGTTACGTCACCTAGAGATGGATATTTCAGACCCTTTACTTTCTCGTACTTGTCTTATCAAGTACATCAGAACCCAGGACACTTGACACTATTCATGAGACAGGATCTTCCGGAGATATTCGTGGTGATTCTGTATAGGATACAGGACTTGACAGAGATATGTTAGTTATAGACAATATGACTTGTTGTATTAGCTATAATCCTGCTGACATGGACATGAGATGTTATGTTCATGATATGCGTGATTACATTGGGTGTGGAGAGACACACAGGCTACAGGCCGTTTTATATATATATCCACTACTATTGTGAGGTTGTAGACTCTCCAGCAGATCTAGACCCTTTACCTGTTATTACTGCTACCGGCTCCCCGACACAGAGCTGGTAGTGGTCTCAGCCTGAGTTTTAGTGCTGCTCTCATATTGCATATCACTTAGCTGGTTACATAGTCTACCCCATTATTTACTTATTGCTGCACTGCTTATTTATTTGACTTGTATTTTCTGTACCTTGCTAGTCCCCTGAGGACCTGGAATGGATTATGTCCCCAGGTTTAGCTGAGGAGCAGTACCCCGAGATATACGGGACAGGAGCTGAAGCTATTACTGGACTTGATACTGGAGCAGAACTGAACCCTGAAGACGAGGTGACTGCCGAAGACTTCTTCTGAGTACCTGATCCCGTACTCAGTATTTACTTTATGTTTATCTCTTTTGTTCCTGGCCTATTGAGCCAGAGTATTCAGACATATGTCGGATTGTTTCTCCGACCGACTTGTTGAGATTTGTTGCTACTTATTTCCATTTCATTATGCAGTTTATTTATTTATCTTTTATGGATGAGATTAGTGTGACTTGTTGTAGTAGCCCTTCTTACAGCTTAAGTGCACCCTGATGGTTCCATTAAATTGGGTTGTCCATCGGTGCGTGTTGCTGGCCATTGCCACGTGTCCAGTCCCTCGGCATTTTGGGACTGGGGCGTGACAGTTTGTTCTGTGGATCCGCTGCTCACCAGATGCGAGATTGCCCTACTGCACCTCCATTGGGTGGAGCACAGGATCAGAGAGTTAGAGCTAGGCCACCTGTGGCACAGCATCATGTCCCGCACCAGCAGAGGGATACACTCCAGCAGGGCAGGGATTATGCGTTGACGGTCGAGGAGGCCGATGCTACGGGTGTCGGGTTAGCAGGTTTGTTTCTTTGTTCTTCTTCCTGTCCTTTTCCATTCCTTGTGGTGTGCTTCATTAGTACCTGTTAGATTTTCTTTGTGCTGTGGTAGATAGTGTAGTGACCCTGATTGAGACTATGATAACATGACCAGTAGGACCATGATCTTGTATGTTGTATAGGTAGAATTTCTTGACTGTGATTATTGGGGGTTTGACCTAGAGTGAGTGTGATTGACTTTAAATTTCGAGGACAAAATTTTCTAAGGAGGATAGGCTTGTCACCACCCCATTTCCAGAGCCGGATATTTTTTTATTTTTAATTTAGTTAATTGTGTATTATTTATAATTAATTATATTTATATTTAATTAATAATTGTATTATATTTTTATTGATTGTTTTAGGATTTTGGATAGCCTGGACCCATGTCAGACCCTAGTGGACCCACGTTCAACCCAGCCCACACCCTTGTGAGACTTATTTTGGGTTTTAGAATATTTATTATATTTTTAGTGGGTTAGTTGGAGAGATTTGGAGTTAGTTTGAGTGCTTTTGGAACCCGAAACCCAAAACCGAGTTACGGGAGGGCATTTTGGACATTTGCCAACTTGTAACCCTTTATGTGTGTAGTGGCCGGCCCCAAACCCTTCCCTACCCGTGTAAACACAGCAGCACAGCAGCCCCCCATCCCATTTTTACTTCTTCATTCTTCTTCTTCTTCACTCATTTTTCTTCTTCCTTTCTCCTTCCTACTTCAAGTAAGCACCCATTTTTCTTCTTTTTTCTTCTAGTCTCCATGAATGATTAACCCTAACCCTACATTCTTTCCCAACCTAGGTGGGTAGAGCTTAGATTTGGTGTTGGAGCTAGATTTGGGAGCTTGGAAGCTTGGTTTGGTGAATTTGGAGCATTTTGGAGATTTTGGCTTGGGATTCCAACTCCCAAGAGGTAAACCCTAATTTTCCCCCTTGTAATTACTCTTTTATAGTGTAATTAATAGTTTAGAACCTTCCTAGACCCTTAGGCTACCGGTGGGAGAAAGTTGGAACTAGTTTGGTAGTGTTTGAAGACTTTAACACTAGGTTTTGTGTCAATTTCGGATAGAATCCAAATTTGGCCCAATTTTGGGTGATGTCCTAGGTTAGACGGACCTAGGTAGACGTTGTCGGGTGTCTTGAGGGTGAGTGCGTGTCTCCGTTCGGACACGGAAAGCCGTGTCGCAGAGAAACGGGTATTTCGGGCGTATTTGGGGTTTTCGTCATTGCCGATTCTAAGTGCGTGCGCGTTTTCGCCACGGACCTAGAATCGATGCGGTAGTATTTTTTTCTAGGATCTAGATATCGTTTAGGACCCGTGGGTAAATTTTGGGCCAATTCTGAGTTCGTTTGGTGTGCGTTTCAGGAGGTTTTCCGAACCACACAGCGCGTGTTCGTCGAAATGACCGAACGGCCATTTCGACGTGGTTTCCTAGTTTCGGGCTTGTGTGCGTGTTGGGTTAGCATCGGAGAGTGTGTGCTAGAATTCTCGGGCTATATTTTATATATTTATAGGTGTTTGTGCGTGTCGGGGTCGTTGGGCGTGCGATGGTGAGCGTTGTGGGCGTTGTGTGCATTGTGTTGTGTGTTGTGTCTGTGTGGTATTTATATATATATATATATATATATATATATATATATATATATATATTTGTGCATATTTCTATATATATATATATATATATATATATTTCTATTTATATGTGTATTTTTATGTGTTTGTGAGTGTGTTAGTGAGTGCTTGTGTGAGTGTTTGGTGCTAGTGTATGTGTGTGTGTGAGTGTGTGTGTGAGTGTGAGTGAGTGTTTAGATATATATATATATGTATATGAGTTTATGTGTATATAAGTATATATATTTATATATATATGTAAGAGTGTTTATGTGTGTGGTTGTGTGTTTGTGAGAGTGTGTGCTAGTGTGTGTGAGAGTGTGTGTGTGAGGGTGTGTGAGTGTGAGTGTGTGTGAGGGTATATATTTATGTTTGAGTGTGAGTGTGTATATATATATATATATATATATATATATATATATATATATATATATATATATATATATATATATATATATATATATATGTATATGTATATAATTATATGTGTGTGTGTGTTGATATGTGTTTGAGTGTGTGTGTGTGTTAGATTATATATAAGTGTGTGTAAATATATATCTAGTTGTATACATATCTAGATATATATATATATATATATATATATATATATATATATATATATATATATATATATATATATATATATATATGTGTGTGTGTGTGTGTGTGTGTCTGTGCAGGGAGCGAGAGGGGGGGGGGGAAACCTGGACTGATCAGTGCAGCAACAGCAGCATGCTGCACCAGCAGGTGCAGCAGCAGAACAGCTTCAGCAGCAGCAGTAAATGCTGCAGTAGCAGCAGCTAGGCAGTTTCTCAGGGGAGCAGCAGCAGCAATATGGAGAAGCTAGCAGCAGCAGCAAGCACAAGCAAGAGCAGCAATGCGAGGGAGAGAGAGAGAGAGAGGTATATATATATAGATATAGATTGATTGATATATAGCTAGATAGATATTAGATAGATAGATACTAGATAGTTAGATAGATAGTTAGTTAGATAGATACTAGATAGATACTAGATAAATAGATAGATATGTATTAGATAGTTAGATAGATAGATTGATAGATAGCTAGATATTAGATAGATAGTTAGATATCTATATCTATATGCATAGATATATATATATAGATATATACATAGCTAGATAGATAGTTAGATATCTAGGTATAGATATATATATGTGTAAGGTATGTGTAAGGTAAGGTATATATGTAAGGTATATATGTAAGGTATGTGAGATATGTATGTAGATACCTAGGTATATGCATATATGTATTAGATATATATATTTTAGCCTTGATTATAGCTAGATATATATGTTTATGCATAGTTAGTTAGTTAGAGGGGTAGTCGGGTTGAGTTTAGAGCGGTATCTCAATACCTTGAGATACCGAGGTATCTCAATACCTTGAGATAACCAAGGTATTGAGTTTCAAGCGGGGTATTTGAGCAATAGCCTAGGAATAGTATTAGAGTAATTTTTATATGCTTATGTGTATATATTTACGCGTGCTAGCATAGGTTTTAGCGGGTATAGGCGGGGTGCGTTGCCTAGGTTGAGGTATCGGATACCGAGGGTATCCCGGTATCTCAAGGAGGCGAGTTTGAGAGTTTTCTAGCTTAATGACCTCGGTTTGACCTAGAATTTCAGGAGCACCCTAGTTTGACCTAGACTTGACCGTAGTTGACTCGGTTGACCGCCAAAGTCAACTTTTGACCTAGTTTTGACCCAGAGTTGACTTTTTGGACATAGAGTTGACTTTTGACCCAGATTTTACCGGTTTGACCCGTTTGACCTAGAACGACCCTAGAAGCCTATTTTTAGTTATTTTATATATCTGTTAAACTCTTTAGAAACCTGTTTAACCTTGCTTTTTGTATTAGGTCCTTGCGACACCGGTTCGGATCGCCAGTTGCTCAGGACGTCAGGCGAATACATTCTCTGATAGTTTTCATTATCTGATGATTATTATGATTCAGCTTCTAGTATAGTATCATCTGATAATTCTGGCACAACACGGGGCACTGACTGGTATTTTTGGATTCATTTACTTGCGACACGTACATTTCATATTTCTGGCCTCTATTCTGGAATCACTACTGGCATCACCTACAGGCATTACTACAGGCATCACTCATGTTTCAGACTGGACTCATCTTGATTTGCGTGTCGGGTCTTGGATCCACTTGTATTAGTCGGGGCGGGAAAATACTCGAGTAGACATGTAAACATTCCCATCTGGAATCATCAGGAATCACTCCCTCTGGTCTAATCTGGAATGATAGCAGTCGCGCACCCAGTGCGCGGTGAGCCGTACTTATCCCTAGCCGTTTATATGTCGAAACAAGTATTTCAAAGACACCGAGTTTATTCTTTATAGTCTGGACTCACTTGCATTTCTTGTTGGTCTCACTTACATGTTTCTGGACTTGACTCACTACATGTATTTCATGCTGGACTCACTACACGTTCATGTGCACGGACTTGATCTTAGCTTAGATTTCCTGTATCTTGCAATTATTACTATCTTGCTCTGATATCCATGCATCTTTACCTTTATGCACTAGTTATACATATTTCCTTGTTTCATACTTGCTTCATTCTTCTTGCTACTTGCTATAACTGTTTTATAGTTTTTATCATTTAAATGGAACTGCTGTTAGAGATGTACTTGCTCCAGTCCTGACTGGACATATTTTTTAGAGTATCCGGAGGAGTGGTGTTCGACATTTTATGGACCTGAGCCTGTCGATGGTGCAGACAGGGACCCTCTAGTTTAGAGGTAATTTCCGGGTTGGTAGCCGGGATCACTGAGACCTTGTGGTTGTTTATATTAGCTTTTAGCACCGGATTTGTCTCCGGTTTTGGATTGAGACCTTGTATTGTATATTATTTTGGATGATATATTATTATTATTGATGTTGTGGTTGTGGTTGTAGTTGTTGGTTAGACTTTGGAGTTGTTTGGGGGAGAACTCGAGCGGGGCTGCGGGGTGTCCGGGCGCGGCGCGGGCGGTCAGGCGCGGGCGGTCAGGCGACGTGGTCGGAGGAAGAGGGCAGAGGGGAGGAGAACTAGGGTTCAGGCGTGGAGCGAGGGAAGGAGAGTTGCGACGGCGGCGGGGCTCTGAATTCGAGGGTATTTATTTCGTCGGAACAGTAATCCCGAGGGGAATCCGACTTAGGGTTTCGGTTTGGATTCGGGTCCGGGTCGGGCGGGTCGCGGGTTGGGCAGACCTGATCCGACCCGTTAAGGTCAGAGGTCCGGTCCGGTTTGGTCTGACCGGGTTCAGCCCGGTTTGTACCCGGTTCAACCCGGTTTGTTTTGGGTTTATTATGGTTTAATTATTAATAGTTTTTAGGGCTTTAAACGGGTTTTTGGAGTCCAATAAATTCACCAAAAATTACCCTATATTCGATTTTCCATTTTACATCATAAAATATTATTTCCATAATATTTTAATATAAATTAACAGTAATTAAAAATTATTTTATTACCAAAGGCCTAGGTTTTAATTACAAAAAATTCCTAAAAATTCTAGAAAAATTATAAAAAATCCAATTTAAAATTTTTTAAAAATCAGGGGGCTTACACATCTAGTGAATATGTTATGGTTACTAATGGTGGCACAAATTTTGCTTTATTTATGTAAATACCCTAATTTCTTTAGAATTAAATTTTAGAATTTTAATTATTGGTTTTATGAATTACTGAGAGTAAGGGAGAAATTTCTGTAATTTTTAGCCATTTATAATATATAATATTCATGAATTTATAATTATGTGTATTTAATTAATTACTATTATTGTACAAAAAATATACTTTTGGGTGTACAACTATTGTATAATTTTTTGGAATTTATTGAGGTCCAAAACTATTTTTAGATGGCTATATATATATATATATATATATAGATTATTTATTAAACTAAAACCAACCCAACCCAAACGGACCCGTACCCGATAACCCGCAACCCTTTATATTTTGAAAAGCCCCGCAGCCCCTGACCGCGTCCCCTCCGATTCCTCTTTCGTGAACGGACTGTGACCCCTCATTTCCCATCTTGTAACCTCCCCCCCCTTATTTCCCATCTTGTAACCTCCCCACCTTCACCCTATATATACCCCTACCTAGCCGATCACCACCACCATCATCTCCTCTACCACCTCGACCATCGCCGACCGTTGACGACTGCCGGACCACCGTGCTTTACCGTCGCGAACAGCCGCCGAATTCAAGACGAGCAGCAGCAATAATGAGGTACTCAACTTCTCGTCCTTGTATCTCCCTGTACAGTAATCTAAATAGTGACCCGTCGAGCCCTATGCGAAGACCACATAACCCCCTTGAACTCTATGTAATTAGTTTAGTGTATCGTGTCCTGTGTCGATCACAAATTGTGACGCAAAACAAAAAAATGACTTATTTTTAGGAACAGAAACTGTCCCAGGTACGTGTGTTTGAGTCCCGTTATCTTCATAATGGCACACGATTTTTAAATTCTTCTTAAACAGTAATTTAGACAACATAAACAAGTTTTAATTTCTTTAATTAGTTTATTTTAATTTGATGTATGCTATGATTTAATTGTTGTTAAAATATGTCAAAAACTTGGTTTCTTAAACCCGATTTTTTATGAAAAGGGTTGCGTCCTGCTAAACAAGGCAACTTCGTCGTATGCGAATTGTACCTAAAGGCGCGTATCATCAACGCGGATGTGTAGAATTTTCTGAAAGTTGATTTGGATGTGCGTACACACCGGAATCAACACGTATCCGTCGAAAATTATTGTATCAATATGTTCTGACACTCGTCATAATTTTGTGTGTGCTTGTCTTTTCACAACAAAACTTATGTCAACAGATTCGCAGTGTTACGCTATTCCTGTGACCCAAGTTTGGTTCGACTCTAAGAACGTTGATGAAACATCGTTTCGTGGGCCCCACGGTTCTACTTGACGGGCAATTTTATGACCGGCACATCGGAATCCAGTTCTTGATATTCTGTTGGGTTCGTATCATCGTTCTGGACTTTTAGACACTAAGTTTGATAAATTTGGAGAACTTTGTCTCTGGCATATTTTTCGGTGCGAAGTGGGACACATGTGGACCCCGCTTTGACCCAAAACTGTTAATTTTGCCATGTATCCAAATTGGACTTATGGATAGTCAAACCTAGCTATTTCATGTATTCTGAGAGCAATGGTGATGTTTATTTTAGCATCCGAAGATTCCACTATTACATGAGCAATTGACGGAGCTTAGAACCCAGGAGGCAAGTGTACCTTATCAAATCTATAGAGATCCTGTTACATTATTTGCTTGAGTTCTTTCTATATATATATATACTTCTTTAATGTACATATTCAACCAAGGACCGTGAGACGTTGCTTAGCGTCTGAACAAGATTTGGGTGTCGACGCCGTACGCGGAGTCGTGTAATGTCACTTAGAGAGTTGATACAACTATCCTATATTTTTACGTGCTTGCTTTACCAAGTACGTCATACCATAGGACACTTGATACTATTCATGTGACATAATCTTTCCTGAGTTATTTATGGTGATTCTGTATAGGCTTACAATATTCGTGACATGAGACTTGCATATACATAGATATCATTATGACTCGCTGTACTAGCTAGAGGTCATGATCTTGCGTGTTATGGATATGAGACGTTATGGACATGATACGTGAGGTTACATTGCGTGAGAAGAGACATACATGCTATAGTCTGATTATATATATATATATATATATATATATATATATATATATATATATATATATATATATATATATATATATATATATATACACACACACTTTACTATTGGAGGTGTTTTAGTCTCTGTACTAGAGCTTGGCCCATTACGTGATATTCTTGCTGCTACGGGCTCCTTGATACAGATTTTGTAATGGTCTCAGCCTGAGTACTAGTGATGCTCTCATTTACATTTCACATAGCTAGTTATATAGCTTGTCCTGAGGATCTGTTTTTCTTTACTGTATTTTATTTGGCTTGAGTGTTTCTTGTACCTTGTTATGTCCCCTGAGGACCTGGATCCGGATTATGTTCTCAGGTACAATAGAGGAGGATTACCCCAAGATATACGGGACAGGAGCTGACGCTGGAGTAGTACTGGCACCAGAGGACGAGGTTGTGCCAGCGAATTTCTTCTGAGTATTCAGTTATTTACTCAGTTATCTATGCTTATTGTTATTTCATATCTTGACTCATGGACATATGTGTTGACGTTATTCTCTTTTCTTATTTTTTCGGGTTGTTCTCTGAGACACTACTTATGTTGACTTGATGATGGACTATTTTCTTTATCTATTATCTTGACTGGTCTATCATATTGACTTGTGTTTACTTTCTGTGGATAAGATTAGAATTATATGAGATAGATGGTGTAGACTTACTTTTATATTTATTACAGCTTAAGTGCACTCTAATGGGTCCATTAAATTGGGTTTGCCTATTGGAGTTGTGCTGCTGGCTATTGCCACGTGGCTAGTCTCTCGGTATTTTAAGACTGGGGTATAACATAGTTTTTGTGGTGGCCCGTGCAGGTCTACTACTATATTGCTTCAGTTTTAACTAAGGAACCGAGCAAACTTGCAATTAGGATAGGATAAATTATAGGATCCCATCTACTTGTTGATCTGTTCTTGACCTCTATATCAACTTTAAAATAATTTTTTGACTTACATCCTGCCTTGATTCCTCCGTGCGCCTCTTATAGTTTACTTTGTATGCAGAGTAATGGATCCACGAGCCAGCGACGAGACTCTCATGGGTACACCACAAGGTGCTGTGGTCACCTACGATGATGGGTGATACTATTGGGTGGAGATCCATCTACTTAACAAAGCAATCAAACAGATCAGCACGCCTCGAGGTTCCGACGAGACGATATTCCACCACTGCCACAGTTTACTCCACCGATGCCCATTTTTCTATCAGGACAGCCTATGGACGGACAGCAGATGTTCCAAATATTCTACGCAATGATGCAAGCATAACAGCAGGTTCATCAAGAGGCCCAGCAATGCCAGGCGGAGAACTTGAGGAACAGCCTAGTGACAGCATTGGAGCAGGTGAACCCACCAGCTAGACGGCCATCGACAGGATCTATCATTGATTTCTGCCAACTGAAGCCCCGTACATTTTCAGGCAAGGAGGAGCCCACTGAAGTTTATGAGTGGCTCACAAATACTCAACACCAATTAGAAGCAACTGAGCTTCCGAGGGAGTGTTAGATGACTGCCTTCAGGATGCAGTTGATGGGCAATGCACATCAGTGGCTATCTGAGGAGAGACGACTCGGACCAGACCAAGTCACTTGGGTGGAGTTCTCTAGACTTTTTTAGGAGATGTAAATTTTAGCCATTGCCAGAGCGGAACTTAGGGATAAGTTTAACCGCCTTACTCAAGGCAATATGACGGTAGAAGAGTATAATGCAGAGTTCATCCGTTTGAGTCACTTCGCCCCTACTCTGATTCTGACAGAAGGGAGAAGGCAAAAAAGTTCTTTGACGGACTTAGCTTTGAGCTACAGAGATTAATTGGCTCTATTGCACCTACTTCTTATACAGACGTCCTTGCTGCATCCCGACTCATGGAGCGCATCACTAGGAGAGAGTCCAGCCAGAAATGGCCGTTCACATCAGCACTAGCCAGAATACCACAGGGAGAAGCTGCAAAGAGACCTCACATACACCAGCCACCCAGAGCAGCTCCGCAGACACTGGCTACATGTCAATATTGTGGCAAGCAAGGTCATTACGAGAGCGAGTGCAGACACAAGTTGGAATTATGGTTGATTTACGAATCTAGCCAACATTCAGCCAAGGATTGCCCTGAGCGTCGAGAGGGAGCACCGATGGTAAACCGACAAGCTTTACCAGCACCGGAAGGATATCAGCCGAGGCCACCCTTAGCACCATAGGCACTCTTCTAACAAGCCCAGCAATAATAGAGGGCACCACCACAAGGACGTGGACAGGCTTTTGCGATGACAGTGGAGGAGGCACAGACTCGAGGAGTAGCAAATATGAGTAAGATTTTGTTTTATCATAGCTAGTTATAATAGCGAATATTCCTAGTAATACTTTTGCATGTGCATGTTAGTTCCATTTCCTAGCCTATACCTAGTATTATATTAGCATGAACTGGTTGGTCTAGAGTAGTAGTATGTAAGTGGTACCCAAGTTTTCAGAAGTTGTAGTTGATCCTCGCTCTAACCATGCTCCTTTACTCTTGAGTTACTTATCTCTCATTACCTAGGAAAAAGTTTTTATTGCTTTCCTATGTGTTCTGCTTGAACAAAATCCTCACCCTTCCTCTCAAATTTTTTTCTTTGTTCATGGTCCCTTATCCTTTGTGTCGTGCTTCAACAAACATGTCTTGCAACCGCTTCATCTCTTCTGGAGCAAATATTTTCTTGACCGGTTATGTTTTATTTTCTTAATTGCGAGGACACAATTATTTTAAAGTGGGTAGATTGTAAACACCCTGATTTTTTTAGAATTAAATTTTATAATATTAATTATTAGTATTATGAGTTACTAAGATAAAGAAAGAATTTTCTGTAATTTTTAGCCATTTATAATATATAATATTCATGGATTTATAATTATGTTTATTTTATTAATTATTATTATTATTATACATAAAATATATTTTTGGGTCTACAACTATTATTAGAGTATTGTATAATTTTTTTGAAATTTATTGAGCTCTAAAACTATTTTTAGATGGCTATATATGTGGTGCCCCGTTTCCCCTATTCGGGGAGCGCGGCTAAGAAATACTAGACGGTATCGTTCGATCGGGATAGATTGAATCAAGAACTCATCCTCATTTTGGATTTGTCTCTTCGGAATCAATTCCCATATTCAGTGGACCGTGCCCGCGGGATTGACTTAGCGGCAGAGTCAGGAGGGACCTCTCCGCTGCATCTTTTGTTGCCTAGTTTTCGCTGTCGCTTGTTTCTTTCGTGCCTTGAGTTGGTTTTCAGATTTGCTTGAGTTTTTTTGAACGGTTTCGATAGATTTTATTGTTTTCGTTCGTTGAACTGTACTTCAATTCCGATAATGGAAAGAGTGGAAGAGTTATTGATCAGCTGTTCGTGTCAATACAGGTGAACGAACAGTAGGCGACGCTAGAGCGGAGTCTTAAAGCATCTCTTTCCTTTTTTCTTCCAACAAACTAAGTGAGTGGCTACCATCCCGATTAGCTGGCCCTCTTCCAGTCCTTATATCTAAAATCTTGTATTCTTGCTTGCCCCGATCAGACGATACCAAGTAATAACTAAAAGACTTCAAGATAATAAGGGAATATATTTGGGTTATATTGCTTATCAATCAACTTGTGAAAGGTTACTCATTTACATGCTTGTTCGTTTGGAATGTTCATCATATACATAAATACAAGTTAGAATATATACTCTTCTCAAAATTGTGCTATGTATAGAACTCATCCTGAATGCAATAAACTGAACAGGAAGACTATGCAAAAGTAGATCTTGTCCTATTATTGCCCTGCGCCTGATATTGCCCTGTTTTGCCTCAAATGCTAACTTAGTGTACTACGTTGATCACGGACAACTTGTGCACAAGGTCGTAGTTCCTGCGGACGATCGCTGGGGCACTGGCACCGATCTGATCCGGACGGAACTCCTGATAGTCTCCTGCATCGAACGGAATGGCCTGCGATGCCCTGATCCTTGCGTTGCAAGTCATTCCGCCCCAGACTAGAACCGTCCCTTATGGCATCAAGCCAGTGATCCCTTCATTTATTTAAACCTGTTGTAAACTAACTTGTGTCTTCTTGGCAGGGAAGGCATAGTAAGTATTGTGCAGGTGGTTCAGACGGGTAGGTAAATGTCACCGAATGGTGGTTGGTTATTTCATTGATTTTTATATATATTGCTTGCTGTAAACTGAACTAAGGCAAGATAGAAAGACCAAAAAACTTATACATGCTTCATTAAAACAACATATTGATTGGTATTGTTGGGTTAGATTGCCTTCACCAGTATATTTTGATGTACTGACCCTCGTTGAAACAGGTTCCTCGCGCTAAGGAGAACCAAACGAGGAGCAGAAGTCAATCTCCCAATCCAGTCCAGCTGTAGGCACGCCTTGATCCGTGCCACCTTTTGAAGTATTTTGGAGAAAGAAGCTAGCAACCCAAGCAAACATGCAGCTTCATGGGAAGGCCGTCATTCCTCCAGGAGGTCTTATATTTTGAGTTTTAGTAAGGGATGTAATGTACATGACTGCTATCTTATTTTGTGTTAACACTTTTGTAAGCCCATAGAGGCAACCTTATGACTCAGTTAAAGAGTTTGTAATAGATGTTCATATTATCAATAAAAGAGAACTTTTTCATGCTTCAAATCTGTGTTTTAATTTATCTGCGTACTATGAATATGTGCTCGCTATGCGAAAATAAAATACTTAGGCTTGTGCGGTGCGCAACCTAGGCCCTCACGGCGGTCACGCCCGGGGGACGGCTATCGATTCCATAGAATTGGGGCGTGATATGTTGGTATTAGAGCACAGCTTCAAAGTTCCTCTGACCCTTCACATGGGAAAAGTTTCTTTAACGATAAATCCCTGTGCAAACTCTTGAACTCGTTAGGCCAAAATGAGATGCGTTCATACAATAAGTCCATAATATGTTATGATCCTGATGTAATTTGCCTTCTTTTGAAGGAATGGCGCAAGCGCAACCATCAGAGCAAGTACCGGGCGAGACACACGGCCAGGAAAGCAATTCAGGCACTTCGGGAAGCTCACGTAGCCAACGAGCCATATCCCGAGTTGATCCGCTTGAGCGGATAATGCAAATGTTGGAAGCACAACGACAAAGAGATGATGCTCGCCAAGCTAAGTTCAAAAGTAATATAGAGGCAAGATTCTCAGTCCAACAGAAGCAGGTAGATACCCTACAACAGATTGTTCAGACTTTGGCCTCCAACCATTCCGTAGCAACAGCGACTACACCGGTAGAGCAGCCAGTGCTTGAAGTTGAAATGCCTCCAACACCAAGGACGAGGGAAGTGACTGCCTTCGACTTTGACGACTTCAAGAAAGTCTGCAACACAGCATTCAAGGGGACTGAGGATCCGATAGTGGCTCTAGATTGGCTCGCAGAACTTGAGGATCATTTCTCTCTCCTATAAGTACCCGAAGAAAAAGTGCATCGCATGTGCTCAACTGCAGCTTCGCCTCAATGTGCACGTTTGGTGCGACATGCATCGATGCTCTCTTCCAGTCGATAATGGAGGGGAGGCGATCGCATGGGCCACTTTCTGTGGCGCGTTTGAGGAGGAGTTTATACCCTCGCCTGTACGTCGTCAGAAGGAAAATGAGTTTGTACAACTATGGCAGGGCAGCATGACAGTTAAGCAATACTCTGCTGAATTCAACAAACTTGCCAATTTTGCCTGTTCCTATCTACCTGATGCAGCGAGTCGTGCAAGATGATTCAAAGGAGGTCTACGTCCTGCCATCCACGCACACGTAGTCGTTCCACAGTACCAGACAATGCATGAAGTTTTGAATCATGCCCTTTCTCTTGAACTACAGTATCCTTACGTTGCTGTTGACGCTGTGCATACCTCCAATCACAAATGCCATGGCAACGATAGAGGAAACACCGCTGCAAAGCATCCAAATAACGACAGTAATCAGAGAGGAAATATAGTGCCGTGATGTCACTACTGCAACAAATGGGGGCATACTGAAAAAGACTGTCGCAAGAAGCTGGGTACATGCCTCCGCTGTGGTGATGCAACACATCAGATTGATACCTGCCCACTTTTGGACCGCCGCCCCCAACAACAAAATCAGGTACCTACACCCCAGGCTAACAGAGCTGTGCCTCAGCAAGGGCGTAACTGGGCTCAAGGCCGGGTCTATACCATGACACAGGAAGAAGCTCTAGCTTCAGATACCGTCGTATCAGGTACTTTGCTTTTCAATAACATACCTACTCGCGTTCTATTTGATTCTGGTGCAACACATAGTTTTATTTCCACAAATTTTGCCGTAGAGGACAATATAAAAATGACTCCGTTGTACCTAGACTTAAGTGTTAGCACCCCCTCCGGCACAAAAATACCTGTCCGTTCAGTATGCCAAGGTGGATTCATCTGTATAGGAGGAAGAAAGCTATCGCTTGATGTTTTAGTTCTAGATGTTCGGGACTACGATATCATTTTGGAAATGGATTGGCTCAGCGCATGCTCGACAACTATTGAATGTGCAGAAAAGCGAGTCGTCTTCCGCCTGCCTGGAGAAGCCGAATTCTGTTACACTAGTAGTCCAGCAACTAACGCGACCAGGGCCTGCATGGTGATTTCGACAACATCTGTTCAGCGAATGCTACACTCAGGCTGTGAGGGATTCTTAGCTCAGTTCGGGACACACGGCATGACTACGCAAACGTCGAGCCTTCTTCCATTGAGGCGGAGTTCCCCGATTGTCACGCCCCAGTCCTAAAATCATGTAGAACCAGGCTACGTGGCATTGGCCAGCTGATACGTCTCCGAAGGAAAACCCAATTTTGGATCCAAAGAGACGTGCTACGCTGTCTTAAAATACTAACAAGTCTAGTACTAGCATATAAAAGGTAATATCTAATCTCATCCACAATATATCAAGGAATACTGAAATCAGTACTGGAATATAAGTTCTAAGTCTGAAATGTCATAGTACAACCCAGATATGTCTGGTGGGAACAAACCCACTATAAAAACTAAAATAAAAGTGCTGAATATAACATGACTAGAGCATCGGCTATCTAGATAAAAAGGCTCCAGCTTTAGATGGTAAGTTTACTCAAGATCAGAGGAACTCGGATGGCAGCACCTCTAGCTCCTCCTCGGATACGTACCTCGTCTTCTACCCAGGTCCGTACAACGTGGGATAGTATGCCTCATCTAAATCTGGAAGGGAACCAGGTCCTTAGTGAGACATAACAAGATACATAAAAGCATGCCATATATAATACCGAATAAATAAAGGGTGAGCTAACCATCTAAGTGTATGCAAGTGTGAAGACAACCTTGGTACGTATGGGTAGGCGTAGGCATAACGTCCAACGTCCTCTAGAGTATGGTATCTACAACGTCCATTATTCTGAAGAATGAGGTAGCTGTATATATATATCGTCCAACACTCTAAGGGACATGGTATCTGCAAAGTATAAATACGTCCGTATCACTCCGAAGAGTGCGGTATCTGCAATAAAGAAGGTGGGTGTCCCATACGCCTACTAGTCATCTTCTCCGCCTAATACGGATATATAAGTCGAATCCACAACGTGCATACCATGTAGCTATATACCAAGTCACAACTTTCTAGATAATCCTGACTACGTGCTAAACCGTGATGTGTGTTTCACACACCGGTAGCTAATCGAGTACGCGAACCTGCATCTCAACATGAGTTGTAATCATGATGTGTGTACAAGTGTCAGGGTCTAGGAGGATATCAGAATACCCTCGCATATGCAGGTGGGTCTGCTAATGTCTTAGTCAGATACACTACGTATCGACATATTTGTCGATTGCACCCGAGTCAATCTCAGGCGCACACAGTTATATGTATTTTGCAACAAGAATACATATACAACAATTTATATATACTTGTCTGAGCAAGACTTCGTATAGTGTACGTCCTGATAATGTGTGTAAGTTTTGGTGAAAGAAGTAGAATTAGAGTTTGGGAAGTGTTGTAATATATATAGGGATAAGGAGGCGGTGGGGAAACTTAGGGATTAAGAATTACTGCTGCTGCTACTTTTATCCTTCCATTGGTTTAGGTTTTGGTTGGTCTGCCATTGGTTTAGGTTTCGGTTGAGGTTAGTTTTGGAATAATAGATAGAGAGGCGGTGGGGGATGAGTCATGGCGGATGAGTCATAAGAGAGTTGTTTTACGCGGGGTGAAAGGATTTAAGTGGTGGAATTGGTTTATGCGCAGGGGGTGGATTTGCTACTACTGCTGTTTATTTCTAACTTTACGCGTGGAGAAGAAAAGTTGGTTTTGCTACTGCTGCTGTTTACGCACGGAAAAAGGACAAGCGGGTAAAGGGGTTTTGGGTTTTACGCGCGGAGAAGTATACGGGGGGGGGGGGTGATGGTTAACGGGTTGCGGGTTTGGGTTTGATCCAATGGGAAATTCTATTCTAATAACTTTTATATATATATATATATATATATATATATATATGTATATCTAAAAATTATATTGGTGCATACGATTAAGCTAGCTACTATCCAAAGGGTCGCCTACATGGAATAAATTAGCAAAAATTTATAATAGCTCCATAAATCCTCTAAGTACTGAAACTTCTCAAAATAAATATAATAAAATCTATTCTCTCTATTTAGCTCATAACTAATATAAATAAGTAATAAAACCATTTTCCGAATTTAGGGGTTTTACATCGATGTGTTTCCGAGCGAACTATCCGGCATGCCACCCAACCGACAGATTGAATTCACCATAGACATCTTTCCGAATACACAGCCGATCTCTAAACCTCCGTACATAATGGCCCTGCTAAACTAAAAGAATTAAAATGCCAACTATAAGAGTTACTAGATCGTGGGTTCATCCGACCGAGCGTATCTCCTTGGGGCGCGCCTGTGCTCTTCGTGAAGAAGAAAGACGGGATGCTACGCCTCTGTATTGATTATCGGGAGCTAAACAAAGTCACAATCAGAAACAAATATCCTCTGCCACGGATAGATGACTTATTTGATCAGCTGCGGAGGGCAACGGTATTTTCAAAAGTTGATCTTCGCTCGGGCTACCACCAGCTGAAGATTAAGCATGAAGACATGCCGAAGACTGCCTTCCGAACCCGATACGAGCATTATGAATTTTCAGTGATGCCGTTTGGACTGATGAATACCTGCTGCATTCATGGATTTAATGAATCGAGTATTCTGCCCATTTATCAATAAATTTGTGGTGGTTATTATCGATGACATCTTGGTGTACTCGAAGACTAGGGATGAGCACGCAGGACACCTGCGGATGGTGCTGCAAACCCTTCGAGATAACAAGTTGTATGCCAAACAAAGTAAATGCGAGTTTTGGCTTGACAACATATCCTTTTTTGGGCATATCATCTCTGCACAAGGCATAGAAGTAGACCCACGGAAGGTAGAAGCAATTATGCAGTGGAAACGGCCATAATCAGCTAGTGATATCAGAAGTTTCCTTGGACTGACAAGCTACTACCGCAGATTTATACAAGACTTTGCTAAAGTTGCATCACCCCTGACTCAGCTCACTCAGAAGGGAGTAAAGTTCACTTGGACGGACGACTGTGAAACTTCATTTACGGAGTTAAAGCAGCGCCTCGTCACTGCCCCAATACTTACTCTTCCGGATGGACCAGATGATTTCAAAATATACAGTGATGCATTAGGTAAAGGATTGTGATGTGTATTAATGCAACGAGACAAGGTGATAGCCTTCGCGTCGAGGCAGCTGAAGTCTCACGGGAAGAACTATCCGACACATGATTTAGAACTGGTGGCGGTAGTCTTCGCATTGAAACTGTGGCGCCACTACCTTTATGGTGTACCGTGTAAGATCTACACAGACCATAAGAGCTTGAAATACCTATATACACAAAAGGATTTGAATCTGCGACAACGGCGCTGGTTGGAACTTCTTAGCGACTTTGACTTAATGATCATATACACGCCTGGCAAAGGAAACGTCGTAGCTGATGCACTGAGTCGAGTGTTCGTTGGAAGTTTGGCTATTGATGATAGGCTGCGCCGAGATCTTGAATCTTTAAGCATTACTCTAAAAATCAGATACTAAAAGTGGGCGCAACTGGCACAACTGCACCTCGAACCTGACTTGTTACAAAATGTCAAGACCGCTCAGAAGGATGACCCGTTCCTGCAAAATATTTATGCTCTTATCTCAGCAGGAAAGGCATCCGACTTTACGGTAGGCATGGGATGCTCCGAGTGAAGGGAAGACTGTGCGTTCCGGATGATGCGGCCCTCAAAAATGAGATACTCACTGAAGCCCATTATGCTAGTTATACTTCTCATCCGGGTAGCACAAAGATGTATCGGGATCTCTGCACAACGTTTTGGTGGTACGGCTTGAAACGAGATATGGCGCTGTTCGTGTCGCATTGCATGGCTTGTCAGAGGGTAAAAGCCGAGCACCAGAAACCAGACGGAGAGCTGCAAAATCTTGCTATTCCGGAGTGGAAATAGGAACATATAACAATAGATTTCATTGTTGGCTTGCCAAGGACGCAACAGGGACATGATACTGTTTGGGTTATTGTCGATCGCCTCACCAAGTCTACTCACTTTGTGCCTATCAAGTTAACTTGGAGCGTCAATCGCTTGGCTCAAATCTACCTCAACGAAATTGTTCGGCTCCACGACGTGCCCGTATCCATAGTCTCCGATAGAGATGGTCGATTCATATCGCGTTTCTGGGAAAGCCTGTAGTCAGCAATGGGGACGAAGTTGAAGTTCAGCTCCGCCTACCATCCACAGACCGACGGCCAAACGGAACGTGTCAACCAGATCCTCGAAGACATGCTACAACTCTGCGCCTTGGACTTGAAGACTAGTTGGGACCTGCATCTACCTTTAGCTAAATTTATATACAACAACAGTTTCCAATCTAGCATTCAGATGGCACCGTATGAGGCGTTGTATGGGTGGAAGTGCAGATCTCTAATCTGTTGGGACAAAGTTGGCGAACGACATATTCTTGGCCCTGAGCTCGTAGAACAGACTGTCCAAAAGATTCGCTTGATCTGGGAAAGACTAAAGATAGCCCAAAGCCGCCAAAAGAGCTATGCTGATACACACCGGCGGTCCCTTGAATTTTCAGTAGGCGATAGGGTATTTCTCAAAGTCTCGCCCATGCGAGGAGTTACCAGGTTCGGAGCAAAGGGGAAGCTAAGTCCGAGATTTGTCGGTCCGTTCGAAATACTAAAGCGAGTTACCTCAGTTGCATACCAGATTGCTCTACCGCCATTCCTATCCGATGTACACGATATTTTCCATGTTTCCCAACTTAGGAAGTATGTGTACGACCCAAGTCACATAGTAGATCTGGATCAGCTGAACCTTCAGGCAGACAAGACGTATGTAGAATAACCTGTGCAAATTTTGGATAGGAAAGAAAAGCTGCTCCGAAGTCGTTCGGTTCCTCTCGTATGCGTACTTTGGCAAAATCACTCCGTCAAAGAATCCACTTGGGAACTTGAATCAGAGATGAGGGAATGGTTCCCCTCATTATTTCCTAGTGGTAGGTTCTATTCGTAAGTTTTGGGATGAAACTTCCAATTAGTTGGGTAAGATGTGGTGCCCCGTTCCCCCTATTCGGGGAGCGCGGCTAAGAAATACTAGACGGTATCATTCGATCGGGATAGATTGAATCAAGAAATTATCCTCGTTATGGATTTGTCTCTTCGGAATCAATTCCCATATTCAGTGGACCGTGCCTCCGGGATTGACTTAGCGGCAGAGTTGGGAGGGACCTCTCCGTTGCATCTTTTGTTGCCTAGTTTTCGCTGTCGCTTGTTACTTTCGTGCCTTGAGTTGGTTTTCGGATTTGCTTGAGTTTTCTTGAATAGTTTCGATGGATTTCATTATTTTCGTTCGTTGAACTACACTTCAATTCCGATAATGGAAAGAGTGGAAGAGTTATTGATCAGCTGTTCGTGTCAATGCAGGTGAACGAACAGTAGGCGACGCTAGAGCGGAGTCTTAAAGCATCTCTTTCCTTCTTCCTTCTAACAAATTAAGTGAGTGGCTACCATCCCGATTAGCTGGCCTTCTTCCAGTCCTCATATCTAAAATCTTGTATTCTTGCTTGCCCCAATCAGACGATACCAAGTAATAACTAAAAGACTTCAAGATAATAAGGGAATAGATTTGGGTTATATTGCTTGTCAATCAACTTGTGAACGGTTACTCATTTACATGCTTGTTCGTTTAGAATGTTCATCATATGCATAAATACAAGTTAGAATGTATACTCTTCTCAAAATTGTGCTATGTATAGAACTCATCCTGAATGCAATAAACTGAACATAAAGACTATGCAAAAGTAGATCTTGTCATGTTATTGCCCTGGGCCTGATATTGCCCTGTTTTGCCTCAAATGCTAACTTAGTGTACTACGTTGATCACGGACAACTTGTGCACAAGGTCTTAGTTCCTGCGGACGGTCGCTGGGGCACTGGCACCGATCTAATCCGGACGGAACTCCTGATAGTCTCCTGCATCGGACGGAATGGCCTACGATGCCCTGATCCTTGTGTTGCAAGTCATTCTGCCCTAGACTAGAACCGTCCCTTATGGCATCAAGCCAGTGATCCCTTCATTTATTTAAACCTGTTGCAAACTAACTTGTGTCTTCTTGGCAGGGAAGGCATGGTAAGTATTGTGCAGGTGGTTCAGACGGGTAGGTAAATATCACCGAACGGTGGCAGTTTATTTTATTGATTTCCATATATATTGCTTGCTGTAAACTGAACTAAGGCAAGATAGAAAGACCACAAAAATTATACATGCTTCATTAAAACAACGTGTTGATTGGTATAGTTGGGTTAGCTTGCCTTCACCAGTACGTTTCGATGTACTGACCCTCGTTGAAACAGGTTCCCCACGCTAAGGAGAACCAAGCGAGGAGCAGAAGTCAATCCCCCAATCCAGTCCAGCTGTAGGCACGCCTTGATCCGTGCCACCTTTTGAAGTATTTTGGAGAAAAAAGCTAGCAACCCAAGCAAACATGTAGCTTTGTGGGAAGGCCGTCATTCCTCCAGGAGGTCTTATATTTTGAGTTTTAGTAAGGGATGTAATGTAAAGGACTGCTATCTCATTTTGTGTCAACACTTTTGTAAGCCCATAGAGGCAACCTTATGACTCAGTTCAAGAGTTTATAATAGATGTTCATATTATCAATAAAAGAGAACTTTTCCATGCTTCAAATCTGTGTTTCAATTTATCTACGTACTTTAAATATGTGCTCGCTATGCGAAAATAAAATACTTAGCCTTGTGCGGTGTGCAACCTAGGCCTGCACGGCGGTCACGCCCGGGGGACGACTATCGATTCCACAGAATCGGGGCGTGACAATATAGGCATATATATATATATATATATATATATATATTATTAAACCCAAACCAAACCGACCCAAACCAAACCAACCGGACCCGTACTCGTACCCGATAACCATTATGGTATGCAGCACCTCACGTACATGCTGTTGCACACCATCCTCGTTATTGACTAGTGTCTATTATGGCAATCAAGCCAGTGATCACCACATATATTTAAACCTGTTGTAGCACCTCACGTACATGCTCTTGCACACCATCCTCGTCATTGACTAGTGTCCATTATGGCAATCAAGCATGCATATTATTCTGGTCTTTCTATCTTGTCTTAGTTTATTTTACAAGCAAACAATAGATATAGAAATCAATAAAATAACCTGCCACCGTTCGGTGACATTTACCTGCCCGTCTGAACCACCTACACAATAGTTACCATGCCTTTCCTGCCACAAAGACATAAGTTAGCTTGCAACAGGTTTAAATATACATGGTGATCACTGGCTTGATTGTCATAATGGACACTAGTCAATGACGAGGATGGTGTACAACAGTATTGATAATGAATATCTATTACAAACTCTTGAACGAGTTAGCTAATTTGCAGCATGGGCTTACAAAAGTGTTGACACAAAATGAGATAGCAGTCCTGTACATTACATCCCTTTACTAAACTTTAAAATGATAAAGACCTCCGGGCTGGATGACGGCCTTCCCACGGAGCTGCATTGTGTATTGAGTAGCAAGCTCCTTTCTTCAAGTACTTCAAAATATGGCGCGATCAGGATGCGCCTACAGCTGGACTAGATCGAGAAGACAACTTTGGCTCCTCGCTCGGTTCTCCTTAGTGCGGGAAACCTGTTTCAACGAGGGTCAGTACATCAAAATCTACTGGTGAAGGTGAGCTAACCCAACTATACGAATCAACACGTTGTTTTAATGAAGCATGCATATTATTGTGGTCTTTCTATCTTGTCTTAGTTTATTTTACAAGCAAGCAATAGATATAAAAATTAATAAAATAACATGCTACCGTTTGGTAACATTTACCTGCCTGTCTGAACTATCGTCCTAACATCTCTCCCCAACTGAGTTTTCCATGTCCATATTACCTCTGAGCAAACTTTTTGGGTCTTGGCTATCGATCATCACGTCCATATTATCTCTGATATCGATTGTCATCCCCACTTATCACTCGTACTCACCAAGGTACACCAGTGGTGTTAAGTCCACAAAAGCTGCCACGTCCATATTACCTCTGGTAGGGCTTATCTCAAACTTATTACTTGCACTAACGTGCGCAAGAAGTAATGGGTCCACAAAACCTATCACGTCCATATTACCTCTGATAGGGATTCTTTTCAAATTTATTATTTGCACTCAACGTGCGCAACAAATAATAAGTCCACCAAGAGTCCCCCATCGGGATTTTCTCAATGGAAGCAAACAACCACATCCATAATACCTCTGACGTGCTTCCTTCTCCTTCTACAAAAATACCAGGATCATACCTAACATCTCGGTATGGATATCGATCAGCTCACATCTATGTTACCTCTGAGCTATTCTCCTTACATCCTCCCCCGAGAGTATGCCATATCCAAGTAACCTCTGAGCAAACCTCTCCCTACGACTATCACCAATCGTCATCTCAACTTTTCACATCCATATCACCTTTGGCAAGGCCAGTTTTGAACTTATTACTTGCACTCTCGTGCGCAAGAAGTAATAAGTCCCCCAAAGATGTCATGCCCCAATTTTGCCGAATCGTAGGGGCGTCCCCCGGTGTGACCGCCGTACGGGACTGGGGTTGCACCCGCACAAGGCTTTATTGTTTTGCATAAAAAGTACTTATTCAGAGTACGCAGGTAAATTGAAACACATATTTAAAACATGGAAAAGTTCTCTTTTATTGATAATGAACATCTATTACAAACTCTTGAACGAGTCAGCTAATTTTTGTACGGGCTTACAAAAGTGTTGACACAAAATGAGATAGCAGTCCTGTACATTATATCCTTTTACTAAACTTTAAAATGATAAAGACCTCCTGGCAAGATGACGGCCTTCCCACGGAGCTGCATTGTGTATTGAGTAGAAAGCTCCTTTCTTTAAGTACTTCAAAATATGGCGCGATCAGGATGCGCCTACAGCTGGACTAGATCGGGAAGATGACTTCGGCTCCTCGCTCGATTCTCCTTAGTGCGGGGAACCTGTTTCAACGAGGGTCAGTACATCGAAATCTACTGGTGAAGGCGAGCTAACCCAACTATACCAATCAATATGTTATTTTAATGAAGCATGCATATTATTGTGGTCTTTCTATCTTGCCTTAGTTCATTTTACAAGCAAGCAATAGATATAGAAATCAATGAAATAACCTGCCATGGTTCGGTGATATTTACCTGCCCGTCTGAACCACCTGCACAATACTTACCATGTCTTTCCTGCCACGAAGACATAAGTTAGCTTGCAACAGGTTTAAATATACGCGGTGATCACTGGCTTGATTGCCATAATGGACACTAGTCAATGACGAGGATGGTGTGCAACGACATGTACATGAGGTGCTGCATACCATCCCGTCCAAGAACGTAAGACTAAACGTGAAGTTCCGTCCGAAATCGGATTGGTGCCAGTGCCCCAACAGCCGTCCATAGGAACTATACCTTGTGCACAAGTTGTCCGTGATCGAACGGTATTATTATTTTGCCAAAAAATTTCATGCAGTTCAGGCAACACGAGTACGAGACAACACAAGTACGAGACAACACAAGTACGAGATAAGTAATATTGCATGATTTATTTTTGCATAGCCTTTCTGACAGTTTATTGCATAACAAGCGTATTCCATACTTAGCAAAATTTATAGAAGAAGATGCATTCTAACTAAAATTGAAGCATGTATAGAACATCTTGAATGAACTAGCATACAATAGATAACCGTTCACAAGTTTAGTTGACAAGCAATATAATCCAAGTCTATTCCCTTTTTATCTTGACATCTTTTAGTTATTACTTTGGTATCGTCTGATCGGGGCAACAAGAATGCAAGATTTAGATGTGAAGACTTGGGAGAAGGGCTAGCTAATCGGGATGGTAGCCACTTACCTAGTTGGTTAGAAAGGAGAAGGAAAGAGGCGCTTCAAGACTCCGCTCGTAAGCCGCCTACTGCTCGTTTACCTGCATCGACGAACAACTTGATCAAAACCTCTTCCACTCTTCTCAATCTTGGAATTGAAGTACAGTTCAATGAATGAAAATAATGAAATCCATCAAAACCGTTCAAGAAATCTCAAGCAAAATCCTAAAACCAACTCAAGGCACAAAGCAACAAGCGACATCGAATTCTGAGGAAACAAAGATGCAGCGGAGAGGTCCCTCCTGACTCTGCCGCTAAGTCGATCCCGGGGGCATTTTGTCCACTGAATATGAAAATCGATTCTGAAGAAACAAATCCATAACGAGGACGAGTTCTTGTTTCAATCTATCCCGATCGAATGATACCGTTTGTATTTCTTAGCCACGCTTCCCGATTAGGGGAAACGGGGTGGCACGTTTTACCCAACTAATTAGAAGTTTTGTCCACGAAACTTAGGAATAGCACTTACCACTAGGAAACATTATGTTGAGGATGTCGAACAGAGTATTTAGGGTAGTCACAAATTTTATGATTTACATTGCCACAAAGGAGACATAACCCTTGTTTCATACGACATTCGTTGACAATGTGCCACGACTTTCTGCAGAAGTGACTTATTTTGATCCAATCTACTTTCTGCTGACCACCATTATTTTGACACTTTATAGCGGTGTTTCCTCTATCGTTGCTTTGGCGTTTGTGATTGGAGGTATGCACAACGTCGGTAGGAACGTGAGGATACTACAGTCCAAGAGATAGAGCATGATTCATGACTTCCTACATTGTCTGATACTGATGAACGACTACATGCGCATGGATGACAGGGCGTAAACCACCTTCAAACCTTCTAGCTCGACTCGCTGCATCAGGTAAATAGGCACTAGCAAATTTGGAGAGTCGGTTGAATTCGACGTAATACTGTTTGACGGTCATGCTGCCTTGCCTCAGTTGCACGAACTCATTCTCCTTTTGACGTTGTACTGGAGGGGGGGTATAAACTCCTCTTCAAATGCGGCACAAAAAGTCGTCCACGAGATCGCCTCCTCTCCATGGTTAAATTGAAGAGATCGTCAATGCACGTCCCACCAATCGTGCATGTTGAGGCGGAGCTGCAGTTGCGCGCATGCGACGCACTTCTCTTCGGGGACTTCTAGCAGAACGAAGTGGTCTTCAAGTTCGGCCAACCAATTTAGAGCAACGATTGGGTCCTCAGTCCCGTTGAGTGGAGTGTTGCAGACTTTCTTGAAGTCGCCCAAGTTGAAGGCAGTCACTTTCCTCGTCCTTGGTATTTGTGGCGTCTCGACTTCAAGCACGGGCTCTTCCACTGGAGTCGCTGTTGTTGCTGCGGACTAGTTGGAGGACAAAGTCTGTACGATCTGTTGTAGGGTATCTACCGACTTCTGTTGGACTGAGAATCAAGCTTCTATATTGTCTTGAAACTTGAGCTGACTCTCCTCCGCTCCCTTCTCGGCCCATTTGTAGCGAGCTTCATCCCTTTGTTGGTTTGCCTCTAACATCCGTATCAGTTGCTGGATGGGATCGACGCGAGACATGGCTCGCTGGCTCTCTGAACTTCCCGAAGGGCCCGAACTACTTTCTTGGCCTTGCATTTCGCCCGGTGCTAGCGCCGAGGATTGCGCTGGTGCCATTCCTTCAAAAGAAGGTAAATTATATTAGGATCATAATGTATTATGGACTTATTGCATGGACGTATCTTATTTTGGCCTAACGAGTTCAAGAGTTCACATAGGAATTTAATCGTTAAAGGAACTTTTCTAGTGCAAAGGGTTAAAGGAACCTGAATCTGTGCTCTGATACCAATATGTCACGCCC
Source organism: Iris macrosiphon (assembly GCA_036927795.1). Lineage (NCBI taxonomy): Eukaryota > Viridiplantae > Streptophyta > Magnoliopsida > Asparagales > Iridaceae > Iris > Iris macrosiphon. The sequence continues at coordinate 105,257,244 of JAYESA010000001.1, read as the reverse complement.
CGATTTCGCCGAATCGTAGGGGCATCCCTCGACGTGACCGCCATGCGGGCCTGGGGTTGCGCCCACACATGGCTTTATTCTTTCACATAACGAGCACATATTCAGAGTACGCAGATAAATTGAAACACAGATTTAAAATATGGAAAAGTTTTCTTTTATTGATAATGAACATCTATTACAAACTCTTGAACGAGTCAGCTAATTTGCCGCACGGGCTTACAAAAGTGTTGACACAAAATGAGATAGCAGTCCTGTATATTACATCCCTTTACTAAACTTCAAAATGATAAATACCTCCGGGCTGGATGACGGCCTTCCCACGGAGCTGCATTATGTATTGAGTAGCAAGCTCCTTTCTTCAAGTACTTCAAAATATGGCGCGATCAGGATGCGCCTACAGCTGGACTGGATCGGGAAGACAACTTCGGCTCCTTGCTCGGTTCTTCTTAGTGTGGGGAACCTGTTTCAACGAGGGTCAGTACATCAAAATCTACTGGTGAAGGCAAGCTAACCCAACTATACCAATCAATACGTTATTTTAATAAAGCATGCATATTATTGTGGTCTTTCTATCTTGTCTTAGTTTATTTTACAAGCAAGCAATAAATATAGAAATCAATGAAATAACCTGCCACCGTTCGGTGACATTTACCTGCTCGTCTGAACCACCTGCACAATACTTACCATTGTAGAAGCATAAAAAATACGCTGGATAACTATACGCAACATGTTGAAGCAGGGCAGCGTAAAACAGAGGACCTCAGAGCCTTCAAACGTATAACAGAGCTTTTTTCGCTGAGCACAGCATAAAGTATAAACTCAAGGACCATTCGCGTAAAGCAGTATGTCCAGGCTGCTTCAGCGTAAAAAGGGTGCTACATCGCCTTTATGGCGTAAAACTCACCAGCTTTTAATGCAGCATTGAAGTGTACGAGGGACTCTTCGTATTCCCCAAAATAAACCTGACAAGTTGTACAATGAACCTGATAAATCGTGCAGTGAACCTGACGTCTAACTCCTGACAAAGAGTACTGCGTGACTACCCAGACGACGGCTATAATGATGGCGCGACACTGTAACCCAGGCTGTCATTTACTGTCATTTCCTTGGCGTAAACCGCTTTTACGCATACAAAGGAATACACTGCCTAGTTTTACACAGGCAGATGTGAGCCATTTATGCTCTACAGAAGACAAACAGCCTGCCACGTCAAAAGTTACTCTTCGTACAGGGCTCGAGGCACGTCTCTGCATTTAATGCGCAGAGCGGTGACAGGTTCTCGAGGCACGTCTCTGTATTTAATGCGCAAAATACTGACAGATGCCCGAGGCACGTCTCTGCAATTTATGCGCAGAAAGGGTGGCAGACCTTCAAAATATGCCTCCGTATTTAATGCACAGGATAATGGCGGATCTCTGCATTTAATGCAGGAGATTTGATTAAATGTCACCGAACCGTCGTTTAGTGACATCCCCTTTGCGTAAACTGCTTTTACGCGTACAAAGGGATACGCTGTCCAATTTTACACAGGCAGACATGAGCTTCTTACGCTCCGTAGAAGACAAACAGACTGCCACGTCAGCAGTTACTCTTCGTACAGGATTCGAGGCGCGTATCTGCATTTGATATGCAGAATAATGGCAAATCTTCGGGACGACAAATCTTCGAAGACACGTCTCTGTATTTAATGCGCAGAATACTGACAGATGCCCGAGGCACGTCTCTGTATTTAATGTGCAGAATACTGTCAGATGCCCGAGGCACGTCTCTGCATTTTATGCGCAGAAAGGGTGGCAGACCTTCAAAATACGCCTCCGCATTTAATGCATAGGATAATGGCGGATCTCTGCATTTAATGCAGGAGATTTGATTAAATATCACCGAACCGTCGTTTAGTGACATGTCGTTTAGTGACATCCCCTTTGCGTAAACTGCTTTTACGCGTACAAGGGGATATACTGCCCAGTTTTATACAGGCAGACGTGAGCTTCTTACGCTCCGCAGAAGACAAACAGACTGCCACATCAGCAGTTACTCTTCGTACATGATTTGAGGTGCGTATCTGCATTTGATACGCAGAATGATGGCAAATCTTCGAGACAGCAAATCTTCGAAGACACGTCTCTGCATTTAATGCGCAGGATGGGGGCAGATCTCTGTATTTAATACAAGAGATTTGATTATACCTCCAAAAGCTATAATTTCGGCTAAGACGTCCACATCATCTCGGCTTCTACGCCCACTCGGCTTCTATGCCCACTCGGCTTCTACGCCTTACGCCTACTCGGCTTCTACGCCTACTCGGCTTCTACGCCATGGTGACAGTTATTGGCTTCTACGCCAACCTCTTCTACACAAAGGATAACTACCTACGTGGCTTCTACGCCGTGATCTTAGTAGCAGTTATACACATTGTCCCTTAGTTGGACACGCGTCACATGCTCATTCAAAAGGTCATCTATACGCAGGCAATGGTTATTGTAACCATTGTGTAAAAGGGTGCTGTACTTTCCACTACTCGGTTTCTACACCGACTGAGTGGTCACTGTCACTAAAACTCTATAAATAGAGACCTCTATCAACAGAGGTCGAGGTTGGGAAATTGATCCAGAAATCCAGTATCAGATCCAAGGTCGAAGATTGAAGGTCAAAAATTGGTGGAGAGAACGGTCAAGAGAGAAAGAGAAGAATCCAGAGCTCATGCAAAGAGAAGTGATCGACGACTTTGGCATCGGGCATCCACTCTCTTCAGCAACCTTCGAAGCTGCTTTCTGTCTTCTACGGCACTTCTTCATCATCGTGTGATCCAAGGGCCAAAGTGATCGACTGCAAATCAGACTTCTATAGCAATATTTATCCAGATTAAATAAATTGTACTTCGATATTCCTCGTATAGGATCAAATTGTACAATCTTGTTTGTAAACACCAAAGAAGGGCGGGTTTTCGTATAAGACCTCATTTCTGTATTCTCTCTCGTTTATCATCAAACACAAGATGGCGACTCTGCTGGGGACATCTTTTTCTTCTGACGAGGAAGCAATTGCTCAACACGATGCGGTATCCGTGGGATCCGTGAAGAAGACACTGGTCGTCCAGTTCGACCAGTCTGCCTACGAAGACATGCTTCAAACAGGGGGTAGCTTTCACTCTCTCTCTGTCCAAGATAACAGGAAGCTGCGTAAGGTCTGGATGCCCAAGACATTCCCTACAATTCCTGTCGACTCTCCGACCTCTCCGACCAACGAGGTTGTAGCATCGCTCCCTCCGCGCCTTGCGCGTAAAATTCAGTCGCCTGTCTCTGACAGGGCAGACAAAACTTTTGGCAATGCCTCAGCGCTAGTCCAGAAGTATACATCGCACCCTGTATGCAAAACTCAGTATCCCGTCACTAGCGGAACAGACAAAACTTTGGACAATGCCTCAGCGCTAGTCCAGAAGCCTAATCCGCGTTCTGCGCGTAAAAACCAGTCTCCCGTTCCTGGCGGAACAGATAGAATTTCTGACAGTGCCTTGGCGCCAAATCAGAAGTTCCCAATGCGCACCACGCGTAAAAATATATCTGCCCTCAGTAGAAAAGCAGATGATCCCTGCAATCTACGCAAGGGAAAGCAAGTGGAGGAATACTCAACTTCTCGGCCTTTACGCCAGCAAGGGAAGAATCTTCCCGCCCTCCGGATTACGCGAGGAGCTGACGGACGACTGAGGACCTCTTCGGCTCTATGCCAACCTGAGTAGAGCTCCAATTTACGCCAGGTGAGGCCCCTCAACGTAAAGCAGGCTCAGTTTGCGGATAGACAAACTCCTAGGGGATTATCCACTACCCAGATGGCCAACCTGTTGTATACGGGTGGCACACAGAAAACTTTGATTTCCAACATCCGCATGCCCACTGATGTGAACAGAAGGAACAAGCTATCTTCTTCTGCAAATCCTCCTGACCTGCGTACATATCTGATCCAGAAATGCAAGGATAGGGGAACTTCCAGCATGTCTATTACGCCTCCTAACGAGCACTATTGTAATAGTTATAGGATTGTAATTAATTGTTGCTGTTCAGAAATAAAACGGTCAGTTTTCGACCGGTTGAACTACTCTCCGTCTTTCCAGGAAGAAGAGCACACACATGCATCAGTGAATATGGCTTCACACATACCTAGAGGAATATTGAGTTCAAGATGTCATCCTTCTAGGACTCCGAGCCGAATAGGAACACTGAAGCTGGGGTGTTCCAAAATACCCGTTCGAGGTCGCGATAAACGCCTTCGTACTTTTCTGATTCCGAGGCTGGGTATCGCCAGTCCCTCGGATCAGATGCTGAAAGTATAGAGTCAACTTCTACAGAGACCTATACTCATCCTTCAATGACACCCAGGAAGATGGGAGTTTATGCTATTGGAGATGAACACGAGGAAGCTTCCCCGTCAGGGAGCGCTGAGCAACGCATTACTACACTGGAGACATCTCTGAAAGAAATGTAATCCATGATGGAGAACATGCACCAGATGATGCTGACTCAACACACAGCTGCTATGGCTCAAGCATCGGTCCCTCCAAATCAGATACGTGTGGGGGTGGACTTACCACCATCCAACACGATCCAAGAGCCTGCTCTAGATCAGGAGTCAACAGTTCCTCCGCTTCCTCTCTCGGAGAATGTGTTAATGCAACCAATTCCTCACCACTCCGTGGTCCCGCTACCGGCTGAAAATCCGATACAGGCAGTACGGGAGTTGAAAGCCCAATTTGATGCCTTGAAGCACAAAGATCAGCTCAAGAAATTGGAAATCAACCAGCCTTACCCGGCTATCTAGGAAGAGGCCTCTTTCCCTCATAGATACAAACCACAGACCATGGCTCTGTTCGAGGGAAAAACATTACCGAGTCAGTACATGAACTACTTCAGTATGATGACGGTGTTATTACAAGGGAATGACGCTCTCCTCACTCCGGTGTTCAGGGGCTGTCTCTCGGGAGTGGCTTATCAGTGGTACCGCAGCCTGGCGGACAACTGCATTACTTTCTTCGAAGACTTCAAAGCTTTATTCTTCGCACGATTCTACGAGGGAGGAATGGACATGTCTATGTCCTCTCTCATCGAAGTGAAGCAGAGAGAAAAAGAGGACGTTCGCACCTTCATCGAACGTTTCCGTCAAGCCACTTAGCAAATGCCTTCCGGAGTTCCAAACTCGGCATTGGTGGACATTCGCAGGAAGAACCTACTCCCCATAATCTCGGTGTTCACAGGACCATATCAGTTCCATGATTGTCCCTCGTTTATTATCTCAGCGGTAGCCGCCGAGGACAACAGTCGGAAGGCGCGTGATAATGGCATCATGATCTCTGCCTCCGATAGAGGCAAGACGTCATCCCCCAACAGCGACCATCCTCGCAGTTCCAAAGAAAAGAAGCTCTGACAATCAATACGTCTAGGCAAAAGACTGCGGCAACCACGCAGACAAAACTTGGGACTTCCAGGCCCATTGAAGTGTACTCTTTCGATGATGACGATATTCCAAGCATATTCGAGTGTCTCGTCAAAAGCGGCAAGATTACCCTTCCGGAGGAGAAGCGGCCCAATGAAGTCGGCAGTACTAACAACCCTAAGTACTGTATCTTCCATAGATACATACACCACCCCACGAAGGCGTGCTATGTACCAAAGAGGAAGATCCAGGAGCTGAACGATGCTAAGGCCATCACTCTGCACAACAGCGAGAAGACAGTCACAGCCAACATAATCTCTCTGTAATTTGGTGATCTGCCTCCCCAAGAAGTCCCGGATGGCGTTACACCTATGTCCCGGACAACGATGAACATCGTTAATCTTCCTCCAGCTAGGGGTCAAAATCATGACCTGCTACCCCTAACTACCCAGCGAGGTGAGATTATGTGGGTTCATCCAGACCTGGTGTCGAAGATCGAGAAAGAGACTCAAGCTGCTAAGGCTAAGTCCAAGAAGAACTCAAAGCACAAGCCGTGTCACATGATTACGGTACACTCGGTATCAGAAGACGAGGTCTTGGCTACTGGAACCCGTTCAGGGAAAGCTTACCTCAAGGACTATGAAGCAAGTCAGGAAGATGTACCGACGGACGCTTCAGCTACCAAGCCTTCAGAACCAGAGCCCGCCACACTAGAGACCGGTCCTTCGAGACCAACTTCGGCAGATAAGGGGAAGCAAAAAGAAGTGCGCTTCAATAAACCTGTGAAGAATATTCAAAACAAAGGTTTAGAGAAGCCCTATAACTTCGACATCCTGGCCCAACTAGCTAATACACCAGCCAGGTTGTCCATCTTTGAACTACTCAGGCTCTCCCAAGACACTCGTCAAGCCCTGAGTGAAGCATTAATGCAGGCGGATGCATACTTGACCCAGCTCAACTCCACTGACGAAGAACCAGTGGCATGCCCTCAATGCCACAGTGTGATGGAGGTGGTCCTGAATATCACTTTTACTCAAGATGACATGCTGTTAAAACATAACAGGCATGACAGACCCCTCTATTACACCGGATACGTCGGTTCCATGGAGGTCGACCGGATTCACATAGATCCGGGATGGTTAATCAGCATCATTACTCATAGTCTGCTCAGACCACTGAGGATTCCTACCAGCGAATTGGCTTACACCACCACTACAATCGTGGGTTTCAACGCAAGAAAGAGTAAGCCATTGGGGAAAATTCACCTGAGGATCCAGATTGGCAATCTCAGATCGGTGGCTACATGTTATGTCATTGATTCAGAGGTCTCCTACAACATTCTGCTGGGAAGACCTTGGATCCACGACCACAACATCGTTCCTTCGACTCTACATCAATGCTTTAAATATGTAGATGCCCAAGGAACAGTACAAACGGAGTTTGCTGACCTGAACCCATTTAGAGGAGTAGAATCCTACTACTCTGATGCCGTGTTATACTCTCAAGACTACACGGAAGAGGTGTCAGCCGAAGCAGAGAAGGAATCCCACCGGGAGCCAGAAGAACCCTCTGCCAAGCAACCTCTGTCAATCAAGGTGAAAGGACGGACTACTCGTCCAAAAGCCATGGAGCCTATGGCTATCCACCTGAACAAAACCAAGTCAGGAAAAGGGGGTGATCCTCTAGTGATCACTTTGAACCAGAAGCCTCCACCCTTGGTCATCAACCTTCGGTGCAACAGGTAGTCGATCGATATAAACGCAACCGGGAACGAAGTTTCAGATGATAATAAACACCCTCTTTTCCAGTATATTGACGCTCGAATTCCAAATCAGAAATCCTCTCCCCATGACAATATAGAACCTATAGCGCAAAAATTCTTGGAACCTATAGACTCCTATAATCCGTATATGTGGGAAGTAGCGTCATCGTCTAATGTCACCACGACATATGGACCGCATAAGCATTCTATCTTCATTGTCCCGCCTACTCACAGCAGTCAGCGTTCAATAGTCTTCAGCTGCATGCGCAACGAACTGACTATACAAAGGGATTCTTTCGATGATGATGCTGGCAAAATCCAAGTTCATATATACAACCCACAAGCTCGGAAGATCATGCAAAGTATGGGTTATGACTTGAAGCTGAAACCAGGTCTCAACTACGGGAAAGGCAGAAGAATACCACTGCACGGAGATCCCTACTATCAACGAACCAGTTTCGGGTTAGGGTATACCACCTCCCTTGCAACTTCTCAGTCAAACGAGGATATCTCTTCATCTTCTCAGAATGGCTCCTCGTCCTCCGACACATCTGATGCTCTCGAACGAACATTATCAGTAAATATGGTAGTGACAGATTCCTTTGAAGCAGACGAGCAAGAATCCGAACCATTTGAGAATGATGCCTGGGCTCAATAAATAGATACACAATGGGAATTTCGCTTCGAGCAGAGAGAACCTCCCACTGAAGATAAAGTTATCCAGATTGACATTTGGGATGAACTTTCGCCAAAGCCGATATTTATCAGTAACATCCTTTCCGAAGCAGAAAAGGAAGAAATTATCCAGCTGATAAAAGAATATATCGATGTCTTTGCGTAAAATTATGAGGACATGCCATGCCTTGATCCAAAGGTGGCTACTCATAAGCTCAATATATTGCCCGATTTAAAGCCTGTGAAGCAGCACCAACGTCGGTTCCACCCAGATATGATGGACACCATTGAAGCTGAAGTCAAGAAGTTGATAGCCTGCGGTTTCATCCGAGAAGAACAACATCCCGACTGGGTCGCCAATGTTGTCCCGGTCATGAAGAAAAATAGGAAAGTACGTGTCTGCATCGATTACCGAGATCAGAATACAGCCTGCCCCAAGGATGAGTTTCCTCTTCCCATTACAGACATCATGATTGACAATACATACGGTTTTGAATGTATGTCTTTCATGGACGGATTTTCAGGATACAACCAAATCAAGATGCATCTTGAGGACGAGAAGCATACTGCCTTCCGGACACCATTGGGAGTATATTGCTATACGGTCATGCCCTTCGGGTTGAAGAATGCCAGGGCTATGTACCAACGGGCTATGAGTAACATATTCCATGAGCATTTATGCAAGACAGTGGAGTATTACATGGACGATGTAGCTGTCAAAAGCCACCTCAAGGATAATTATATCCAAGACTTGAAGACAGTATTTGAATTGATGCGCCAACATCAACTCAAAATGAATCCTACAAAGTTCTTTCTGGGGGTATCTAATGGCAAATTTTTGAGATTTGTCATTACCGCCAAAGGCATTCAAGTGGACCCTGATAAAGTCAAGGCCATCTTAGAAATGCGACCGCCCCGTAATCTGAGAGAACTCAGGGGATTTCAAGGTCATCTGACTTATATCCGGAGATTTATATCCAACCTCTCTGGGAGATGTCAGCCCTTCTCTCATCTCATGAAGAAATGTGTATCCTTCGTATGGGACGAAGTGTGTCAGCAAGTGTTTAACGATATCAAATGCTACCTCACTAGTCCGCCAGTTCTGGTGCCTCCAGTCGTAGGAAGACCATTCGTACTGTATGTTCGAGTGATGGATCATTCTCTGGGAGCTTTTCTCATACAGAAGAACGATATGGGTCATGAACAGGCTATCTACTACCTCAGCAGAATGATGGTCGAAGCCGAACACCGGTACAACCCAGTGAAGAAAGAATGCTTGGCTCTGATGTTCGCTATCCAGAAAATGAGACACTATGTCACAGGCCAAACCATTCACATCATCTCTAGGATCAATCCTCTTCGGGTACTGATGAACAAGCCAAGTGTTCTTAATTCCTTACTCGCGACTTGGGCGATGTTATTAACACCGTATGACTTGGTGTACGTCCCTCAGAAGTCCGTCAAAGGCCAGGCGTTGGCTGACTTCCTAGCTGCTCATCCGATCCTGGAGGCCTCCAAACTGTACGAGGATATTCCCGACAAAGTTGCAGAATGTAATTCCGTAATGGTGGCAACTGTTCTTCGATGGTGCCTCCAGGACGGGTCCCAAGGGAAACGTGATTTCGGGAGTAGGAATTGTCCTGGTTACTCCTGATCAGCTCATCATTTACCGAGCATATTCTCTTAGCGAGCCCTGTTCTAACAATGTGGCAGAGTATAATGCTCTACTAATCGGGCTCCAAGTCGCTAAAGAATTGTGCGTCGAATCTCTGGAAGCTTTCGGTGATTCTCTGCTGATCGTCAATCAAGTCAGAGGAATATATGAAGTCCGGAATCCAGACCTCATCCCCTATCACCGAGAAACGGTCGAGATAACCATAACATTCAAAGGATTCTTCCTAGAGCATGTACCTCGATCTCAGAATCTGGAAGCTGATGCCCTAGTCAGTCTAGCTGCAGATTTAGCTACCCCTATAAGAAGGCAGAATTCGGTGATCCTTCTTAGCAGAGATTTATTCTGTATGAAAAACAACTTTCACATAGAAAGCAGCTACGCTGTGAACACAGATCCTCCCAGGAGAGACTGGAGAAGTCCCTTTATAGATTTTGTAGCATAAAAAATCTTGTCGGAGAACCCTAAAGAAGCAGTATCCGTCAAAAGACGATCATTGCGCTTCTACTTTGACGCATCTTCACAATGTCTATATCGCCGGTCTTATGACGGACTATTATTACGATGTCTCTCTGGTGATGAAGCACAACGGATTATCCGTGAAGCTCACAACAACGTATGCGGATCGCATCAACCCGGTCCTAAGCTACAGGATCGCATCAGGAGAATGGGCTATTACTGGCCTAGTATGATCACAGATGCAATAAAGTATGTAGGACAATGCAGAGCCTGTCAGGTCCATGCAGACTTTATCCATCAACCTCCTGAATATCTACATCCTACGGTTGCGTCCTAGCCTTTCGAAGCATAGGGTATGGATATCATTGGTCCTATTTACCCATCTTCTTCCAGAGGTCACCGGTTTATACTGGCCATCACAGATTATTTCTCCAAATGGGCAGAGGCGATCCCTCTTGCTGAGATGAAGGCATATAATGTGATCAGCTTCATCAAGCATCACGTCATTTATTGCTTCGGTATACCCCGGAGGATAATTTACGACAATGGGCCTCAGTTCATCAGCCAAGCGTTTCATCGATTTTGCGATAAAAATCGAATATAAAATGTGGCCTCTACGGCATATAATCCTGCTGCTAATGGTTTGGTGGAAGCTTTCAACAAAACCATTATCAAGCTCTTTAAAAGTTCGTCTCCTCGAACAAGAGGGATTGGAATGAGAAGCTGGAGAATGTCTCTGGGCATACCGCACAACGGTACGAGCACCGACAGGTTGCACCCCATTCTTACTGGTTTATGGGAGCGAAGCAGTTCTCCCCATCGTAATTTAGATTCTGTCACTCAGGATAGCCGTGGCTAATAAGCTGACTCAAGAAAAGAATGACCTGTTAAGGCTTCAAGAGCTAGAAGGATTAGACGAGAAATGCCTTCAAGCTCAACAGCGCATCGCGTTCTACCAAGCACGCATTTTCAGAGCTTTTAATCAAAAAGTAAAGGAAAGATTGTTCAAAGTTGGCGAGCTAGTTTTAGCCGTAAGAAGGCCGATGATTCTTACTCACAGGAGTAAAGGTAAATTCTAGCCCAAATGGGAAGGCCCTTATGTGATCGAGACGACGTTCTCAAACGGCGCTTACAGGTTAGCCAAGCCTAATAAAGACCTGTTAATGGCTCCTATAAATGGCAAATTCCCGAAAAGGTACTATGCTTAACCTCCTTTGCTCAAGTGGAATAAGGCAAAAATCTCATTCTGACAAAACTACTTCCAAAACGAAACTAGTTGGATCGTATTCTATCGTGTTCATATTACCTCTGAATAGATATATCCTGCTAAAACTTACCGAGAGTATATCACGTCCATATTATCTTTGATATCACTTTCACCCAAACCTGTCATTTATATTCCAAAATGATGGGTCCACAAAGTCAGATGAAAGCCTCTTTATTATTCCCAAAAAAGAGCAAAAGTACATTGAAAAGCAAAAAGGTACATCATTTGGGGGGAGCGGTTAGGTCACGAATCTGCTGCGCCAGAGCAACCATTCTCTCATCCCGGGAGGTCAAGACGTCAGCGCGAGCCCATTCCAACCTTGCCACATCGTTGTTCAAAGCAGCTAGCTCAGACCGAGCCCGCACAAAACCTGAATAGAAAGCACCCACATGCGTCAGATTCTGCTGAACAGTCGCCTGTCTCTCCTTCAGCATATCTCTGGCTGCCGACAAAGAGAGAGCCTTCGCCTCTACTCGAACGAGCTCATCCTTCAATATGCGGGCCTGCGTTGCCACTTCCTCATATTTGGCTTCGTACCGGGTCAACTCGGGGACGACATACTCTAATTGGACTCGCTCACGATCCATCTCCTGCTGCTGAGCCACGATGGACTTATTCAGAGACTCCATCTATTCAGCAAGCTGCGCAGTTAGGGAGTCGTACCTAGCTTGGACGAGACCGTCAATATTGCCTCAAGCTAGCTGCAAGTATTTGTTAATGGGTTGCTCCAAACCATTAACTATCTCCTTCAGCGTGTCAGCTACCCCAGTGTCGTTGAATTCTCGGATCGGCACTATCGCGGACCGGAAGGACCTCCTCAGCGACGCAAAGCTCAAATTCTTCTTCAACACCATTGATATTAACATTTTCAAGGTGGTGTAGAAGATACTAGTGTACTGCTCGGTCAGCGCAGCTAGATCCGAATGGACGCTGGGAGTGGCCGCGATATTGGCGAATCCCCCTCCAGGAACAACCGCAGACAATGTTGCCACGGCCGTCGCCTCAACAGGTGGTGCGACAAAAGAAGAAGCGCCAACACCGGATGAAGTGACCGGCGTACTCAAAGGAGGCATTGTCGCAATAACAAGCTCATCCTCCTCTTGAGATATCGGAATCTCTTCGACAGGCGAGCCGACATCCGAAGATGTTTCCTCTTCAAAATCAGGCACATCCGTGTCACCGCCAGGACCTGACACAAAGCCAAAGGGCGCATCTACACTGCCCTCCCCAAAGATGTCTTCCCCTGAAAAGAAGACAGAAGGAAGTTAATATCAACATAATGTTAATTTCCCTAAAGAAGCGACATAAAAGACGATATTTACCCATGGCCAATGGTGTATATATCGCGTCTACGGCCAGTACAGCTAAATCATTTCTTAGTGATGCTAGGCAAGCTGTCATACTTGGAGAAGGGGGTGCTCTAACGAACACTGGCGAATGCTTTTCCAGGTCCTCGTCAAGTTCCAACCGAGGTTCATCGGCTGGAATCTTGCTGGGTGCACTGACAGACACGGCAGGGGTCTCTCCCGATGCTGATCCGGATAAAGATATCCTTATTCGGCTCGACCCGAAGGCGATCTTGTTCCACTACCTAAAGCGTAGCAGCGACAGCAGCCTCCAACAGGAATTCTTCGGCACCACCAGCCAGAACATTAGAGGGTCCCTCTCTAAATGGCGAGGAACCTCCAATCAAAGAATCATTCCCAACATGGGGTGATGCAGGCTCACTTCTAAGAGCCTCAATACCAGGAATTCGGAGAGTATGAGCAACCGTCTTTTTCTTCCTCTTGCGAGGGGAAGTCTCCTTCGGAGCAGGAGCCCTTCGCTTCCCAAAGATTACCAGAGGCCCTGCGGGTGGAGGTACTTCACCCCTCGATACCGCCAATAGAGGCTCATCTGGATTGACGGACTCCTCATCCTCGTTAGAAAAAACCGAGGGGACTTCGACTCTTCCCCAGACTTGGAAGAGGGCACCCTAAAACTTCCATGTATATCAAAATCGCGATGGAAGGTGTTCGTTGCCACATAGAACTGGGCATACGAATGGAGAATGCGCAGCTCTGTGGAGAGTGAAATGACGGGCACGATAAAAGTTGCCTCAGTGCAACCCATGATAAAATATCACCATCCTCTGGCTCCATCAATGAGTCCGCCCCTGACCTGAAGCTGGTGATGGCATTGCCCACGTGCAACTGGTCGTACCCGAATTGCCTGGCAAACCAACTAGGCAGGTAGGGCTCGAAGAAGCAATGGTCTTCACTCCTGTACAGTAGATGGGAAGGCCTAATACAGACCAACCAATTAAATGACTCGGAAGAAAGAACGGTCTTCCCGACGCCTACGTCCTAAAGTCTGATCCCCTGTTGATTGAGATGTACAGGGGGACAGTGCAGAAGAGCTTCCAGCTGTGACTGAAGTTCAACGCCCGTCGACAGTCTATAACTGTGGTCACGTTCCAGGAGGAATTCTTCTAGTTAAACAAGGGACTAGCCCCCGAACTACTGCTAGAGCCGGAAGACATCACCCTGGAGTTATGAAGAATTAACCATTCCATCAAATACATGTATGGTAATTCTATCCTGGGAAAGCTATCACGCCGAGTTTCATACTAGCCATCACAGATTATTTCTCCAAATGGGCAGAGGCGATCCCTCTTGCTGAGGTAAAGGCATATAATGTGATCAGTTTTATCAAGCATCACGTCATTTATCGCTTCGGTATACCCCGGAGGATAATTTACGACAATGGGCCTCAGTTCATCAGCCAAGCGTTTCATCGATTTTGCGATAAAAATTGAATATAAAATGTGGCCTCTACGACATATAATCTTGCTGCTAATGGTTTGGTGGAAGCTTTCGACAAAACCATTATCAAGCTCTTTAAAAGTTCGTCTCCTCGAACAAGAGGGATTGGAATAAGAAGCTGGAGAATGTCTCTGGGCATACCGCACAACGGTACGAGCACCGACAGGTTGCACCCCATTCTTACTGGTTTACGGGAGCGAAGCAGTTCTCTCCATCGAAATCTAGATTCTGTCACTCAGGATAGCCGTGGCTAATAAGCTGACTCAAGAAAAGAATGACCTGTTAAGGCTTCAAGAGCTAGAAGGATTAGACGAGAAACATCTCCAAGCTCAACAGCGTATCGCGTTCTACCAAGCACGTATTTCCAGAGCTTTTAATCAAAAAGTAAAGGAAAGAGTGTTCAAAGTTGGCGAGCTAGTTTTAGCCGTAAGAAGGCCGATGATTCTTACTCACAGGAGTAAAGGTAAATTCCAGCCCAAATGGGAAGGCCCTTATGTGATCGAGACGACGTTCTCAAACGGCGCTTACAGGTTAGCCAAGCCTAATAGAGACCTGTTAATGGCTCCTATAAATGGCAAATTCCTAAAAAGGTACTATGCTTAACCTCCTTTGCTCAAGTGGAATAAGGCAAAAATCTCATTCTGACAAAACTACTTCCAAAATGAAACTAGTTAGATCGTATTCTATCATGTTCATATTACCTCTGAATAGATATATCCTGCTAAAACTTACCGAGAGTATATCACGTCCATATTACCTCTGATATCACTTTTACCCAAACCTGTCATTTATATTCCAAAATGATGGGTCCACAAAGTCAGATGAAAGCCTCTTTATTATTCCCAAAAAAGAGCAAAAGTACATTAAAAAGCAAAAAGGTACATCATTTGGGGGGAGCGGTTAGGTCACGAATCTGCTGCGCCAGAGCAACCATTCTCTCATCCCGGGAGGTCAAGAAGTCAGCGCGAGCCCATTCCAACCTTGCCACATCGTTGTTCAAAGCAGCTAGCTCAGACCGAGCCCGCACAAAACCTGAGTGGAAAGCACCCACATACGTCAGATTCTGCTGAACAGTCGCCTGTCACTCCTTCAGCACATCTCTGGCTGCCGACAAAGAGAGAGCCTTCGCCTCTACTCAAACGAGCTCATCCTTCAATATGCAGGCCTGCGCTGCCACTTCCTCATATTCGACTTCGCACCGGGTCAACTCGGGGACGACATACTCCAATTGGACTCGCTCACGATCCATCTCCTGCTGCTGAGCCACGATGGACTTATTCAGAGACTCCATCTGTTCAGCAAGCTGCGCAGTTAGGGAGTCGTACCTAGCTTGGACGAGACCGTCAATGTTGCCTCAAGCTAGCTGCAAGTATTCGTTAATGGGTTGCTCCAAACCATTAACTATCTCCTTCAGCGTGTCAGCTACCCCAGTGTCGTTGAATTCTCGGATCGGCACTATCGCGGACCGGAAGGACCTCCTCAGCGACGCAAAGCTCAAATTCTTCTTCAACACCATTGATATTAACATTTTCAAGGTGGTGTAGAAGATACTAGTGTACTGCTCGGTCAGCGTAGCTAGATCCGAATGGACGCTGGGAGTGGCCGCGATATTGGCGAATCCCCCTCCAGGAACAACCGCAGACAATGTTGCCACGGCCGTCGCCTCAACAGGTGGTGCGACAAAAAAAGAAGCGCCAATACCGGACGAAGTGACCGACGTACTCAAAGGAGGCATTGTCGCAATGACAGGCTCATCCTCCTCTTGAGATATCGGAATCTCTTCGACAGGCGAGCCGGCACCCGAAGATCTTTCTTCTTCAAAATCAGGCACCTCCATGTCGCAGCCAGGACCTGACACAGAGCCAAAGGGCGCATCTACACTGCCCTCCCCAAAGATGTCTTCCCCTGAAAAGAAGACAGAAGGAAGTTAATATCAACATAATATTAATTTCCCTAAAGAAGCGACATAAAAGACGATATTTACCCATGGCCAATGGTGTATATGTCGCGTTTGCGGCCAGTACAGCTAAATCATTTCTTAGTGATGCTAGGCAAGTTGTCATACCTGGAGAAGGGGGTGCTCTAACGAACACTGGCGAATGCTTTTCCAGGTCCTCGTCAAGTTCCAACCGAGGTTCATCGGCTGGAATCTCGCTGGGTGCACTGACAGACACGGCAGGGGTCTCTCCCGATGCTGATCCGGATAAAGATATCCTTATTCGGCTCGGACCCGAAGGCGATCTCGTTCCACTACCTGAAGCGTAGCAGCGACAACAGCCTCCAACAGGAATTCTCCGGCACCACCAGCCGGAACATTAGAGGGTCCCTCTCTAAAAGGCGAGGAACCTCCAATCAAAGAATCATCCCCAACATGGGGAGATGCAGGCTCACTTCTAAGAGCCTCAATACCAGGAATCCGGAGAGTACGAGCAACCATCTTTTTCTTCCTCTTGCGAGGGAAAGTCTCCTTCGGAGCAAGAGCCCTTCGCTTCCCAAAGATTACCAGAGGCCCTACGGGCGGAGGTACTTCACCCCTCGATACCGCCAATAGAGGCTCATCTGGATTGACGGACTCCTCATCCTCGTTAGAAGAAACCGAGGGGACTTCGACTCTTCCCCCAGACTTGGAAAAGGGCACCCTAAAACTTCCATGCATATCAAAATCGCGATGGAAGGTGTTCGTTGCCATATAGAACTGGGCATACGAATGGAGAATACGCAGCTCTGTGGAGAGTGAAATAATGGGCACGGTAAAAGTTGCCTCAGTACAACCCATGATAAAATATCACCATCCTCTTGCTCCATCAAAGAGTCCGCACCTGACCTGAAGCTGGTGATGGCATTGCCCATGTGCAACTGGTCGTACCCGAATTGCCTGGCAAACCAACTAGGCAAGTAGGGCTCGAAGAAGCAATGGTCTTCACTCCTGTACAGTAGATGGGAAGGCCTAATGCAGACCAACCAATTAAAAGACTCGGGAGAAAGAACGGTCTTCCCGACGCCTACGTCCTAAAGTCTGATCCCCTGTTGATTGAGATGTACAGGGGGGACAGTGCAAAAGAGCTTCCAGCTGTGACTGAAGTTCAGCGCCCGTCGACAGTCTATAACTGTGGTCATGTTCCAGGAGGAATTCTTGTAGTTAAACAAGAGACTTGCCCCCGAACTACTGCTAGAGCCGGAAGACATCACCCTGGAGTTATGAAGAATTAACCATCCCATCAAATACAGGTATGGTAATTCTACCCTGGGAAAGCTATCACGTCGAGTTTCATCGGCGAGTAGCCCGCCAGTCATGGCCCTCAGGCCAGCTTGAATGCGGCACACCATGGCAGGGAGCAAGCCCAGTCTTGCCCCGAACACCAGACGCACTGCAGGCCATAGCGTATTGCGGTGAATGCGGTCCACAGATGCGATGCTGGGTACCACCAGTTGGCGCAGCCATATGGAGAGGAAGCCAGCCAGTTGAGCTTCCCTAGACAGAGGCCTGCGGTAATGCCTCAAATAACTATAGGCCTTAGTGCCTACAGGATACTTTCCTATCCCTTCGTCGAGGATCCAGTCCGGAGCCCTAGCGTCTTCCATGAGATCGTCGACTACCTCAGCATTAAGCACTCTCAGGGGATTCAAAGGATGAGCCTTGCCTAAATACCTTCTCCGGCTTAGCTGTTCTGGACCGGTGAAAGAAGAGGTAGGACGTCCATTTATTGATGTGAGCCAAATCTGAGGGCTCACCATAAAAATGGTACAAGCGAGGTAGTGGCACATCAGCTCCTGGTACACTTCCACTACCCGAGGGTCTGAATCCTCCAGCTCCCGGTTCATGGGAACATACTCTTCATATGGAGTATCCCCCATCGGCAGTCTCGAGATCTCTGCCATCTCGTGGAGGGCCAATCCCAACTCCCCCAGTGGAGTGGCGAAAGTCCCGGTGAGCGAGATGTATCGCTCCATCAGTGCCAGAAACAGGTTGGGGTTGAGAGGTAACCCAATACTGGTGGCACTCACAGCTGCATACAGACTAATGCCCTCCAGCTCGATCTGAAAATGCTTCAGGGCCCATTCAGCTAAGCAAGTTCATCGAAGATTTGTAGGGGTGATCCACCCACTTGTTCAAGGGTTCACCTTAGGGTATACTCCCCCGTGCCCCATAAAATTATTACAGAAAGTTGGTAATTGGACCGACTGGATCACTAAACTCTCTTTACTCGAGATACTGCCCGGGTACAGTCTCCTGAACGTCGTCACATTGCCGGAAGGGCGGCTGACAAAAAACCCTTGGTCAGCTTCTTTCAGATAAAATATCTTTCCCGGCCTGCCGTGAAGATCGGGAGTCAGCGTCCACGACATCCTCCTGGGATGTGTAGCATGGAAAAATGCCGAGATGGGATAGTCTCTCGGCATCTTGGACAGATACAAAACCAAGCTCCCGGCAGGGAAAACCCAGAGTTCTTTCTTGGGCTTCGTCTGGGACTGCTTGTCAATCATGTCCCCGAAGAGGAAAGCTAGCTTTATGTATTGGTCCCCGTCTATGTACATCAGGGGCTCTCCATTAATCATGTTCAGCAGCGTTCGCTCGCCCTGAGCCGATATCAAAATTTCCCTTCCTTCAGGATACTGGGGCCCGGAGATAGGAAATGTCACGTACGACAGATCCTCCAAATAGTTGGAGTACAGCATCCCGACGACAGAACCCATCACATCGGCTAGCGGAGACGCATGCAAGTTAACTGCAAGAGTGCAAGAAAAACACATCAGTTCCTATAACTAGACATTACAAATCTTGCAGCATATGCAAAGAAAATCAACAGTCTGTGCTTTACGCCAATACTGTAAAAACTTGATCATTACGCTGGAATCCATTTCCTAAAACGTAAAGTTCAAGGCTGGCAGTATACGCAAAGCTTTCGACAGTCTGTGTTTTACGCCAGACTGCCAAAATTTGAGTTATTACGCCGAAATTTCTATCCCTGCGTAACACTCAAATTATATACTATACGCCAACTTTCGACAGTCAAAGCTTTTACGCCAGACTGCGAAAATATAGAGTTTTTGCGTTGACACATTAGAAATATGGGCGTAAAAAGATGAAACATCTCTGTGCATCATCTTCCTCGAAGAGGCTATCAGCACAGATGACGACCTAGTGCGTTCACGTACAACGTGTGCGAAGGATTTTTAGTCGTTCTTTTTCATCCCAAAAGCTCTACCTTTAAGGCCGGGTGTACTGCTCGTCGGCGGGATACTTCGTTCAGAATGAAGTTCGCCTTGCCCGACCGAAGACGCTCTCGCTTGAGCAGAAGAACAAGAAGAAGAATCAACCTTCTTTCCCTTAGAGGAGGAGAGTTGTTTCGAGGCCATTACTGGAAACTTTGAAGGCTCGGAGAAGAAATGAAGAAGAACTCAAACAGTTGAAGGCTTTCTTTCGCATAAGACGGATGGAAAGTTTTTCTCTCAGAAACTTGGGGTATATATAGAGTTCGGATGGACTCCTCGAATCCCGAACCAAATCTCATAATTAATATTCGGTTATGATTGGGTACTACGTCAGCCTATTACTCAGAGAAGGCGGACAGTCAGCGAATTCGAAAAGTTTTCGTGCGAAGCAGATTAGTGGTTTTTACGCTAAGGAGCTTTCTACGCTCGACAGCTACAGATCTACGGTTTTACGCTCACAGGCTACAAGTCTATGATTTTTACGCCCGGATGCTTTTATGCTCGGTAGCTTTTACGCTCGAGAGGCTACAAACCTATGACTTTACGCTCAGCAGCTACAAATCTATGATTTCACGCTCGGTGGCTTTTACGCTCAGAGGCAACAGATCCACAGTTTCACGCTCGAAAGATTTCCTTTTCAGAAGCTACAAATCTACAGTTCTACGCCCGGATGCTCTCATGCTCAGCAGCTTTTACGCTCGAGAGGCTACAAACTTATGATTCTATGCTATGACTTTTCGCACATCTGAAAGATACGCAGGCCAGAGTACGCGTACATCTGAACGATTCACAAGGCGATCAATTACAAGAGTTCACACAGAAGATACTCCTTCTTGACCTCAAAATATCCCAAGTACCCAAAGCATACAGAGTTTAACATTGAAAATTCCTCTTCTTCATGGGTCGGTTCGAAGTTCATCCAGAATCCAGTCTGAATATTTTGTCTACAGTTCAAGATGGCGACTCAGTTTTTGACAGCCATTTCTCGCCCTGTTCCAAGGGATTTTAAGAGAAACCATTCTTGAAGATGATGGTCTGAACAAGGATTCTGTTTATCAGAAGTAACAGTTGAGAATTCTACGTGGTTCCTCATTCCTAACAGCAGGACAGTTCGAACACTCGACTGCTAAGCGGCTTTCTGCGCATCCTTAAGTTATGCGTAAAAGACAGGACATAACCTAGCACTCTTTCTAAACAGAGTTGACGTAAAGTATCAGACGTGTCGAAGCTACACATATTCAGACTTCACAGCAAAAATATATGGCAAGATGATCATATACACAGAAGAAAGACGATTTTATTAAAATTAAAAGCATGATTACATATGAGGAAAATCCAGTCTACAAGGATTTTTTTTTATTTTCATGATTACATATGAGGGAAATCCCGTCTACAAAGGACTTCCTCATCGTCGTATGAAGATCGCGCCCAGAATCTGTTCTGCCAGGTTCTCGCATGGGCATAATTCTTCCTCCATCTTATCCAACAGTCAGTCGGTGTCCGCAAACCGACTGACATATGATCAATGGCGGAAGGATACAAAATTGGGCCTGCTTAAATTATGCAGACCCATTCTCCAATACAGGGAAGCAGGGTAAATCTACTTTCCTGCGTCCAGCGCCGCGACAGATTGAGTTAAGATATTTCACCAAACTCAATCTCGGACAGCAGCTAGTTTCCCTGCCCTCATCCACAAGTAACAGGAGAAGATACAGCTTGCAAGCTGTGTGGTCAGATACGACCCTTCCTCTCTCCCGAAGAACCGCCATACAAAGTTGCTGATTATCCCGAGCAGAGGAGGCTATGATATCCTTCCATGATCCATCGTTGCAGAGGATATTTGCTCGAAGACGTCGTCTTTTTTGGCTCCTTACATGTTGGAAGAACATGTTCTTCTTCTTCCTCAAGTCCACCCGACAAACTTCGGCGATCATCTCTGTGTGGTGAAAGAAATGTGGGAAGAACAGGTTAACTCCTTAACCTTTTTATAGGCGAAAGAGATCACACCGATCCCCAATAACTCCGCCATAAAGTCAGCCTTGAAAGAACGTGTCAGACTTGACCGTTTCAGAGCGTTTCAAATTACGAGGAATGTTTCATGCTTCATTCAAAGCGTTTCAAATTATGAGAAATTTAAAACCTTTGAAGGGGGTCTTGTAGAAGCATGAAAAATATGCTGGATAACTATACGCAGCATGTTGAAGCAGGGCAGCATAAAACAGAGGACCTCAGAGCCTTCAAACGTGCAACAGAGCTTTTCCGCTGAGCACAGCGTAAAGTATAAACTCAAGGACCATCCGCGTAAAGCAGTATGTCCAGGCTGCTTCAGCATAAAAAGAATGCTACATCGCCTTTATGGCGTAAAACTCACCAGCTTTTAATGCAATATTGAAGTGTACGAGGGATGCTTCGTATTCCCCGAAATGAACCTGACAAGTTGTGTAGTGAACCTGACAAATCGTACAGTGAACCTGACGTCTGACTCCTGACAAAGAGTACTGCGCCACTACCCTGACGACGGCTATAATGATGGTGCGACACTGCAATCCAGGGTGTCATTTACTGCCATTTCCTTGGCGTAAACCGTTTTTACGCATACAAAGGAATATACTGCCTAGTTTTACACAGGCAGATGTGAGCCGTTTACGCTCCACAGAAGACAAACAGCCTGCCACGTCAAAAGTTACTCTTCGTACATGGCTCGAGGCACGTCTCTGCATTTAATGCACAGAGCGGTGACAGGTTCTCGAGGCACGTCTCTGCATTTAATGCGCAGAATACTGATAGATGCCCGAGGCACGTCTCTGTATTTTATGCATAGAAATGGTGGCAGACCTTCAAAATATGTCTCCGCATTTAATACGCAGGATAATGGCGGATCTCTGCATTTAATGCAGGAGATTTGATAAAATATCACCGAACCGTCGTTTAGTGACATCCCTTTTGCGTAAACTGCTTTTACGCGTACAAGGGAATACGCTGCCCAGTTTTACACAGGCAGACGTGAGCTTCTTACGCTCCGCAGAAGACAAATAGACTGCCACGTCAGCAGTTACTCTTCGTACAGGATTTGAGACGCATATCTGCATTTGATATGCAGAATGATGGCAAATCTTCGGGACGACAAATCTTCGAAGACACATCTCTGCATTTAATGCGCAGAATACTGACAGATGCCCGAGGCACGTCTCTGCATTTAATGCACAGAATACTGACAGATGCCTGACGCACGTCTCTGCATTTTATGCACAGAAAGGGTGGCAGACCTTCAAAACACGCCTCCGCATTTAATGCGCAGGATAATGGCGGATCTCTGCATTTAATGCAGGAGATTTAATTAAATGTCATCGAACCGTCGTTTAGTGACATCCCCTTTGCGTAAACTGCTTTTACGCATACAAGGGGATACGCTGTCCAGTTTTACACAGGCAGACATGAGCTTCTTACGCTCCGTAGAAGACAAACAGACTGCCACGTCAGCAGTTACTCTTCTTACAGGATTTGAGGCGCGTATCTGCATTTGATACGAAGAATGATGGCAAATCTTCGGGACAGCAAATCTTCGAAGACACGTCTCTGCATTTAATGCGCAGGATGGGGGCAGATCTCTGTATTTAATGCAAGAGATTTGATTATATCTCCAAAAGCTATAATTTTGGCTAAGATGTCCACATCATCTCAGCTTCTACGCCCACTCGGCTTCTATGCCCACTCGGCTTCTACGCCTACTCGGCTTCTACGCCTACTCGACTTCTATGCCTACTTGGCTTCTATGCCATGGTGACAGTTATTGGCTTCTACGCCAACCTCTTCTACACAAAGGATAACTACCTACGTGGCTTCTACGCCGTAATCTTCGCAGCAGTTATACGCATTGTCCCTTAGTTGAACACGCGTCACACGCTCATTCAAAAGGTTATCTATACGCAGGCAATTATTATTGTAACCATCGTGTAGAAGGGTGCTGTACTTTCCACTACTCGATTTCTACACCGACTGAGTGGTCACTGTCACTAAAACTCTATAAATAGAGACCTCTATCAACAGAGGTCGAGGTCGAGAAATTGGTCCAGAAATCCAGTATCAGATCCAAGGTCAAAGATTGAAGGTCAAAAATTGGTGGAGAGAACGGTCGAGAGGGAGAAGAATCCAGAACTCAGGCAAAGAGAAGTGATCGACGACTTTGGCATCGGGCATCCACTCTCTTCAGCAACCTTCGAAGCTGCTTTCTGTCTTCTACGACACTTCTTCATCATTGTGTGGTCCAAGGGCCAAAGTGATCGACTGCAGATCAGACTGCTATAGCAATATTTACCCAGATTAAATAAATTGTACTTCGATATTCCTCGTATAGGATCAAATTGTACAATCTTGTTTGTAAACAGCGAAGAAGGGCGGGTTTTCGTATAAGATCTCGTTTCCATATTCTCTCTCGTTTATCATCAAACACAACCATGCCTTCCCTGCCACGAAGACACAAGTTAGCTTGCAACAGGTTTAAATATACGTGGTGATCACTGGCTTGATTGCCATAATGGACACTAGTCAATGACCAGGATGGTGTGCAACGGCATATACGTGAGGTACTATATACCATCTCGTCAAAGAACGTGAGACTAAACGTGAAGTTCCGTCCGGAATCGGATCGGTGCCAGTGCTCCAGCAGCCGTTCGCAGAAACTATACCTTGTGCACAAGTTGTCCGTGATCGAACGGTATCATTATTTTGCCAAATATTTTCATGCAGTTCAGGCAACACGAGTACGAGACAACACGAGTACGAGACAAGTAACATTGCATGATTTATTTTTGCATAGCCTTTCTGACAGTTTATTGCATAACAAGCGTATTCCATACTCAGCACAATTTATAGAAGAAGATGCATTCTAACTAAAATTGAAGCATGTATAGAACATCTTGAATGAACTAGCATACAATAGATAACCGTTTACAAGTTTAGTTGACAAGCAATATAATCCAAGTCTATTCCCTTTTTATCTTGACATCTTTTAGTTATTACTTTGGTATCGTCTGATCGGGGCAACAAGAATGCAAGATTTAGATGTGAAGACTTGGGAGAAGGGCTAGCTAATCGGGATGGTAGCTACTCACCTAGTTGGTTGGAAGGGAGAAGGAAAGAGGCACTTCAAGACTCCGTTCGTAAGCCGCCTACTACTCGTTCACCTGCATCGACGAACAGCTTGATTAATACATCTTCTACTCTTCCCAATCTCGAAATTAAAGTGCTGTTCAATGAACGAATACAATGAAATCCATCAAAACCGTTCAAGAAATCTCAAGCAAAATCTGAAAACCAACTCAAGGCACAAAGCAACAAGCGACATCAAAATCTGAGGCAACAAAGATGCAGCGGAGAGGTCCCTCCTGACTCTGCCGCTAAGTCGATCCCGGGGGCATGGTCCACTGAATATGGGAATCGATTTCGAAGAAATAAATCCATAATGAGGACGAGTTCTTGTTTCAATCTATCCCGATCGAACGATACCGTTTGTTTTTTTTAGCCGCGCTTCCCGATTAGGGGAAACGGGGCGCCACAAAAGATCCCCAGTGGAATATCCTTGGCAACTACGGTATTGTATTACGTCCACATCATCTCTAGTGCAATACACAAAGTTTATACGGATAATTCTAACAAAAAAATAAAAGTTTTTTCCCCCCTAAACGGGAAACTAAAAGCAAATGACACTTGAGGACTTGCTAATGCCTCAATCAAAAAAATAAAGAAACAATCACTGATACTACTGATCGGTGCACAACTCCTCTAGGCTTTCTCGGAGACTAGCCACTCTGGCATCAATCCAACTCCTAACTCAGTGCTCGGATTCTTGAGCTACGGTGGCAGGACTATCAAGGTGACCGTAAGACTGGTGCTTCTCCTCTAGTCTTTTTAGAGTCCCTTCAATGGCGGCAGAAGACTGAGCTACAGTAAAAGATTACGCGAGGATAACCTCCCGCTCTTGACGGGCCTCATGGACGTCACCCTCTAGGATCTTAAGGTTGGCCTGGAGTTCTGCAATCTTCGCCTGGATCTCAGCAATAGTGTGAAAGAAACCATCTTCCCGGGCCAAACTAACTGCCTCATCTGCGTCTAACGCAATATGTTGGAGTTTCAGTCTTTGAAGCTCATGCTCAAGACCCACCTTGGTTTAACCATAGGCAGTCTTCACTTGTTTTACGGGGTCTAGAAGGCGTTCATACTCCGTAGCCACGGTCAAAGCGACGTCAGCCTGTCGTACCTGTTTTAACTCGTCCAAGCGCTGTTCCACTTTAATTAATTTCTGAAACAACAGGTCAACTATTGAAGGCGACTCCTTATAGCAAGAGAAAGTTCCCTTACTCATGTTCGATCCGTACCGGATGTTACTGTAAACACCCAGATTTTTTTAAATTAAAATATGAACTTTTAGGATTTTTCGTGATTTTTAATTATTTAAAATTAATATTATTCAGGGATTAAAATAAATATTAAAATATTATAAAAATTATATTTTTGAGTGTAAAATAAATAATTGGTTATAGTGTAATTTTTTTGGAATTTATTGGGCTCAAACACTATTTTTAAACAGCTAAAAATATTATTTTTAATTAAACCCGATTAAAACAAATTTGAACCAAACCGAACCAAACCAAAATAAACTAACCAAACTGAACCCAACCCTAGTGGGGCGGATCTAAACCTGACCTGACCCGAACCCGCCGACCCGACCCGTTTATTCAAATTCTACAATAACCAAAAATTTCTCGACTGTTTCGTCTCCGCGGCCTTTCGCCTCCTCCGCCTAGTCATCTTCCGCCGCGGCCATTTCACCCGTCGCCGCCGACCCAACAACTCCCCAACTGCCGGCGACTCCGACGGACGCCAACCCTCCGGTTCACCTCCCCTACCCGCCGTGCCCTACCCCTATAAAACCTGACCGAACTCCCGACCACCATCATCGATCAACCACCGCCACCGCCATCAATCCGGTCACCGCCTCTCCGTAGCAGCCCGATGACCTTCGGCAACCTCTCCGGTGATGACCCCGACGACCATACCGCAGCAAACACAGCCACCCTCCTCCGCCGTTGACGACGTGCACCGCTGCGCTGCCCCGTGCACGCACAGTACAATTGATTCTGACCCCTTGTTCCGGTGAGTTTTTCTTCCTCCTCACTGTGTCAATTCTCAAACGACCTATTGTGACATGTTCGCTGTGTGAACCTTTCGAACCCTGTGCAATTAGATTAGGGTATCGTATCCTGTGTCGATCGTAAACTGCGACACAAAAACAGGAAAAAATAACCAAATTTTGGACTTTAAAAACTGTCCCGAACTCACAAGTTCATGGCCGTTTTATGTCCAACCTAGTTAATAATTCTAAAATTCACTTAAACAGTAAATTAGACAACATAACCAAGTTTTAAACCCTGTAATTAGTTAATTTTATTGTACTGTAAGTTGTGTTTTATTTGCGGGTAAAGTTGACCAAAAACTTGGTTTTAAAACCCGAATTCTCCGAAAACTGGGTGCGTTCCGCTAAACGAGGCGACTTCGCAGAAGTTGGTTTGGATGTGCATGCACACCGGAATGAACGCGTATCCGTCAAAATTGCCCCGTATCGGGCCTATTCTGAAACTTGTTGTAACTTCGTGTGTGCTTGTCGTTTCGCAACGAAACTTGCGTCATTGGATTCGTAGCATTATGCTGGTCCTATGACCAAAGTTTGGTTCGATTTTAAGAACGTTGACAAAACCCATATCGTGGGCCCCACGACTCCAATTGACGGGCAATTTTGTGATAGGCTCATCGGAATCCTGTTCTGGATATTCCATTGAGTTTGTATCATCGTTTTGGACACGTAGATACTAAGTTTTACGAATTTGGAGAACTTTGTCTCTGGCACATTTTTTGGTGCGAAGTGGGCCACATATGGACCCCATTTTGACCAAAAATTGTCAAATTTGCCCCTGTGTTCAAATTGGACTTATGGGTAGGCAATCCAAGCTATTTTATATCTTTTGAGAATGGTGGTAATATTTATTTCAGCATCCGGAGGAGTATCTAAAGATCTCACTATTACCGGAGTAATTGAAGGAATTCAAACCCCAGGCAAGTGTACCTTGCCAAACTTGCATTACTTGCTATCATATTATTCTCTTGATTTATTTCTATGATCTATTTGCTCAACCTAGGACTGTGTGATGTTGCTTAGCATCCAAATAATATTCGGGTGTCGACGCCGTATGCAGAGTCATGTAACGTCACTTAGAGAGTTGATATCTCGATCCTCAATACTTTACGTGCTTGCTTTACCAAGTACGTCATACCATAGGACACCTGACACTATTCATGTGATAAAATCTTTTCTGACATATTTATGGTAATTATGTATAGGTTACAAAATTCATGACATAGATCTTACATATGCATAGATATTATTATGACTCGCTGCATTAGCTAGAGGTCATGATCTTGCTTGTTATGGAGATAAGACGTGAGGTTACATTGGGTGGGGAGAGTCTTACCATACCAAAGGCTGATTATATATATAGATATTCTGGGAGTGCCTTAGAATCTGATCAGAGCTTTGGCACACGTACTGGCCCTTTGAGATAATAAATACTGCTATGGGTTTCCAGAGCCTATAGTAGTTTCATCCTGAGTATGATTAATGCTCTCATTTATATTTTATATAGTTTGTTACATAGTTTGCCCTGCTGATATATTTTTGTTTACTGCATTTTATTTGGCTTGAGTTATTCTTGTACCTTGCTATATCCCCTGAGGACCTAGATCCGGATTATGTCCCCAGGTATAGCAGAGGAGATCTATCCTGAGGTATACGGGACAGGAGCAGACACTGGAGCAGTATCAGCACTAGAGGATGAGGTGGTGCTAGAAGATTTCTCCTGAGTATTTGTCATATATTCAGTTATTTTTTTTCTTGATACTCTATTTCATGTCTCTCGGATTACTGTACTAAACTCATTATTGGGTTGTTCCCCAAAAATATTTTATTGAGACTTGTTTGGATTATATTTTTCTTTGATTATTCTGATATTTGATTGGAGTTTACCTTCTGTGGATGAGATTAGAATTAGACTATGACTTGTATCATAGACGATTAGATTGTTTTACAGCTTAAGTACACTCTAACGGGTCTATTAAATTGGGTTTGCCCATTGGAGTGTGCTGCTGGCCATTGCCACGTGGCTAGTCCCTCGATATTTTAGGACTGGGGCGTGACATAGTTTTTGTTGTGGCCCATACAGGTCTACAACTATGTTGCTTTGGTTTCAACTAAGGAACTGAGCAATCCTGCGATTAGGATAAGTTATAGGATCTCATCCACTTGATTGATACATTCTTGACCTCTATATCGACTTCAAAATAAATTCTTGATTTGCATCCTGTCTTGATTTCTCAGTGTGCCTTTTATAGTTTATTTTGGATGCAGAGTAATTGATCCACAAGCAAGCAATGCGACTCCTGCAAGAACACCATAAGTTACAGTTGTCACCTACGACGATGAAGTGACACCAGTGGGTGGAGGTCAATCAGCTCAACAAAGCAATCAAGCAGATCAGCTCGCCTCGAGGTTCCAGCGAGACGATATTCTACTACCATCGTAGTTACTCCACCGATGCCTATTTTTCTACCAGGACAGCCTATGGATGGTCAACAGATGTTCCAAATATTTTACGCAAAGATGCAAGCCCAACAACTGGTTCATCAAGAGGCCCAGCAAAGCCAGGCGGAGAAGTTCTTGAACGGACTTAGCTCTGAGCTACAAAAATTAATCAACTCCGTTGCAACTACTTCATATGCGAACGTCCTTGCTGTAGCCCTACCCATGGAATGCGTCACCAGGAGAGAGTCCAGCCAGAAGCGGCCGCATGCATTAGCACCAGACCGAACACAGCAGGAAAGAGCTACAAAGCGACCACAGATGAATCCACCACAGAGAGCTTTTACACCACTAGCACTAGTCCTTCCTACTTGTCACTACTGTGGCAAGGTAGGCCATATTGAGAAGGAATGTAGACGCAAATAGGGATTATGTTTAGCTTGCGGATCCAGTCAGCATTCGGTAAAGAATTTTCCTGAGCGTCGAGAGAGAGCACTGATGATTTATCGACCAGCCCTACCAACACCAGCACTAGGACTATCTACTTATCATTATTGTAGCAAGGTAGGCCATCTCGCCAAGGAATGCCGACGCAGATTGGGATTGTGCTTGGTTTGTGGATCCAACCAACATTCAGCCCAGAATTGTATGGAGCATCGAGGAGAAATACCGATGGTTAACCGACAAGCTTTACCACCACCGGGAGGATATCAGCCGACGCCACCCTTGGCACCCCAGGCAGCATTCTTCCAGCAAGCACAACAACAGCAGAGGACACTATCACAGGGACATGAACATGCTTTTACGATGACAGTAGAGAAGGCACAGACTCGAGGAGTAGCGAATATGAGTAAGATTTAAGTTTTGTCATAGCTATCTATTCCTAGTAGTGCTTTAGCACGTGCATGTTAGATCATTTCCCTAGCTTAAACCTAGTATTATGCTAGCATGAACTTGTTAGTTTAGATTAGTAATTGATACCCAAGTTTTCATAGGCTATAGTTGATCTTAGTTGATCTTGGCTCTAACTATATTCCTTTACTCTTGAATTACTTATCTCTTATTACCTAGAAAAATATTTTTATTCCTTCCCTACGTGTTCTTCTTGAACAAAACCCTCACCCTTCGATTTCTCCTTGTTCATGGTTCTTTATCCTTTGTGTCGTACTTCAAACATGTCTTACAACCGAGTCATCTCTTCTGACCGGTTATGTTTTTTTTTCTTAATTACGAGGACGCAATTCTTTTAAGGAGGGTAGATTGTAAACACCCAAATTTTTTAAAATTAAAATATAAAGTTTTGAAATTTTTTTATCTTTTTAATTATTTAAAATTAATGTTATTCAGGGATTAATATTTTTATGAATTAAATTAAATATTAAAATATTATGAAAATTATATTTTTAAGTATAAAATAAATAATTGGTTATAGTGTAATTTTTTTAGAGTTTATTGGGCTCAAAAATTATTTTTAAACAGCTAAAAATACTATTTTTAATTAAACCAGATTAAAACAAACTTGAACCAAACCGAACCAAACCAAAATAAACCAAACCCAACTCTAGTGGGTCGGATCTAAACCCGACCTGACTCGAACCTGCCAACCCGACCCGTTTATTCAAATTCTACAGTAACCAAAAATTTCTCGACCATTTCGTCTCCGCGGCCGTTCGCCTCCGCCGCCCAGTCGTCTTCCGCTGCGTCCATTTCCCCCTCCGCCGCCGACCCAACAACTCCCCAACCGCCGACGACTCAGACGGACGCCGACCCTCTGGTTCACCTCCCCTATCCGCCGTGCCCTACCCCTATAAAACCCGACCGAACTCCCCACCACCATCATCGATTAACCACCGCCACCGCCATCACTCCGTTCACCGCCTCTCTACAGTAGTCCGACGACCTCCGACGACCTCTCCGGCAATGACCCTAACGATCGATAACTACCCCACAGCAAATGCAGCCACCCTCCTCCGCTGCTGACGACGTGCACCGCCGTACTGCCCATGCACGCGCAGTACAGTCGATTTTGACCCCTTATTCTGGTGAGTCTTTCTCGCTCCTCGCTGTTTCGATTCTCGAACGGCCTGTTGTGACATGTTCGGTGTGTGACCCTTTTGAACCCTGTGCAATTAGATTGGGTATCATTTCCTGTGTCGATCGCAAACCGTAATGCAAAAACAGGAAAAAATAGCCCAATTTTGGACTTCAGAAACTGTCCCAAACTCATAAGTTCATGGCCGTTTTACGTCCAATCTAGTTAATAATTCTAAAATTCACTTGAACAGTAAATTTGACAATATAACCAAGTTTTAAACCCTGTAATTAGTTTATTTTATTGTGCTGTAAGTTATGTTTTATTCGCGGGTAAAGTTGACCAAAAACTTGGTTTTTAAAATCCGAATTCTCCCAAAACTGGGTGCATTTTGCTAAACGAGGCAACTTCGTGGTATGCGAATTATACCGAAAGGCGTGTATCATCAATGCGGATGTGTGAGATTTTACAGAAGTTGGTTTGGATGTGCGTGCACACCAAAATCAACGCGTATCCATCTAAATTGCCCCGTATCGGGCCTGTTCTGAAACTCATTGTAATTTCGTGTATGCTTATCGTTTCGCAATAAAACTTGTGCCATTGGAATTGTAGCATTATGTGGTCCTGTGACCCAAGTTTGGATCGATTCTGAGAACGTTGACGAAACCCTTATCGTGGGCTCCACGGCTCTACTTGACAGACGATTTTGTGATTGGCTCATCGGAATCCAGTTCTGGACATTCCATTGGGTTTATATCATTGTTCTGGACTCGTAGACACTAAGTTTGATAAATTTGGAAAACTTTGTCTCTGGCATATTTTTTGGTGCGAAGTGGGCCACATATGGACCCCGCTTTGACCAGAAACTATCAAATTTGCCCTTGTGTCCAAATTAAACTTATAGGTAGACAATCCTAGCTATTTCATATCTTCTAAGAATGGTGGTAATATTTATTTTAGCATCCGGAGGAGTACCTGAATATCTCACTGTTACCGAAGCAATTGGAGGAATTCAATCCCCAAGTAAGTGTACCTTCCAAACTTGAAGTACTTGCTCTCATATTATTCTCTTGATTTATTTTTGTGATATATTTGCTCAACCTAGGACCGTGTGACATTGCTTAGCATCCGAATAATATTCGGGTGTCGACGCCGTACACGGAGTCGTGTAACGTCACTTAGAGAGTTGATATCTCGAGCCTGAGTATGATTAATGCTCTCATTTGTATTTCACATAGTTGGTTACATAGTTTTCCCTGCTGATATATTTTTATTTACTGTATTTTATTTGGCTTGAGTTATTCTTGTACCTTGCTATATCCCCTGTGGACCTGGATCCGGATTATGTCCCCAGGTATATCAGAGGAGATCTACCCCGAGGTATACGGGACATGAGCAGACACTTGAGCAGTACCAACACCAGAGGATGAGGTAGTGCCAGAAGATATCTCCTGAGTATTTGTTATATACTCAGTTATTTCTGTTCTTGATACTCTATTTTCTGTCTCTCAGATTACTATACTAAACTCATTATTGGGTTATTCTCCAAAAATATTTTATTGAGACTTGTTTGGATTATATTTCTTTTTGATTATTCTTACATTTGATTAGAGTTTACCTTCTGTGGATGAGATTAGAATTAGACTGTGACATCTATCGTAGACCATTAGATTGTTTTACAGCTTAAGTATACTCTAACAGGTCCATTAAATTGGGTTTGCCCATTGGAGTGTGCTGCTGTCCATTGCCACGTGGCTAGTCCCTTGGTATTTTAGGACTGGGGCTTGACAATTACCAAGGAGGCCCCCCCGTGGCTCTGGAGTCAGGTTCTATTTCATCACCCTCTGTCTTATTACTACACGGAAGTCCGATATAGGCATATGGCGCTCGAAAGCGGGCAACGATATCTTTACCCCACAATGGGTGAAAGTCCTGTTCTTTTTTGACTTCCCCAAGTCCGAAGCAGAGGTAGTCAACGCATCCCCAAAAAGAAAGAAGCATTTCTTAAAAATGTGATCTTGTCCAGCATCACTTTTTCCAACGTTCATCTGGTTTTGAAGGTAAAAATCGCTCTGGCCAGCAATCAGCTCTTACCTCTCAGATGAGAAACCCCTATCCAGTTGGACTTGTACGAACCCAGTCAAATTCGTAAAGTTCATGCTCAATGGGACCCGCTCAGGGTTAAGAATCAACTCACCAGAAGGAGTAGCGGACAAGCTCACTGCAAAAATTATGAAAGAAGCACAAATTAGCATGTGTGCCAAAGTATCACAAAAAGCTATGCGTGCCACCCATATAAGGCGTAGACTAGATCTGTGCAAAGCAGGGTTACCACACATATGACAGATACACGGGTTGCATATCGCATAATCGTGCATCCATGCGATAAGTCATGTAAGAGGTCTGCGCACTCAGGCAACGAGACCCGAGAGAAAGCCGTACATGTCTCTTCATCCTTGTGACGTACCATATAAGCAAGGTCTCAGGGTTTTTATTTATCGTCGTCCCCGGAGGCATTGTAGAAGAATAAAAAATATGCATCCATGAGACCCTGTACCCAAAAAAATGAAAACTCGAAAGCGATCATGCCGTAGAGTCTCCCTGTGGCCCAACAAGCCAACAACCATGCTCCCCCAAAAGGAGGCTCAAATCAGGCCACAGAATCAACCTGCGACCCAAACAAAGGTGATATCCATGCGTCCCCAATCAGCCAAAGCAGCTTGGCCGCAGAAGGACCTAACGGGGCATCCCGTCAGCATGATCGTCTCTAATACAGAATCTTGACAAAAAGGATTTTCTGACTTCCTCAAAAGACGTGAACATACTAAATAATAAAAGTCTCACGTCAGGACAGAACTTTACTCTCAAAAGACGTGCATCATCGCGTGTACAGTACAACTGGCCTCATGTGACTCCATACGGTCCATGCGTCTCTGCCCCCATGCGTCCCGGACTCTATGCGATCATATACGTCTCTGGCACCATGTATCCCAGACTCCATGCAATCTTGTACATCACTGGCCCTATGCGACCCAGACTCTATGCAGTCCCGTGCGTCTCTGGCCCCATGCGTCCCAGAATCCATGCGATCTCGTGCATCTCTGGCCCTATGCATCCCAAACTCCATACGGTCCATGCGTCTATGGCTCCACGCATCCCAGACCCCATGCGATCCATGCGTCTCTGGCTCCACGCATCCCAGACTCTATGCATCCCATGCATCTCTAGCCATATGGGTTTCAGACTCCATGGAGACCAAATCTTACTGTTACGATAAGCGTGATTCTCTCCAACCAAGTGCGAACTATGTGTCAAGCTAACCAAGTCACGCCCACAAAGGATGAGAATCACCCAGATCTTTAGCAACAAAAAATCCCAACAAGTGCCCACGTGGCAGCTCGGCCTGCTCACGGTTACAGTTGAATCCTGTCAAGAAGAGGGACACATGGCACCCACCAGCATCCATGCGTCCCATGCGCGCCCAGGATAACTATAAATAGTAGGGTACCACACCCGAACAAGAGGCGGGCTGGCTATCTGCGATTCTACACTCGAGCAAGAGAGAAGAGCTTCCGCATCGGATCATCCACGAAGTAAAGAGAGTTGCTACACTCCTAACCCTCCATCGTCACCCCCTAGAAGACCAAATTTGTACTTAGACTATCTGTTTAGGACTCCCCTCTGTACTCTCTTTAGTTTGTTGATTAAATTACGTTCTTTCTTAAAGGCTTTCAAATTTAATAGTGAACAAACATATAAAGGAATGGAATCAAAAAATCATAGCTAGAGAAGCACAATATCCAAGTCTATAAGTCAAGCTACACCATCATGAAATCTAAGATATCAACAAAAACTCAATGTCTAAAGATAATGGAGACAAATCTAGTACAAAATGCTAAGTAATATAACTAAGGTATCTACTGACACTAGCTAGTCCTCCTGGTAATCACTCCTGAATGTCAGGGCCTATGGTAGCCACTCCCTCCCGAGGTCCGTAATATGTTGGACACCAGTTCACTAAATCCTCATCTGAAAAATATATTCAGTCAGGATGGAACGAGTACAATCCAATAGCAGTTCTAAGTTAATTGATAATGACTATAAACAGTAAAAGTGAATGTAATACTAGACAAGAAAAATAATGAACAGATATACATAGTATGGTAGGGAAAAAAGAAGGTAGGTAAACTGGAGTAACAAGGCATAATCTGTACACAATAAAATAGAGTATAGAAAAAACTGAATTATACTAAGTATTTGAAATACTTGTTAGATATGCGATCGGCTTGGGTTTATCATATTCTACTATCAAGGCTATAACACTATCATATGTACGATATAATTGGTTATTGTATACAAGTAACACAATTATATAAAATTAGCTGTTGTCTAGGGAGTAATACAATCATACGTGATTGTATTACATCATGTAGACAACAACCAACTAGTATAATGGATCCAAATTATGACACATCACAATACGATAATCATTATGCAAGGTATATAATACAAGCACGATGATCACGGTCTATATAATCACGAAGAATATCAAGGTATTTACTCTCATGACGGTAATCCAAGTATACTAATTTGTGTACCATCGTGTCAAGAGTCAAGTAAAATATTGCTAAATAATTATATTATAGTAATTATCAAATAATAAAAAATATCAGAGAATATACTCGTATGTGATCCTGAGCAAATGGTATAACTTGGTGTCCGAGCTGGTGTCACACAGACCTATATATGAAATTTTATATTATTTGGGTGTAATAAAATAATAAATAAGCTAAAATGAGTTAAAATATGATTTCTAGGCCAAAACTAGGTCATACTAGTCAAACTAGGTCAATCTAGTTTGATACCTTTTTTCTAGGTTCAAATCTAACTTTTAAGTTGATTACAAGGCTAAACTTGGTAATACTAGGCTATACCTAGGTTTCTAGGTCCATACCTTGAAGGTATTAGCTATCCTAGCTAATATTACTAAGTATCTATATATACTAGTTAATAAAATATACTAAGTATACTAATATACCATATAGACTTATATAATCATTATCTTATATTATTTACCCTAATACTACTATAGTATGTTATTACCTTACCCTAGTAGTAACTAATACCTCAATACTGAACTGATACCTTAGCCTAATTTCATACCTTAACCCTCACTCCTCTAAGGTACTAGACATCCCATAGATACCCTCAAGTATTAGATTTGATATTCGTGTACCACACTCCAAGTTTCACTCATATCTCACTAACATACTCCCCTTAAATCCCCACACTCACCTGGACACTCATAACTTGCTCCCTACAATACTCTCTTAGATATCACTCCACTCCTAAATTATCATGATACACCATACTACTAACCTACCTTAACTGATGCATCATCTATCAGATTTCTTACTAAATTGAACCTAAGACCCCTCACTTCACTTATCCCCTACTTCCTACAGAATTTCTAATCTTGCTGTCAAGCAACATCTTGCAATACCCTACATATCACTCCACCACATGACTGAGTGCATCGTATTGCAGATCCAGAGTACCCCTTGGCATGTACACTAATGCCATACCCGAGCTTCCCAAACCAGTATGCATCAATGCACTGCTATCAATTCTCTCACAATGCACTGCCTGCCTTCTCCCTTCTCTCTTCCTTATTCCTTGCAACTCCACCTAATACTAGGCTTCACACTCTCTCCCTACTGCAGATCAATTGCATCAGTACCAGTTACTTCTCATCATGCTCACTGAACTTGATCCCCGTTGGCGTAGTGCAGACTTGCACAAGTGTGCGACACAGCACCCTACACCTGCACCCACATTACACCCATTAATATACTACAACAACCCCCAAACTATCTGCAATGCTTGAGCTCATGCTCACTGCAGTGCATATACTTGAACCCATAATCGTGTTTCACAACTACACTCCCATCTATATGTGTATCTCTATAATCACTCAACCTCTAATGCCAGTTTATGATACTACAACTTACTCAATTTGGATACCACATTTGCTTTGCCATAAAGTGCACTAGATGTGCACTTCACTACAACACTGAGGTCTCCAACACTTCTCACAGATCTCACTTCCCTCGATACATATGCTGCAACCAGCTTAAAACTTCTCACCTCACATACATACCTACTAACATCTTAGACACTTACAATGCTGCACATACCCAACTGTCACAGTTGCACAGACCCGGGTACTAACTCACTAATATATGGCATCTCACACTTGCATTCATAGATGTGCATATACACTTGCACTACAATCAATCTCATGTAGCCTGCTGTTGTTGTGTATGATCTCCCTCTATCTCCACACTAACACAATAGCACCTGCAAACAAGGGACTGAACTCAAAAACTCACTACATAACTGCTATCTGCAGTAACCCTTGTGTAACCCAGTACACCCCTCAACTGCTAGCAACTTGAGCCTCCACTCTGAATACACACACACACACACACACACACACACACACACACACACACACACACACACACACACACACACACACACACACACACACACTCTCCACACTGATACTCATGGTGCAAGCAAATAACACATGGCTTTCCCTATTTTATAATACTCATACACCCATTGCAATATCTGCAATCCGAGCAAGCCAATACCCCTCAACCTTACTGCCTATACACATCAATCACTCTTTGATAGTGCTCTTAGGTAGTACAATCTTCTCTCAATCCAGGTGTACTGTTAGCACCCTTACTTGATGATACATTTAACCAACATAGACATTACTTAATATTAATACCCCTACAGGCAGTTCATTGGCACATGATCCATTACTTCTAGATGTGCAATCTAAAACTCAATCCTACACCACCCTCTAACCTTGCCTATAACACAACTCCCAACACATATAACATTCACACAACCAACACTGCTAACAGCACACTCACACTATATAGGCAATTAATCAAACACATGGTGTATATCAATGTATCACACCATGATACTCGAGTGACACACCCTCAAACACTATAATACACCCCTAAATCTTATAGAACAATTTACAGTATAATATATAAATAGTTACAAATATCCTTTCCTATGTAATTAAGGGAAAAAGACACAATATGACACTTAATACATAGAAATTACTAACTCTACCCTCCGTATCATAGGGATTTTATGACACGGACTCCCCGTATCCAATTGTGGATACGTGAGCACTCTCACACAACCAATATAAGTAAAATTAGACCTAATTGACCCAATGTCAAATACTTGGTACACCAATATTGAATTTTCTCTAATTTGGTCACCAAAATCTATAGATCTCTTTGGTTTGAGAATGAAACCTCCTAATTCTTTCTCTTATAGGTTGGTCATGGTCATGGGTGCTCAAATACATGAAAATAACATTGGAATAGATTAGGGAATATATTTATATCTATTAGGAGATAGATTCCCAATGTATCACCAACAAATAAAGAAGGTTGGACACAATCCTCCATGCAAAGCTCCCTCCAATGCTCCTTCTAGCAACACCAAGCTCCTTAGTCTCCTTAGGAATAGAATGGGATAAGATTTGGAGTAAAAAAAAAAGGATTTGCTCTCAAATTTGGGAATAAATTAATTAGGAAAGTAAATAGAGACTATTCATGAATAAAGAGGTTTATATAGCCTTCTAATAGGATAGGGTTAGGGTTAGGTTGAGCAATATTTGAATTTTAAAGGCACTCTCATTCTCTCATGAATAGGATCAACTAATCCTATAGAAGAAATATTCTATTCTTGAGTTTAAATAGGTTTAATAAACTTAATCAAATCATGACTAACTAATGACTCAAGTTAAATAGTCTAAACTCAATAACTAACTCATTCTCCTAAACTAATGAGGCAAACCATGACTAACTATTTAATTGAATCAATGGGTCAAGTCAAGTCTAGTTGGGTTCACTTGGGCTCACTAGCACTAAGTCTAATTAATAGGAGCTAGTCCATTAGTCAACAACATATTTATAATATAATAATTATTCACAATAATTAAATAATATAGAAATGATAAAAATATTATGCTCCAGAAAAGTGGTAGTTACAATTATTGTGGATATTATTTATGGATTTTCGGACACTTGATTATGTATGAACATTTTATACGTATTCGAGTTAGACTGGAGTCTGCTTAGGTACGCAGTTGGCCATTGTCATGTGGTCTGGTCCAGCATATTTTAGGACCGGGGCATGACAATATTTGAAAAATAATTTATTTTTAAAAACAAATATATCTCTTGAAATAAATTCTAAAAAATAATTCATCTTTAAATCTTTTTTAAAAAATAACTCTCTCTTTAAAAATTCTAAATCTTTCCCACTCTTTAAATTTTAAAAATAATAATAATCTATCTTTAAAAATAAATTTTTTCTTTAAAAAATAAATCTAAAAAATATCTATCTTTAAAGCAAATCTCTCCTTAGAAAATCTATATTAAGGAGACAAAGATAGAAATTTAGATATTTTAAAGAAATAAATTACTTTTTAAAGATAAATTATGTTTAGATTTATTTTTAAAGAGAGATTTATATTGAAATAGAGAGATTTTTTTCTTAAAGATAGATTATTTTTAGAGGTAGAAATGTATTTTTAAAGAGAGTTAGATTATTTTTATAGAAAGATTTGGAAGAGAATATGTTTGTTTAGATTTTTTAACTATCTCGTAATCTCTTGTATGAGAAGGGTAATATATATATATATATATATATATATATATATATATATATATATATATATATATATATATAATGCAGATTATTAATATTATATTATTAAACCATGCACATTTATTTTTTGTTGCTTATTGTAAACCCCCTGATTTTCAAGAATTTTTAAATTTGGATTTTTTACCATTTTCTGGAATTTTCTGGAATTTTTCTGTAATTAAATTCAGGTGTTTTAATTATTACATAATTTTTAAATAATAATAAATAATATTAAAATATTATGAAAATAATACTTTATGGTGTAAAATAAAAACTAGACATAGAATAATTTTCTGGGAATTTATTGGACCCCGAAAACATTTTTAAAAGCCAAAAAACCTATTTTAATTAATTAATTATTTAAACCCAAAATAAACCGGACTGAACCGGGTTCAAACCGGGCTGAACCGGCCTGAACCCAGTCCAGCTGAACCGACCGGGCCGACCGCTCCTTATCGGGTCGGATCGGGTCCGCCCGACCGAAACCGTCCGCCCAAACCCGAACCCGATAACCGTTCTTCTCCATGACCCGACGACCCCTCTGCTTCTGGCCGTCGGGCGACCCTCCGGCTACCGGAACGTCCGCCCTCCGCCGCTTTCTCTTCCTCTCCCTCACCGGACCCTTTTCCTCTCCACCCAGCACGCCGCCTCCTCCTCCGGCTCCTATATAATCCTAAGACCGCTCCGCCTGGCCCTCTCCTCCACTCCCTCACTGCGATCCACCACTCCGGCCTCCGCCACTCTCCCGCCGACCACCTTTCAGCCGCCACCGCCTCCCGCCCATCTCCGCCGGCGATGCGGCAGCCCCCAGTCCCCTCTCCTTCCACCTCCTCCTCCTTCTACCCCAGCAGCAGCCTTGCCGTGCCCCGCCCTAGCCAGTGCTTCCCTCCGACCAGCCTGCCTCCGCCGCGGCCTCCGGCCAGTGCCGCCCAGCTCCCTCCGGCCGGTCTCCCCCGCCGCAGCTCCGGCCAGCATCCCCAAACCCTAACCCTAGTTTCTGTGGTCGCAGTACCTGACACGTGTCGGACACGTGTCGGACACGAGTCGGACACGGAGATCGCTATTTTTCAAGCCCCGTTTAGGTACTTGTATCTCACTCCTCGTAGCTCTGATTTTGATTTCTGTCAGTTGCATCGTGTAGCCTGCATGACCCCCTCGGTGCCCGTGCAACCAGCTCGGTGTATCGCGTCCTGTGGCGATCGCGAACCGTGATCCAAAAACAGGAAAACCAACGCCCTGTTTCACCCCGGAACTGAGTACGCCCCGCCAAACGGGACGACTTGGTCGCGTGCGGTCTTCACCGATACGTGCGCATTGTTGATACGGACGTGCGAGATTTCACAGAAGTCGATTCGGATGTGTGTGCACACCGGAATCAATGCGTATCCGCGGACACCGTCCCGTATCCGACCATTCTGAATCTCGCTGTAACTTAGTGTACACACGTCGGATCGAGATAAAACTTGCACCATCGGACTCGTAGCAATACGCTGGTCCTGTGAGCCAAGTTTGGTTCGATTATGAGAACGTTGACAAAATCGCGTGTCGTGGGCCCCACAAGCTCCACTTGACGGGCGATTTTGAGAACGGCTCATCAGAATCCAATTCTGGAAGTTCCGTTGGGTTCGTATCATCGTTCCTGACCTGTTGACACTAAGTTGGACAGATTTGGAGACTTTTGACCCTGACGTATTTTTCGGTGCAAAGCGGCCCACATTTGGACCCCATTTTGCCCCAAAATATTATTTTCGCCCCTGTGTCCAAATTGGACTCAAGGACAGGCGTTTCTAGCTGATTAATATTTTCTGGATCTGATGGTGATGTTTATTTCAGCAACTGGAGTACTGTCTGCAAATCTCGCTGAAGTCAGAGCTACAATTGGAACCGGAACCCCAGGTAAGTGTACCTTGCCAATCTCTGCAGTTTTTGCTATTTATTTCCTTGACATATATACATTATTGTACATGCTTGACCTAGGACCGTGTGACTTACTTAGCGTCCGATTACAGTCGGGTGCCAATACCGTACGCGGTGTTGTGTAAAGTCGTCTAGAGATGGATACCGAGACCATATACTTCTCGTACTTGCCTTATCAAGTACTTTATACCCAGGACACCTGACACTATTCATGATACAGAATCATCCTGAGATATTCATAGTAATTCTGTATAGGGTACAGTTTTCATGACTTATTTCTTTGTTTAGATATTATATGACTGGATGCATTAGTGATGATCCTGTATGGCATGGACATGAGACGTTGTGGACATGAGATGCATGATTACATTGGGTGGGGAGAGTCACACAAGCTACAGGTTGATTATATATTATGATGGCGTCGTAGTCTCCCTTTGAGCTAGACAACCACATTATATCACTGCTACCGGCTCCCCGACACAGAGCTTGTAGTAGTTTCAGCCTGAGTTCTAGTGCTGCTCTCATCTTGCATTTCACTTAGCTGGTTATTTAGTATTACCCTGTTTACTCATCTATTTTCTGCACTGCATTTATTTTGGCTTGAGCTTTCTTGTACCTTGCTATATCCCCTGAGGACCTGGATCCGGATTATGTCCCCAGGATTAGCAGACGAGTTCGACCCAGAGATATACAGGACAGAAGCATTAGCAGGAGCAGAAGCAAGAACAGTAGCAGGCACTGGAGCAGTACCAGACCCAGCAGTCGAGTGACTTCTACGGTATTTTTTGAGTATATCCTGTTTCCATACTCAGTACTTTTGTTGATATCTTTGTCTTGTATCTTGACAGTTGTATCAGACTTGTATCGGGCTTGTTTTCCGATTTATGTACTTGTGTCTTGATGATGATGTTTTTATTTCCTTTTGTTGCTATTGATATATTTATTTTCTGTGGATGAGATTAGTGGATTTAGACCCCTGACTATTGTTTTACAGCTTAAGTATGCCCCGATGGATCCATTAAATTGGGTTTTGTCCATCGGTGTGTGCTGCTGGCTATTGCCACGTGTCTAGTCCCTACATATTTTAGGACTGGGGCGTGACACTTATGTTTTATCTTTTCTTCAAATAATAGTCCAAAATTATTTGGTATATAACCACAAATTATCAAAACAAGTTTCTGAAAAATTAGTTCAATTTTAGAATAATTGTTTGACATCCTCCCTCCTATGTGTGTTATAAGTTGTAAAAGTAGCAACAATCCCAAACTTTAAATCTTGATCAACATATGCAAGTTTGTTTGGCATTTTTATAATGGAATCGATGATGCTGAATAAACTTTTAATCCACCTTTTGTTAGGATTCAGTTTCTAACATGATATAAGTATATATATAATATTTTTTCATATTAAGGGATAAATTATAGGTATATTGCGAGTAAGGGGACAAGTTTGAGAAAATTAAGTGGAGAGGTTTATAATGCCACTCCCTTTGGCATTTCTTGTGTTCAACACCAAGAGACTTGGCGTGAGATGATGTAGAGGATCCCCAATGTAGAATGCCAAAGAGAATGGTTATGTGGTTAATGTGAACCAAAATAGCGTAGGGTGACGTGTAAAAAGCGGGGAGGAGAACATGCCAAACAGAATGACGTTTGATTTTTTTTATGATAATTGTATTTTTTTAATAAATCGAACGTTTGAGATAATGACTTTATACACATAGGTTATAAAAGAGGAGAAGAGTCATCAAACATACCATCATACTTTACACTTCACAAATCTCTTATTTCCACATAGCTCCCCTCCTACTCTCTAAAGTTTCCAAATTGTTGTCTTTTACAGAAGCTTGCCAAATTACTGTCTTCTTATAGAAACTCTCCTTCTCTATTTGCCATGGATCGAAGTCTAAAAATACTATGCTCGCACGAAGGTCAACTAAATGGGCTATGTTGCGCAGGAGGTTTAACCCCTCTTTTTAAACTAATTATCATAATATTATGCTAGAAAATTTATGCAATCTTATTATTGAACATTGTTCTATTCGATATAAATTTATTCTAA
This sequence comes from Iris macrosiphon, assembly GCA_036927795.1. Taxonomy (NCBI): domain Eukaryota; kingdom Viridiplantae; phylum Streptophyta; class Magnoliopsida; order Asparagales; family Iridaceae; genus Iris; species Iris macrosiphon. The sequence continues at coordinate 105,213,575 of JAYESA010000001.1, read as the reverse complement.
GACATGCTTTTGGTTCTACATGTTTATTAATAGATAGTGAAGAAGCATAAAATTTTGTTGAAGTTAATTTACAATTACCGTATATCAATATATATTACTCAAGTATCACCAACATTGGATAATATAACTAGTGAACATATTTCTGACTACCAACATGATAATTTGGGTGCTAGTTCTTTTCAACAAATTGTACCATTTACTAAATAAGAAGGTGATTATGATGAGGATGATGACAAAAACAGTGATGATTTAATTAAAAATATAGATGATGAGTTAGATGATAATGTTGATAATGCTAGGCACTCCTAAATTATTCATCAAACAATCTTTTGAAAGTCATGCTAAATTTAGATGTTTTATAAGTAATATAGCAATTAAACGTAATTATAAGTGTTCATCTAGTGTTGTGAACAGTGCTAGGTTATTAGATATACTTGTGCTCAACTGAATTGTAATTGGAGAATATACGTCAAATCCATTGGATTTGGCAAAATAGTTCAAGTTAGTACATTAGAAAGGCAACATTCTTGTTTATGTGGACTTATAATAGACTGTCATCGACTAGCTACTATTGCATGAATTAAACCAAGATAAGCGATACAATTAGAGATAATTAGTCATATAGTACATTAAAATTTATTAAGGATATACATAGAGAACATCGAATACATATTAGTTATTCCAAAGCTTGGAGATCCCTAGAGATAGCGTTAGCTAAAATAAATGGTAGTTATATTGATGCATATGCTAGTCTTGAAAAGTATAGTACTTTTAGAATTGTCGAGACAAATCCTGGTAGCACATGCTTTCTAAAGACTATTGAAAATAATAGCTTTCAGTAAAAAAAATTTGTTTCAAGATATGCATTGACGATGTTTTATGGGATTATTTGCGAGTTATTACTATTGATGCTACTTTTCCTTTATGTAGATATCATGGCATCTTATTTATTACTTGTGCTCATGACCATAACTATTAATTGTATCATATTTCTTATAATATTGTTGAAGGTAAAATAGTAATTCTTGGTCTTAGTTTTTAAATAATTAAAAAATATTATTTGAACATTATTTTAATAAATAGAGTATAATCAAATGACTCATGACCCTAACTATCAATTGTATCGTACAATCAAATGGATGCAAAGAATTTATTTGAAAGAATTAAATTTGAGAACATGACGCTTTACAATTGACTTGTTGGTTCATATTATGAAAGTCATCATTTTACACACTGGATAACAATGTATACTCCTTGTCATAGATTAGATATTAACACTTTTAATCTTGCTGAATGTTTTAACAAATTTAAGGGATAAGCCGATATTATAATACTTCAAGGCACCGAAGCTTTGCTTGAAATCTAGATAGATTATTGTCTGAAGATGTTAAAAACTATGTCTGTATTAACAGAGAAAATACCACCTATAAATACTATGTATTGATAGTTTTTTGTTTGAAATATTAGATCATGCAACGAGTAGAACATATATTATACAATTAAATGATAACTATTGTTCATGTTTAAGGTAGTATCATACTTATATACTACGTATACACGCATGCTATGCATGTAAATGTTGTTATATAAGTATTAAAAGTTTTTGTCCTATACTGTTTTCTACGAAAAGATTGAGAAGTGTATATGAGCCACAACTTGAACCAATTCCAGTCCCCTATAATATTCAAGATGCTTTGGTTAAAAGAGACATTGGAGTACTATATGTACAACGCAAAGCTAAAAAACCAAAGAAGAACTGCATCATACCTCAGAAATTATCGACAAAAAACTTCGTTGCCATAATTATGGTGGAATGGGACACAAGAAAAGAAAATGTACTAGCCAACAAGAGAGTAAATATTGTTGCATGTAAACTTAGCATTTTAAATTAAAAAAATATTATTACATATAAACTTGGTATTTTAAACATGGCATTTCAATTATTAACATTTCAAACTTGGTATTTCTTTATATTTGATTTCAAACATTATGACATTACCTACCTAGAGCCATGGCAAGTCATCGATAATCCCTTCGATGATCATGTATGAGGCCTAGTCTCCATCTCCGGTGCTTTGTATTCTTCGATGGTGCATCTGGTATATCCTCCTCCTCCTGAGTAGGCATCTGTGCTGATGGAGTCAAAAAGAACTGTGTGTAGTATGTCATATCTGGGAAGAGACATACTAAATAGCTAGTTATTTGGGTCAAATTGCTGAGAAGTGCCCTCTCTAGCCTATTGACTAGCAGGTAACTCCTCATTAAAATATATAATGTCACTCGTAATAGTTAAACCTAAAATATTTATCACATCCCACAATGTGATCGTTATTTTGCCTACTGAGAGTTGGAAAGTATTGCGTTCAGGCCATCAACGCTCATCGGGACTTATGATTAAGTTCCTATCGTGGGTAAGGAATCAAAGCTCGTCTAAATAGTAAAACCCAAAGATACACATCAAAGCCTTTTTGGTGCTATTTAGCTCTCTTGTGCGATAGCGCCTCTCATGCCGTTAACTCGCATGGTCTCGTGTCCGTAACTCGGTGTCACACCCATGCCCATATTTGGTATTTCTGAATTTCTAGCATTTTTTTTGAATTTTTATGATAATATATTTTGTTGTATTTTATATGTTGGTTCTCGTTATATATGCTGTATTTTATATGTTTTGATTTTTATTTATCAGGAGAGACTACCCGAAACTAGTAGTGGACACATTGGCAAGTACCATGAACCTGTGCTAGGACCTGTATGTAGGATAGATACCCGACCCGATTCACTTTTGGAACCACTAAGCCTATTTTGGATGGTTGAAATTTATTTGGAGAGTGTCATGACTTAATTCTATGACTAACCTCATTTTTCCACCCTAGTATATGTACTCCTCTTTCTCTCTCTCTTTCATTATTCATTTCTTCCTTTACTCCTTCTTTCCTCTTCCTTCTTCCCTCAAGAGCTCCCAATCGAAGCCGAAGTCGAAGCCCTAGCCCTAGACTTGGTTTTAGGAAGAGGTTTGTTAGTCCACCAAGACAAGTATATCTTGCTCAAAGTGGTGAAAGCCATGATTTTTGGATTTTTTGACTTGGTTCTAGGAAGATGTTTGTTAGTCCACCAAGACAAGTATATCTTGCTCAAAGTGGTAAAAGCCATAATTTTTGGAATTTTACATAATTATAGCAATTAAAAATGTGTTTGATAAAAATGTTCTCCTTCATTTTAGTTCTTGGAGTTTTTATTTTGATGTACGGTTTTAAGTATATATGAGTTTCAAAGTTATAATTTTTTATGGGTTCCATGAGTTTTTTTGTTTTTGATCAATTAAAAATTAGTGTTTTCAAAAATTAGTTATTTTATATGATAGAACTTTTATTTCGTGCAATTTGGCTTTTGAATCATTGGATTCAAAGTTAAAATGAAGATTTTATGAAGAAAATAAATTTATCGAATTTTTGGAGCTTTTCCATGGAGTTAGTGTTGTTTTGGGATGATGGAGTTCCGTATGCCCAGCTCCATGCGCCCTCTTCCAGCATGCGCCCATCTTGTTGGGAACATGACTAATTTGTATGCGTCTTGCATGCACCTTGCATCCCATGCGTCCTGCATCCCATGCGTCTTGCATGTGCCCTGCATCCCATGCGTCCTACATGCGCCCTGCATCCCATATGTCCCTGATCCCATGCGTCCCTAATTCATATGTGGCCCTATGTGCATGTTTTATTGATTTTCTTGTTTTGAATATTTTGATAAATTTTGTGAATCCATGTGTGAATTTAATAATTGTAAGTGTGTGTGAACTAAATGACCACGCGTTGGAACTGACTATGTGCCTGACCTAACTATGTGTAAGAATAGCCATGCGCCAAGTGGCTATACTACCTATGTACATGACTTTGCTTATTTTGTTGTTTTGTTTGGTTTGGTTGTTTCTTGTATTGTTTTGATTTTATGTGTTGACCTGATGAGCTATTAATGCTATTGATTTAGTACTTGCTAAGTGGATTAGGAATAGTAGATTAATTATCCTTGTTCGTCGGATAGGGTAAGGGGTATAGTTCTACTCGGGGGATGGACTGCATTTTCGGTTGTTACGTCCTAGTCCCAAAATACGTAGGACTAGGAACACGTAAGCATGTCAGCCGCATATATATAGAAACTCCAATATATGGAACCATAACACATGCGTACGCTGTATTATGAACAATAATTCACAAGTGGTATAAACTATCTCAAGTCACATGCATAATCTAAATCTCATCCACAGAAAATCATAAATAGATAAATAACCAATAACCAAGTAACTAAATCTCAATATGAAGTATCTAAGGATAAAAGTTGGGTGGAAACAAATCCACTGCCAAACTATAATATAAAAGCAAACACAATATAAGTACATCAACTAATAATCACGAGGCTCGAAGAGAATACCTCCTCGAAATATAAGTAACAAGTCAAGATTTGCGCTCCTGCGAATACTCATAAACATCTACACCTGGAAAGGGACTAGGTCCTCAGAGGGACATAACAAGATACATAGAAATATGCCAATAAAGTACTGAAATAAACATCCAATCGGTCGCCTAACCATCTATGTGAATACAGTTTGACAACAACTTTCCAACAAGTGGGCTATCTGGCCATAAATAGGATTGGCATGATTCTCTCGGAGAATCAGGGGCCTACAAAGCATGTTGTCTTTTGAATGCCAGAGGCCGCTAGTAATATAGGGGTCATCACCGCCACGTATCTCCGGCGGAGCGTACAGGTTACAGAAAGGAAAGTGCAAAGGAGCCCAAATGCCATACTTGTTGTTCTCTCCACCCCATTCTCTAAGCATGTCACATCTATGACACGATAATACCTCTAATAACTGTCAAGTCTCCTAGCATGCAAAGTTTCTATCGACAATTATTCCCTATAGCACATCCCATAAGTACATGAGGCCAGCCTGTCACGCAAGTCCGTGTTCTATATGAGACTCACACTCGTGTAACAACTGTGTCACGACCAATGAAACCTAATGATGCTTCATGATAATGGGGTGGTCTCATAAAACTAAGTCAATGCATATACATAATAAAAACAGATAACGACGACACCGTCGTTGCACCCAAGTTTCCTTGGACGCGCAGTTTATATAGCAGTTAAAATATATGAACTAAATGACAGAAATAAAGATGCATGCAACATATGGAATATAAATTATAGTACAATGGCAAGGTATACTTGATTGGCAAGAAAGATGCGTAGTACCAATAACCTGCTCCAGAAGTCACGCAAAACAATCCAATAGGTCCTATATATATAATATAATATAATATAATATAATACAACATCAGCCATTATACTAGCACATACACAACCATAATACACTGGACTCAGAGGGTATACTAGAGGTGACACTGGTCAACTAACATGGTTAAATGTGCTTCTAATTACGCGGGTGTTACGTCTTCAAATGCTGTATCAATCAGACAGTCAACTAACATAGTCTTGCCAGCATGTCAGTGTACATAAGGCAGTCTACTAACAATTTATAGGGCCACAAGGTCAAAGCAATTACGGACTATCCGTAATTAACACTAGGGTCTCATAGTATATATATATATATATATATATATATATATATATATATATATATATATAGTCTTAACTAGCATAATATTTAATTACTTACAATATATATACATACCATATATTTATATATGTATATAACAACCAATAATTATATACATACTAATTGAATACATATACTAAATATATATAAGTATACTAAATGTATACATACTAAACATATGTATGCATACAATATATATATATATATATATATATATATATATATATATATATATATATATATATATATATATATATATATATATATATATATATATATACCAAATTGATAATTACACGTACACGCGTACGTATACGAATGCGAGTTGGGTTCACCGACTCAGGGTCTGATGTCAACTAACTGTTGTAAAGAAACACTAATGTCCTAATAGAATACACACAATCACACATAAAAAGGAGGAGAGGGACAAGTTCGAACCTTGAGGTTAGCATGCACAGGCATGGGAACGACGATGAGGTTGACGATGATGATGATGACGACGATGTTGATGATGATGACGAGGGTAATGATGAGGATGATGATGATGGTGATGATGGGGTGATGATGATGATGATGATGATGGTGGTGAAGATGATGATGAAGGTGATGGTGGCAGGGCTGCCAGAGTTGGAGCTCAGGCAGGAGGAGGAGAGGTGGAAGAGAACGGCGAGGGGAAGGAGAGGTGAACGGTGGTGGCGGCTGGGAGTAGTGGCCGAGAAAGAGGGTAGTCAGGCGGGCTTGGCAGCGGGTATAAGGGAGGTTGGGATAAGGAGAACGACGGGTTCACGGCGGGTTGGGGCCGTTCAGGCGGGTGGTTCGATAGGGTGGTGATGCAAGCTGCTCCGATCGTGATCTGCGAGTCCAGGCGTTTGGTCGAGCGGGTCAACGGGAGATGGATCCAAGCGAGCAAGATGAGTCGAGATTGCGGTTGTGCAGCGTTCAGCGGGTTTCTGGCGGGTCTCCGGTGATCGTCGAAGTCGGCTTCAGCAGCGGGTCTCCGGCGATGGACATTGGCGAGTCTCGACGGGGTGGCATCGTGTGCTCCGGTCGAGTACAGGCGAGCGGGTCTGGAGGAGAAAGGCGGGTTGACAGCGTTCAGGCGGTTCGACGGGGTGCTCGGTTCATGGCGGGTCAACTCCGACGAGGGGGTTCGACATGGATGATGGGAAGGAGATGGGTGAAAAGTAAGGATGGTTGGGGGGTCGGCTTTGCTTGTGGTTTAGGTTAAAGGAAATAAAGAAAAGAAAAAAAGTAAAGGAAAGGAATATTTATATATGTATAGTATTGGGTTGACCTAGAAATTGGCTTGGTCAAACCCTTGAAAAAAGGGCTTCTCATATAGAATTTCAAGGGCTATGATTACATAGATTCAAAATGGATGGCTAGGATTGCATTGGTTCAAAATTTGGAGGGCTATGGTTTGAGGAGGTTGATGTTGAGTTACAAACTCCCAAAAATTATAAAAAAATTCACATGAAAGAGAAATGGGTTTCTTCATGTGTTGTCCAATGGTGTGGACTTCTTAATGCACTTTTGCATAAAAGCGCCCAACAATTAGAAATTTTTTACAAAGATAGAAATTGGATTAAATTAATTAAAATTAATGAAAATGGTAATTAATTAGAAGTACATGGGGCTAAAATTAGGTGGAACACAAGTGTCATGGACATAGAGGACTCAGAATAGAATATTATCATAAATTAAGTTACTCAGAATGGGTCAAGATTGTGTCTCCAATTTCGATTGGAACGCACAAGGATACAAAGTTGGATTTATTTAGAATTAAATATAAACGTCCGTGATGAATATTGTGCGACTAAAATAAAGCACAAAAGAGCATATTTATGAGTTACACAAAGGTCAGAATGGAAGTCGGGCACGTCTAGGACAAGGTTGTAGAATTTATAGGAAGGCAATGGCTAGTGTAGTGCTCCAATTATCGAAGCAACGGTAAGGTGCACTAAGTGATATAGATATTATAAAATTAATTAAAATACCTTGTTCTTCTAATTGGATTCAACTAGCCCTAGTTTTACTATCTAAGCCAAGTATGCCTAATTTTGGGTAAGGGGATTTACAATCTACCCAACTTAAAATAATTTCGTCCTCGAAATTAAAATAAGGCATAATTTTATTAAATCCTTCACATTCGTATATAAGGCAAGTCAATCGCAATCTCTTCCAAAAATTTAGAATCTATTCAAATCCATCGCAATCACTTTCAAAATTAAGTTAACTTTTGTTTAATCAAAATTTAATCAATCGTAATCTATTCTCGATTTTTATATAATCAATATCCAAATCTAATTCAAATCCATACAACATCTTCAAGATTTAAATAATCCATACCAAATTTTATATCACGATCTCCAACTATCATAATCTCCTCTAGAAAATAATTTAATCAATTCGTATTCCTATTTTTAACTTATGAATTTTGTACTCTTCAATTTTTGAACTCGATTTCCATCCTCAAAATTTTAAATAGGTGATCCAACAATCAAATTTAACTTTTAATTCAAATTATAAAATTTTGAATTCAATCCATCAATGTTCATGTCTAATGTCACTACCACATTCCGAAAACAGGGGTAATTTCGACTTTTTACAATATTTAATATTATTGTAGTTATAATTAATTAATTGCATGAATAGTATATATTGATTTAAATAATTATGTGTGATGTGTAATTAAATATAGTATTAGATGCAGTATTCATTTATTTTTTTGCTAGCAGACTAGACCTAGAAGCCCAGTAGAAGACCACCTGTCCGAATTATAGAATTCTGGATTTTATTATTTTATTAGAATTTAATATTTGGAGATTGTAATTAATTACTGTATTTTATTTAATATTTTTGCGCATTGCCTTTGCTCCGATATTTGGAGCACTATCCAGACTTTTGTCTTCCAACAAATTTCACAATCTTGCCCTAGACGTGCCCACCTTCATTTCTGCTATTTTTGTAACTCGTGATTATGCTCTCTGTGCATTATTTCTAGCCGCACAAAAATCGTCACGGACGTTTATTTTTAAATTCCTATTTTTGTATCGTTGTGCGTTCCAATCGAAAATTGGAGGCAATCTTGACCTATTTATCGTGCGGCCCAAATTAGGGAAATATTCTGTTCTGAGTCTTCTTCATATTTGGTATTGATGACCTGACCTGATTTTGGCCCCATGTACTCCTAATTAATTGTTGAACACAACTTGCATTTATTTCTATTTAAATTGAGGATACTATTTTTTCTGATTCTGAAATTCCAAATTAATTCCAGCACCCTGCTAATTGAGCCCGTACCAGTCTTACAGCGCCCCTGACCCTACAAAATACCGAACACCGAATCGCCCGCCAAATTTTTGTCATTTCATGTGTTTGTGCAATTTCCCAAATTTAAGGGGGCTAAATTGCAAATTGGCATTTTGTGGCCTCACCCAATTATTTTAAACCAATGAGGGAGCCTATTAATTTTTAATTAAAAACCCTCATCCCTACATGAATTATTTCCTCATCCTAGCCACCCATTCCAGGGATGCATCCTCACCCTCCATCAAATTCCCTCATCCTATATAATGACATGTCCCATCCTAAACCCTAATCCCTAGGCAACCTAGAAAACACCACCCTCCTCAAGCCTCCAAATTCCTCAAAGTCTCCACCCCCTCTCTCCAACGTAGGCTTCCATTTTTCTTCACATTTCTTCTCTTCTTCTTCTCTTTTCTTCTTCTTCCTCCATCTTTCTTCTCCTTCTTTATTTTGGTTTGAATTCAAATTCCAAAGGAGAGGGGGGAAACCATCCCCATCACCTGTGTTCTCCGGCCAGGCGACCCGGCGGCCCTTTTCTCCCTCCGACGGCCGCTGACTGCACCCCGGCGGCCTGCTGGCTGCGGCTCCGGCCTGCTCGCCTTCTCCGGCCCCTCACGATCCCACTCCGGATGATCCCCTCCGGCCTGCAAGCTCTCTGCTGCTCCGTCGACTTCTCCCCGACCTCGGCGGCTCTCCCACCATCAGCCCGCCGACTCCCCTCCTCCTCGTGGCACATCAACTCCGGCCCAGGCCAACCCCCGACTGTTCCCTCTGCTGCTCCTCCCTGGGTACAACGCTCCGGCCCGCTGGCAGCAACTCCGGCTGCTCCAGGCCGACATCCCCGGCGGCTGTGCTCCCCATCCTCTCGCGTCCGGCGAGCGGCCGAGCCCCCTCGCGCCCGGCGGCGCTGCTGCACCCTCCCTCTGGCGGACCCTGCTGCTCCTCCTCCTATCCCTGCATCTCCACCGGCCGGCGCTGCATCGACGGTCCGGCGAGCCTCCCTGCAACCCACTGTAAGTCTTCTTCTTCCCCCTCTTTCCTTCTTCATATATATATATGTAACTAAATGCAATATGTACAGGTGTTTGTATATATTATGTATGTGTATTTGTAGATATTAATGTATAGGTATATATGAAATTGTAAGTGCATGTATTTAATTTATTTTGGTATATATATATATGTATGTATATATTTATATACATACGTATATACGTATATGTATATAAATATTATTATCTAATTAATGTTTTAAATACGTAAATATGTATAGCATTTATTAATTAATATTTAAACACCTAATGTATGGTATAATTAATGAGTATACGTATATGTATATATTTAAATCAATTTATATATATATTTTTGGTATATACTTAGTATATAATTGTTATATATATATTGGTATATATGTATACAAACATTTTAGTATAAATATTTCTTAGTATATATATATATTAATGTATATACTAGTATATATTTTGTATATATTAATAAATGTATAGTATTGTGTATGTATTTTATATATATATACATATGTTCTCTATTTTTATGTATATGTAGGCAAACATATATATATATTTTGCATATACATATTTAATATCATATGTAAAATAATGTATTGGTATACATGAATATGTATAGTATATAAGAAATTAGTAATGTATATTTTAATATATGTACATGTATATTTTATTTTTCATTAAATGTTAAACATGTATTAAATATGTATTTTAGTATTTAGTATTATATATATAATGTATTGGCATATATATATATGTATATATATATTTTATAAACCCTTGGCATGTTTTTAATGTATATACATATATATTGTATATGTGTTTAATTTGATGGATATAAATACGTGTTCTACTATAAGTATTTTAAATATATATATACTTAGCATATTTTCAAGGTATAATAAATTGGTATATATAAAACCGTATGTTGGTATAAATATATATATGTAGATTATATTTTCGTATTGGGTTGTATATATAATAAATTGGTATATTTACCTGGATATAGTATTGTATATTTAATTGGTATATATGAGTATATATATGTAATTAGTCTATGTGTGTATTTTGTTAATTCGTATGTGTAGATATATTTTGTATAACCTTTAGTATATTTTTAATATATATATACATTGCATATGTATTTAATTTGATATATATAGATATATTGTAAGTATATATGTTATTAAGATATGTATATAAGTATTCCTATTAGATGACCCTAGTTGACTAGTGCCCTGCCTGGCATGGCCCTGAGACCGGTGTTTTTGACTGTGTGTTAGCGTAGCTTCTGATGCAAGTGTTATTGTGATATGTTTATTGGACTGTTGGTTTACCCAGGGGATACTCTGGAACAGGACATCCATAAATACCAGCTAAGGACCCAAGGCAAGTACATTCTCCGATAATTTCCAATTCTTGATAATTTCTATAAGTTCAACAATCATGAAATGTTACATCTGAATCCTTGACACTGTGCTACACAGACTAGTATAGCTTGGATCTACAGTCATGAGATGTTACATTGGTTTTTCATATTGACATTATACACGATATTGACATTGACATTAGACATTGATAATTAGACATTGTACATAATATATTAGACAATGTTCGTGTATTCGTGACGTGTCATGATTTGATCCACAGTACTAGTTGGGGGCGGGGAAATTGCTAGTAAGAGATGTGATCAAATACCCATGGTATAATTAAATATTATTGGTGTTAATCATACCCCCATGTATGATTAGCCAGACTGTAGCAATCGTACATGTTCCCAAGCCGATCACATTTCGAAATTACTATTTCAAACACTTAGAGTAGATTACAGTTTCCCTATTTAAATCATATACTACATCACCCGTATATGATACTGTTCTTTGTTCTTTTTATTTTCATACATGCACTGACTGTATCATATTGTCTATTGCCTGTCTCTTTACATTGCCTGCCTCTCTTTAATTGCCATTGCATTTATTTCACTGTCTTCTCAGTAGCTAGCATGACATGTTTTATTGTATTATAGACATTATCAATTAATGGAACTGTTATTTGAGAGTGTTGCTTTGCTCCTTCCTGACTGGAAATATTTTTCCAGACTATGCCTTAGAGGACCGCTGTCCGACACTTTATGGACCATATGGTTCCAGGAGGCCTAGCCGGAAATTATTAATTATTGTTAGTTCCTTAAGTAGACTATTTGGTACCGGATTTGTCTCTGGCATTTTGATGATTTTTGGATATTGTTGAGTTAGAATATTACTTGTTGACTTGTGTTGTGTTTAATTTTAAATTTCTGTTCAAATCTTATCGTGCTAAATTCCTGTGATTGAGTAGGTGTTCATCTTATTTGTGTCATCCGTGCCTCCTAATGGAGATTGGATGCTTGCGTGACATTAGTTAGATAGTATCCAGACCTTGACAGCGTTCTACCGCCGACACTGCGGCGTAGGCTGGACGTACCCACGCACTCGTGCCCCTAAACCGGGTGCGGGTCGTGACACGTTTTTAGTGGTGGCCCATGCAGGTCAGACTTCGCGAGTTGTGCGATGTCGTAGTAGTGTGACATCCTTGTTATACTACTGCGTGCCTGCGATAGAATCTAGGACATAGGATACTAGAACGAGAGCAAATACTCAATCACAATTCCTTGAGAGATTCCTGGGATGACCCCTGAGAATCTTGTTAAAATTCCAATTTAAATCATTCCCTTGTTCCGTCCGTTTTCATTTGTTGATATTGATTTGATTATTGTTGATTAGTTATTAAATTAGGAATTTGGTTTCATTGTAGGGTTTTGATTTCATATCAAGATATACTTACAGACTAATTTATGGTATTATTTGAGGACGCATGTCAATAAGGGCAGTGAAAAGGATTAACATTAGAGCTATTGAACTACAGAAGGTGGATGTAAAATTTTAATTGAAGATTGAAAATGAATTTTAAATTTTTAAAAAGATTGAGATATTGTTATTAAAATTTTTGAGGAATTCAGATTCAATTTGTTGAACCTAGACAAGCTGTAAGGATTTTTGGAGTTGATAAAATTTTTATTTCAGTATTTAAATAATTAACCTTGAGAAAAGTGTATGCATTATACTTTAAAAGTTTATTCAAGGAGTTACTCTGAGGAATTTTATTTAAGGATAAGAATTTATAGTGAGAGAGATATTAGTATATAAGTAGGTGAGATGCATGTGTAAGGATATGTTGGTTGAGCATGATTGAGATTCACTGCAAACTGACTTGGGTTTTTATCTAGGATTGTATTAGAGAGTGCAGTCCTTAGTATAGTATGTTGCATTTGATATGCACTTGAGTGATAAGGATAACTAGCATCAACTGTTTCAGTAGGTAAGGAAGCTAGCAGTGAGAGTGTTTGTGATAGAACTGTGATACCTAGGGGATAGAGATATCAAACCTTGGATGTATCTTTCACCTGTGCAATCACAACTAGGGTTTATTTCCAATCTTTTACCTTGAATGTTGCTTCCTTAGAACTGTACTGTCCTTCCTTGATAATATCACATTTTTGCCTTAATTGATTCTTTGGGATCTGTCTTCAGGATGTCACCGAAGACACGATCTATGAGAGCGGGAACACCAGCTTTAGAGGGGTCTGCCACCTCTCCACCTGATGGACAGACATCCGTAGTTCCTCCTACATCTCCGATACATGTGGGGTTTCTACACTTTTCGGGGATCTTTCTTCCCCACCTGTTCAGAGGATAGCCGCAGCTGTGACGGACAACCTTCCTCCTCCACCGACTCCGATTCCCGGAGGTTTGCCCATTGACGGGACGCAGATGTTTACCTTGATCCAAGGCATGGTAGATGCCCAAAGAGTGGCGGCAGATGCTCAGCGAGTTCAAGCTGAAGCTCAGAGGGTGCAAGCAGAAGCGCACCAGGCACAAACCGAGCTGATGAGAGAGAGCATGGAGAACGCTCACCAGATGGCACTACAGGCAGTTGAGAGGGTTGTCCAGCAGTACCCTGGCCAGTGGCAGCCAAGGGCATTTCAGTATCAATAGCAGTACCCGGCACCAGTTCCTGTACAGCAGGATCAACGAACTTGTCATTTCTGTAAGAAGCCAGGTCACCTTTGGAAGAGCTGTAGAACGAGGCTGGGACTTTGTTTGCACTGTGGCGCTGCGGGACATCGAGTAAGGGATTGTCTTCGAGTTCCTTATCTTTCCGACCAGCGCACAGCTCCAAATTATAGAGATCCAGTTAGGCTACCTGTGGAACCGTATATTGCTCAGCACCCGCAAAGGGAACCACCCCAGCAGGGCAGGCATTTGCGATGACGGTCGAGGAGACCGATATTGCAGGTAATGTGTTAGCAAGTTCTGTTCTTTCCTTCATTCTGTCCCTATCTACTTGATTGATTGATTGATTCCTTAGTACCGTAGTTGCATGCATGATTTCTTGTTATAATATAGTTAGTAGTACCCCTGATACAGAGACTGCAATACCCTGACAAAAGACACCATAATCATACATATTTCCCTTAGGTTGCATGTTGTATGGGTGTAGGTAGAATTCTCTTAGACTTTGATTGTTGAGGATTTAACTGTAGTAAAGATTAACGAAGAGGTTATGACTTGACAAAGAGAGACAAGGTGCCTAAAATTTTGAGGAAAAATATTAAATTAAATAAGGAGTTGGGATGCGTAATTGAAGTTTTGTTAAATCATTGATTTTAAGAAGATTATGAAATGATTGAATTTATCATTAAATTTGAGGAATTTAAGAAGGCCATCGATATATTTATTGGACTGCAAGTTATGAACTTATATCTTGAATATTGTATTGGAGGTTTCATAAGTATTACATCGTTGCATATTATGTGGAAAAAAAAATCGAGGAATAAGAACACAAATGGATTAGTGTTAAATTCAAATTTTGGGATGAGATTCAATTTTAGAAATATGCATTGATTGGATTTCAATTAGAGGATTGAATATTAAATTCTTGTATTTCGTTATTAACCTAAAAATTTTGGAGGATATTGTGCTAAGAATGGGATTTGATTTTATATTTGAAGATTTTTAGGGATATGATATTTATAGTATTTTTTTGAAAGAATTTATTGTGAAATAACAATATGGAGTAGTTCATGATTATATGATTTGAGGAATTTAATTTTGATGGTAGTGAATACATAAATAAAACAATCGAGGATTTAAAAAAAAAAAAAAATTTGAGGATAAACATTGATTTAAATAAAGGGTCAAGAATTTAACATGACAGAATTTATGATGTATAAATTCCAGGAAGATTATGACATGCTTAAATTGATTATTAAATTGGGAAATTTTGGGAGATTATCAACATACTTATTTGATTACAAGTTACGAATTTTAGAATTTTATATTTGGATGTCGCATTTAGAGAATCCTTAAGTATCGTATTGTTGAGTATTTTGAGGAAAAGGAAATCGAGAAATAAAATTTTTGATGGATAAATGTTTAAATTCAAACTTGTGGGACGAGATTACATTTTATAATTGTGCACTGATTAAAATCAATTTGAGGAGTGGATATTAAATGCTGAGTATTGAATTATTAACTAAAAACTTTCAGGAAATTTTTGATAAAAATGGACTTTGATTCTATGTCGAGAATTTTTACAGAATTTTTGGAAAATTGTGGAAAGACCTTGTGAATTGTTAACTGAGTTCGTGATTGAAGAATTTAAACTTTGAGGGAATAATAATGATGTGTATGATAAATGCTACTTTGAGGATTTTAAATTTCGAGGACGAAATTCTTTTAAGGTGGGTAGACTTGTCACTACCACATTCCGAAAACAGGGGTAATTTCGACTTTTTATAATAATTAATATTATTGTAGTTATAATTAATTAATTGCATGAATAGTATATATTGATTTAAATAATTATGTGTGATGTGTAATTAAATATAGTATTAGATGCAGTGTTCATTTATTTTTTTGCTAGCAGACTAGACCTAGAAGCCCAGTAGAAGACCACCTGTCCGAATTATAGAATTCTAGATTTTATTATTTTATTAGAATTTAATATTTGGAGATTGTAATTAATTACTGTATTTTATTTAATATTTTTGCGCATTGCCTTTGCTCCGATATTTGGAGCACTATCCAGACTTTTGTCTTCCAACAAATTTCACAATCTTGCCCTAGATGTGCCCACCTTCATTTTTGCTATTTTTGTAACTCGTGATTATGCTCTCTGTGCATTATTTCTAGCCGCACAAAAATCGTCACGGACGTTTATTTTTAAATTCCTATTTTTGTATCGTTGTGCGTTCCAATCGAAAATTGGAGGCAATCTTGACCTATTTATCGTGCGGCCCAAATTAGGGAAATATTCTGTTCTGAGTCTTCTTCATTTTTGGTATTGATGACTTGACCTGATTTTGGCCCCATGTACTCCTAATTAATTGTTGAATACAACTTGCATTTATTTCTATTTAAATTGAGGATACTATTTTGTCTGATTCTGAAATTCTAAATTAATTCCAGCGCCCTGCTAATTGAGCCCGTACCAGTCTTACAGCGCCCCTGACCCTACAAAATACCGGACACCGAATCGCCCGCCAAATTTTCGTCATTTCATGTGTTTGTGCAATTTCCCAAATTTAAGGGGGCTAAATTGCAAATTGGCATTTTGTGGCCTCACCCAATTATTTTAAACCAATGAGGGAGCCTATTAATTTTTAATTAAAAACTCTCATCCCTACATGAATTATTTCCTCATGTTCAATCCTAGCCACCCATTCCAGGGATGCATCCTCACCCTCCATCAAATTCCCTCATCCTATAATGACATGTCCCATCCTAAACCCTAATCCCTAGGCAACCTAGAAAACACCACCCTCCTCAAGCCTCCAAATTCCTCAAAGTCTCCACCCCCTCTCTCCAACGTAGGCTTCCATTTTTCTTCACATTTCTTCTCTTCTTCTTCTCTTTTCTTCTTCTTCTTCCTTCTTTCTTCTCTTTCTTTATTTTGGTTTGAATTCAAATTCCAAAGGAGAGGGGGGAAACCATCCCCATCACCTGTGTTCTCCGGCCAGGCGACCCGGCGGCCCTTTTCTCCCTCCGGCGGCCGCTGACTGCACCCCGGCGGCCTGCTGGCTGCGGCTCCGGCCTGCTCGCCTTCTCCGGCCCCTCACGATCCTACTCCGGCTGATCCCCTCCGGCCTGCAAGCTCTCTGCTGCTCCGTCGACTTCTCCCCGACCCCGGCGGCTCTCCCACCATCAGCCCGCCGACTCCCCTCCTCCTCGTGGCACATCAACTCCGGCCCAGGCCAACCCCCGACTGTTCCCTCTGCTGCTCCTCCCTGGGTACAATGCTCCGGCCCGCTGGCAGCAACTCCGGCTGCTCCAGGCCGACATCCCCGGCGGCTGTGCTCCCCATCCTCTCGCGTCCGGCGAGCGGCCGAGCCCCCTCGCGCCCGGCGGCGCTGCTGCACCCTCCCTCTGGCGGACCCTGCTGCTCCTCCTCCTATCCCTGCATCTCCACCGGCCGGCGCTGCATCGACGGTCCGGCGAGCCTCCCTGCAACCCACTGTAAGTCTTCTTCTTCCCCCTCTTTCCTTCTTCATATATATATATGTAACTAAATACAATATGTACAGGTGTTTGTATATATTATGTATGTGTATTTGTAGATATTAATGTATAGGTATATATGAAATTGTAAGTGCATGTATTTAATTTATTTTGGTATATATATATATATATATGTATGTATATATTTATATACATACGTATATACGTATATGTATATAAATATTATTATCTAATTAATGTTTTAAATACGTAAATATGTATAGCATTTATTAATTAATATTTAAACACCTAATGTATGGTATAATTAATGAGTATACGTATATGTATATATTTAAATCAATTTATATATATATTTTTGGTATATACTTAGTATATAATTGTTATATATATATTGGTATATATGTATACAAACATTTTAGTATAAATATTTCTTAGTATATATATATTAATGTATATACTAGTATATATTTTGTATATATTAATAAATGTATAGTATTGTGTATGTATTTTATATATATATACATATGTTCTCTATTTTTATGTATATGTAGGCAAAATATATATATATTTTGCATATACATATTTAATATCATATGTAAAATAATGTATTGGTATACATGAATATGTATAGTATATAAGAAATTAGTAATGTATATTTTAATATATGTACATGTATATTTTATTTTTCATTAAATGTTAAACATGTATTAAATATGTATTTTAGTATTTAGTATTATATATATAATGTATTGGCATATATATATATGTATATATATATTTTATAAACCCTTGGCATGTTTTTAATGTATATACATATATATTGTATATGTGTTTAATTTGATGGATATAAATACGTGTTCTACTATAAGTATTTTAAATATATATATACTTAGCATATTTTCAAGGTGTAATAAATTGGTATATATAAAACCGTATGTTGGTATAAATATATATATGTAGATTATATTTTCGTATTGGGTTGTATATATAATAAATTGGTATATTTACCTGGATATAGTATTGTATATTTAATTGGTATATATGAGTATATATATGTAATTAGTCTATGTGTGTATTTTGTTAATTCGTATGTGTAGATATATTTTGTATAACCTTTAGTATATTTTTAATATATATATACATTGCATATGTATTTAATTTGATATATATAGATATATTGTAAGTATATATGTTATTAAGATATGTATATAAGTATTCCTATTAGATGACCCTAGTTGACTAGTGCCCTGCCTGGCATGGCCCTGAGACCGGTGTTTTTGACTGTGTGTTAGCGTAGCTTCTGATGCAAGTGTTATTGTGATATGTTTATTGGACTGTTGGTTTACCCAGGGGATACTCTGGAACAGGACATCCATAAATACCAGCTAAGGACCCAAGGCAAGTACATTCTCCGATAATTTCCAATTCTTGATAATTTCTATAAGTTCAACAATCATGAAATGTTACATCTGAATCCTTGACACTGTGCTACACAGACTAGTATAGCTTGGATCTGCAGTCATGAGATGTTACATTGGTTTTTCATATTGACATTATACACGATATTGACATTGACATTAGACATTGATAATTAGACATTGTACATAATATATTAGACAATGTTCGTGTATTCGTGACGTGTCATGATTTGATCCACAGTACTAGTTGGGGGAGGGGAAATTGCTAGTGAGAGATATGATCAAATACCCATGGTATAATTAAATATTATTGGTGTTAATCATACCCCCACGTATGATTAGCCAGACTGTAGCAATCGTACATGTTCCCAAGCCGATCACATTTCGAAACTACTATTTCAAACACTTAGAGTAGATTACAGTTTCCCTATTTAAATCATATACTACATCACCCGTATATGATACTGTTCTTTGTTCTTTTTATTTTCATATATGCACTGACTGTATCATATTGTCTATTACCTGTCTCTTTACATTGCCTGCCTCTCTTTAATTGCCATTGCATTTATTTCACTGTCTTCTCAGTAGCTAGCATGACATGTTTTATTGTATTATAGACATTATCAATTAATGGAACTGTTATTTGAGAGTGTTGCTTTGCTCCTTCCTGACTGGAAATATTTTTCCAGACTATGCCTTAGAGGACCGCTGTCCGACACTTTATGGACCATATGGTGAGTAGCTGTAGACTTGGTAGTAGTTGTGATTCCAGGAGGCCTAGCCGAAAATTATTAATTATTGTTAGTTCCTTAAGTAGACTATTTGGTACCGGATTTGTCTCCGGCATTTTGATGATTTTTGGATATTGTTGAGTTAGAATATTACTTGTTGACTTGTGTTGTGTTTAATTTTAAATTTCTGTTCAAATCTTATTGTGCTAAATTCCTGTGATTGAGTAGGTGTTCATCTTATTTGTGTCATCCGTGCCTCCTAATAGAGATTGGATGCTTGCGTGACATTAGTTAGATAGTATCCAGACCTTGACAGCGTTCTACCGCCGACACTGCGGCGTAGGCTGGACGTACCCACGCACTCGTGCCCCTAAACCAGGTGCGGATCATGACACTAAAGTCCTATATTTATCCTCAAAATCTAAATTAATGATTCAACCTTTAATATTCAAAATTTAAATCATATGCTCAAGTATAAATATTTGGTCCGCCATATCAAGGTTTTTAAAATTCATTAAATCCTCATCATCTTAATCCTTCTTTTAAAATTTCTCAAAATTAAAATGACTTGAACCTCTCATTTTAATTTTACTTGATCACAATCTAAAAGAAATTTCTCTCAAGTTGACAATGCAACTTCTACCCAACTTAGAATTTACCCATCTATCACATAAAGCTATACATTTAAGAAAGACTTTCTCTATTTATTTAATCGCGTTATTCAATCCTCAAAAGTTTTAATACCAAATATATCACATATGATATGCCCTTAATTACAAAAAGGTAGTCACCAAATAATGCGGTTGGCCTATGGGGTATATCTAGTACTCTCTGTGTATCAAACTTATACCAAGCACGAGGTTTCATCTTTCCGAAATAAGTGAAGACGGAAAACAATAATAAATAGTTCAAGAGGGCGATAATAGAATAGAAGTATGGGGATCAAGGCGTTTAAGGAATTCAAAAAGAATTATCAAGGTAGTTATGGATTGAAATCTTATTTTAGTAAATTCTTATTCGCATGTTTATATTAGAATAATTATATAACCCATACGATATGCTCAGACATGTCTAGAGGCAAGGATATTCGTCTACTAGTCAACTATATATCTCAATCCACGTAAAGTAGTCATGTGGAGAGCGAACCAAGTGTATTAAGGTTGTCCAGACCGTAATACACTGATTCTGATTTAGACAATGTATTAGTGTGGGCCCCCAATAATACATATGTCATGAACAAGCTCGATAAAAGAATAAGCTCACAAAACTAGGCTATAATAGCGGTATAAGTCAAGGTAGTACAGAAAATATAAATACGCTGGATTATGATAAAAGAAGTTACAAAATAATTCAAGTTTACTAAGAAGATAAGACTCTACAATCTCTATAGTTGTCATACTAACTCCTTGTCTAAATCGCTAGACGACCAAATAGGGTATGGGCCTCTAAGTTCTATAGTCTGGATAAACACTATCGTCTTATGCTAGTACACAGTTAATGTCATTCAATTATACTTCATTAAAGAGTCAAGAGGACTATGCGATACTATATTGTGAGGCACACTACCCAACTTAAAAGAATAAAATAATAGTATAACTACCTTAAGAGGATTATACAAAATAATATTGTTCTTGTAGATAAAGTATAACTCTTATTGGGGTACATACAAAAAAGATTCTTGGTATTTATTAGGGTCTCCTATTGTATTATATAAGTAATGGTCATCTTAAGTCTTTAATCATAGTGCTTATAGAACAAAAGGGTTAATGGTAAGAATGAAGAAGTGACTAGCCCTCAAGTGAGAGAGGATATAACTTGTATTGAGTTATGGATACAAATTACGCGATCTACAACTAAAGGATAATCATCACAATTTAAATAAATAACTCAACTATCAGGTTCTAACTACCAAGCACATAATTCAAAATTCAAGACTAACAACTATAATCCTAGCAAACTACATATCCTAACATAAAAGAAAATCACTTGGCCTACAATCAGAAGGGTTAGGTGACACAAATTGAAAGATGAAAAAAAATTTAGTCGTCGCACAAATGGCGAGCGTTAGGGTTTCGGAGAAACAAGATATAAAATTAAATAGAGAGACTGTTGATAATATCATGGTTTCCTAAGGAAATGTGGTATGCTAATCTCTGTGTTTGAGGTATGATCAAGAAAAATATTCTATTCATTCATCTTGGCTTCCTAAGGTACTGTGCTGCTAATATCAAGACAAGAATCTAAATTTATAGTTCTCTAATACTATCTCACTATGAAAGTTAGGTTTAGTCCTAATATTCAACCTTGGATTTCTATTGGTTTCTCAATACTAGGGTCAAACAACATGGTCAAATTTATAACCAACCCTTGTAGTGTCTATACTACTCTCAAGTCCTTCATAAATATATCAAGGGATAATGGTCAAATAATCTACAGGTAAGGGATGTTAGGGTTCATTATGTATGCTAAACTTAATGATGTATCAATACTCTAGTTGTATTCTTAGGAGGAGTATTACCCTAATTATTATCCTAATAACAAGGATTCCTATATTCTAGGAGAAGCTATACTCAAGGAACTATTTGGGAAGTACATGAATCAAGCATGATGTAATTATTCAAATAGAACATATTAGAAGAAGGTGAGTCATAGTCAAATATGGATGAGATCCTATACTCTAATCCTATTTGCAGGCTTGCTTTGTACAGTAACGTAACTGAGACAATATGCTCTCGACCTGCATGGGCTACCACTAAAAATATGTCACGTCCTAGTCCCAAAATATATAGGACTAAGAACACATAAGCATGCCAGCTGCATGTATATGGCAACTCTAATATATGGAAACCATAACGCATGCGTACGCTGTATTATGAACAATAATTCATAAGTGGTATAAACTATCTCAAGTCACAGGCATAATCTAAATCTCATCCACAAAAAATCAAAAATAAATAAATAAACAATAACCAAGTAACTAAATCTCAATATGAAGTATATAAGTATGACAGTTGGGTAAAAACAAATCCACTGCCGAACTAGAATATAAAAGCAAACACAATATAAGTACATCAACTAATAATCACGAGGCTCGAAGAGAAGACCTCCTCGAAATATAAATAGCAAGTCTGGATCTGCGCTCCTGCGAATACTCATGAACATCTACACCTGGAAAGGGACCAGATCCTCAGAAGGACATAACAAGATACATAGAAGTATGCCAATAAAGTACTGAAATAAACATCCAATGGGTCGCCTAACCATCTATGTGAATACAGTTTGAGAACAACTTTCCAACAAGTGGGCTATCTGGCCATAAATGGGATTGGCATGATTCTCTCGGAGAATTAGGGGCCTACAAAGCATGCCGTCTTTTGAATGCCAGAGGTCGCCAGTAATATAGGGGTCATCACCGCCACGTATCTTCGGCGGAGCGTACGGGTTACAGAAAGAAAAGTGCAAAGGAGCCCAAATACCGTACTTGTTGTTCTTTTCACCCCATGCTCTAAGCATGTCACATCTATGACACGATAATACCTCTAATTACTGCCAATTCTCCTAGCATGCAAAGTTTTTATCGGCAGTTATTCCCTATCGCACGTCCCATACGTACAAGAGGCCAGCCTGTTACGCAAGTTCGTGTTCTATATGAGACTCACACTCGTGTAACAACTGTGTCATGGCCAATGAAACCTAATGATGCTTCATGATAATGGGGTGGTCTCATAAAACTAGGTCAATGCATATACATAATAAAAACAGACCACGACAACACCGTCGTTGCACCTAAGTTTTCTTGGACGCGCAGTTTATATAGCAGTTAAAATATATGAACTAAATGACAAAATAAAGATGCATACAATATATGGAATATAAATTATAGTACAATGGTAAGGTATACTTGATTGGCAAGAAAGCTGCGTAGTACCAATAACCTGCTCCAGAAGTCGCACAGAACAATCCAATAGGTCCTATATACATATAATATAATACAGTACAACATCAGCCATTACACTAGCATATACACAACGATAATACACTGGACTCAGAGGGTACACTAGGGGTGACACTGGTCAACTAACAGGGTTAAATGTGCGTCTAATTACGCGGGTGTTACGTCTTCAAATGCTTTATCAATCAGACAGTCAACTAACACAGTCTTGCTAGTACGTCAGTGTACATAAGGCAGTCTACTAACAATTTATAGGGCCACAGGGTCAAAGCAATTACAGACTATCCGTAATTAACACTAGGGTCTCGTAGTACATATATAAATATATATATTTATAGTCTTAACTAGCATAGTATTTAATTACTTACAATATATATACATACCATATATTTATATATGTATATAACAACCAATAATTATATACATACCAATTGAATACATATACTAAATATATATAAATATATATACCAATGAATAATATACATATACTAAATGTATACATACTAAACATATGTATGCATACAATATATATATATATATATATATATATATATATATATATATATATATATATATATATATATATATATATATATATATATATACCAAATTGATAATTATATGCACATGCGTACGTATACGAATGCGAGCTGGGTTCACCGACTCAGGGTCTGATGTCAACTAACTTTCGTAAAGCAACACTAATGTCCTAATAGCATACACACAAGTACACATAAAAAGGATAAGAGGGACAAGTTCGAACCTCGGGGTTAGCATGCACAGGCACGGGAACGACGATGAAACGATGAGGTTGACGACAATGACGATGACGACAATGTTGATGATGATGACGAGGGTAATGATGAGGATAATATGGTGATGATGATGATGATGGTGATGATGGGGTGATAATGATGATGATGGTGATGATGATGATGATGATGATGATGGTGATGATGATGATGATGATGATGGTGGTGGTAGTGATGATGATGATGAAGGTGATCATGGCAGGGCTGCCGGAGTTGGATCTCATGCAGGAGGAGGAGAGGTGGAAGGGAACGGTGAGAGAGAGGAGAGGTGAACGGTGGTGGTGGCTGGAAGCAGTGGCCGGGGAAGAGGGTGGTCAGGCGGGCTTGGTAGCGGGTGTAAGGGAGGTTAGGATGAGGAGAACGACGAGTTCACAGCGGGTTAGGGCCGTTCAGGCAGGTGGTTCGACAGGGTGGTGATACAAGCGGCTCCGGTCGTGATCTGCGGGTCCAGGCGTTCGGTCGAGCGGGTCAGCGGAAGATGGCTCCAGGCGAGCGAGATGAGTCAGGATGGCGGTCATGCAGCGTTAAGCGGGTCTCTGGCGGGTCTCTGGTGATCGTCGAAGTCGGCTTCAGTAGCGGGTCTCCAGCGATGGACAGCGGCGAGTCTCGACAGGGCGGCGTCGTGTGCTCCGGTCGAGTACAGGCGAGCGAGTCTGGAGGATAACGGTGGGTTGATAACGTTCAGGCGGTTCGGCTGGGTGCTCGGTTCACGACGGGTCAACTCCAGCGAGGGGGTCGACAGGGATGATGGGAAGGAGATGGGTGAAAAGTAAGGATGGTTGGGAGGTCGGCTGTGCTTGTGGTTTAGGTTGAAGGAAATAAAGAAAAGGAAAAAGTAAAGAAAATAAATATTTATATATGTATAGTATTGGGTTGACCTAGAAATTGGCTTGGTCAAACCATTAGAAAAAGGGCTTCTCATGTACATTTTCAAGGGCTATGATTACATAGATTCAAAATGGATGGCTAGGATTGCATTGGTTTAAAATTTGGAGGGCTATGGTTTGAGGAAGTTGATGTTGAGTTACACACTCCCAAAAATTATAAAAAAATTTACATGAAGGAGAAATAGATTTTTTCATGTGTTATCCAATGGTGTGGACTCCTTAATGCACCTTTGCATAAAAGCGCCCAACAATTAGAAAAATTAAACAAAGATGGAAATTAGATTAAATTAATTAAAATTAATACAAAAGGTGTCCTCGAATTAATTAGAAGTACATGGGGCTAAAATTAGGTGGGACACAAGTGTCATGGACATAGAGGACTCAGAATAGAATATTATCATAAATTAAGTTACTAAGAATGGGTCAAGATTGTGTCTCCAATTTTGATTGGAACGCACAAGGATATAAAGTTAGATTTATTTAGAATTAAATATAAATGTCCGCGACGAATATTGTGCTAGTAAAATAAAGCACAAAAGAGCATATTTATGAGTCACACAAAGGTCAGAATGGAAGTCGGGCACATCTAGGACAACGTTGTAGAATTTGTAGGAAGGCAATGGCTAGTGTAGTGCTCCAATTATCGAAGCAACGGTAAGGTACACTAAGTGATATAAATATTGTAAAATTAATTAAAATGCTGTGTTCTATTTCTAATTGGATTCAACTAACCCTAGTTTCACTATCTAAGCCAAGTATGCCTAATTTTGGGTGAGGAGGTTTACACCGGTCCTTGTTTGGTTTAAGGATTGTGGATCTGCTCCAGAGTGGTTCATGCATTCCCCTTACTCTCATTCGATGACATAACCTAATTCAAGGATTCTATGTGACAAACCTATGTGCTAGACTTAGACAAAGTGCATGTGACCTGGTCAATATGGCATGAGGTGATAAAGGATTTTGATGGTTTAACTGATACTTTATGTACCCGACTTGTCCTACTGATTACCCGAAGAATAGAGGATTTTACTTGATTGGCTATGTGTACTTACCCTTCCCAATATGACAATACGACTTTATGCGACTGATTAATAAGCCTGATATCCTAACTCGACTGCTTGTATCCATGCTGATACTTTACTACTTGTTATTTATTCCTACGTGTTAAGTGTTACTATGTGCCATGTGTTACATGTTGTCATGACCCGTACCCAAAAATGGCATGAGTCGTGGGTACGTCCAGCCTACGCTGCAACATCGGCGGTAGGACGCTGTAAAGGTCCATAACATAATCTAACAAACTCATACAATGATATATATATATATATATATATATATATATATATATATATATATATATATATATATATATATATATATATATATATATATATATATGTATATATAACCTGTCAATGATAACTCAACTCCATAAGGAGTACAAGATGAATATATATAGCATCAATACTCAATTACCAAACTAGAGACAGATAATGGCACAATATCATAAAGAGAATAGGAAATAACAAGTCACAACAATATCCAAGTCTAGAGTCTAGCAATAAACACCAATGGTCTTAAATGTAAATACTATGCCATAGTCTAATGCTGGAGACATATCCAGTACAAATAAAAAGATACTAGCTAAGGGTCTGATATAGTTAGGTGTATCTCCTCAACAACTGGTACCATATCGTCCTGGGTTAAAGATGCTACCTCAGCTGGCTCTCCGTCCTACGGGCCGTAGTAGGTAGGGTACTAGTCCTCTAAATAGTCATCTGGAAAAATATATCCAGTCAGGATTGGAGAAAAGTACAAAACTCTGAAAGTAGTTTTATATACATAGTAAAAAAATATAACATCAATACAAAATAATACAAGATGCACAGTTACGCATGAATGAAAATACAGCTGAACTAGGCATATAAACACAAGGATAATTGGAAAAGTAGATACAAGCATCATGGTATGAACTGTGAATAAGATAACTATACAATAAGGGAACTGATGATACTACTAAGTGTTTTAGAGTACAAGTTCATTATGTGATCGGTTAGAGCTACACAAAATATACTAAGGTAACTCAATTATACATATCTTGTATAATTGGCATGCACACGAAAATACGAAAGCGTATGATCACATAATCGACTCCTACCCCCCCTCCAGACTAATATTCTTGGATCCAATTAAGATACGTTACGCACACAAATATAATATGAGCACACAGAGAATAAAAATATAGTGTGAGCATACGGGGCCCACAAATAGATACGAACACAAAGAACACACAATGTACTGGATAAAAAGTACAAGGAATGTGCGATGCACCCATCAATAAATAACATCTCCTGATTTGTTCCATATAATACTAGCCCATGTAACATCCTGTCAGAATCAACTAATACAGTTCTACAACATGTGATATATGCACTATCAAGTACTGAAAACTAACAGAGAATGTACTTGCCTGAGGTCCTGAGCAAATGACACGAAACGGTGTCCGAACTGGTGTCACACAGACCTATATATGAAATATTATGTCATTTGGTGTAATGAAGGGATAACCAAGTTTAAATAAGTTAAAATATGATTTCTAGATCAAATCTAGGCTTCTCTAGTCAAACTAGGTCAAAGGTTGACTTCTAGTTAATATTAGTCAACACTAGGTAGTTATCTAAATTTGGGGTTTCTAGTTATCTATCTAGTTGGTTGTATAACTATACCAGTTAAAACTACTATTACATATAACTCTAGCTCATATACATATATACTAGTATTATATAATATCTTAAATATATCTTAGTATCACTACTAAGTAACCCACCCTTGACAACCTAATCAACCTTACCTTGGTGTGAATTATTACCCAAATACTAAACTTGCATTTTATACTACCTATAATACAATACAAATCTATCTTTAATACTAACCAATATCTGTCAACTACTTAATATCTCAAAATACTAATTCCTAACCTTGCACCCATACTCACACTCTAAGATACACATATCCTAATATCTTAACACACACACAAACATACTCAACTAACTCTAATATCTACCTTGATATCTATATGCATATATCCAAATCCCCTACTTTCCCATTAATAACCCTCATCTACGATACCAACCTACATACACCTGACCACATACCCAAATACCCTTGTTTTACTGATATGCACTTGCCACAACTAAACACATACTAATTTCTCACTTCCTAATCCCTAAACTCATTACACACATATCTAATCTCTTGCACATACTAACACAACCTCTCACTGATACTCAAAACCTTCCTCACTTTCTCAGATCTGCAGTGCACCCTTAGTCCCTCCATCTACTATGCTACTGTCCTGCCACATGCACTGCAAGCTTGTACTGTTACTGGCCCCTCTATCTGAACTACATCAAGCACCCATATAACTACTTACCCGAGCCCCTATGCAACAATGTAGTATACATTGTACTTACTTGCATTGCTGATGTTGCTATGCATCCCTACAGTACTGCATCATCTACTCACTGAGCTGCCCCTCTTCAATTCACTATAATTAAGCACTGTGGTGCACATTAATCCCTCAAAACAATACACACACCATCAACACTTCCAATACATCTGACACTCATACCACAACAACTTCAATCTCCCTTATGATACACTCTCAACCTAATCTTTTCAATATCACACTCACTAGAGCTCATATTACCCGATGCTCACAGATATATGTTAACCCACTGATACTCTAATATACTAACACATGGCCACTGCCTGGGTGTGCCACTATTGCTGCCTACCAATGCAGTTGTACTGCACTGATGTGTACTTAGCTGCTAGTGCAGCTGCTACTCTTACTCCTTACAATCTCGAGCTCCATCCCTCCCCCTCTTACCTGACACTTGTACATAGGTGTGCAAGCAAATGCTTGCTGGTAAAAACTTCCTCCCCATGAACCTTGTACAGGAACCCGAGCACTGATGTACTGCATACTAATGCAGATCCCTTTCAACCTTATTATGTTGTAACTCCCTATTGATAAATGTTGCACTGAACACAGCACAAGGCAATGTGCAGTCCACAATTCCCCTATCTAAACTCATGTGCATACACCACAACATCCATACACCAAGCACCACATCACTCTAATGATACACAATAAAACACACCATATAAATTTAATATATATATATATATATATATATATATATCCCCTAATATTTATTATAATTATAAACACTGTAACCAAAAATAGGTATTTTGTGTATATTTTATATTAGTATATTTATTATAGATTATTTTAAATATTAAATTTCTTTAGAGTATTCTCTTAGTTAATTAGAAAATAAATTTCTTGATATATTTACTTATATAAATATTTATTTAGAATTATTTTTAGGCTATTTTAGATTTTTGAAGATTTTTCTAGAATTTTTGGATAATTAAAGCATAGGAAACATAAACTTCTAGGACTTCCATGATTTATTATGAGACGATACATGCATATTGTTCCTACCAAATATTTAATTATATTTTTTTGTAATTTATTTAGAATTTTAAGAAATTTATTTAGATTTTTGAAATTATTTAGGATTTATTTGGATATATATAGTCTTAATATTAGATAGATGCTAATTTAGTGTTAATAGATATTAATAAGATTATATATAAATTATTTGTATTATATTTAATTCTATTTAATATTATAAATTATTGAGATAAATTTAAACTATATTTTAAATTAATTCAAATCCTGAGCCTACTAGAAAAATAACTTCATGTATATCCTATCCTTATTTAAACTGATCCTAATCATATCCAAATTAGCCAATCCTACTCGTATTAAATTAAATAGTCTCCACCATTACAAATACCTATTAGACTTATGAAATAAACTCATCTTTCATATTTTTCTTTCAAAAAATTCTCTCTTTTTCGTCCAAAAATAGTCAAAATTCGTCATAAATTCAGCCTCATTTTCTAGTAGTTATGACAACTTAAAAAGACGATATCTCCTAGATCCGGACTCCAAATGCGCTCCAGTTTTTTTTGTTAGAACCATATCAAGGTTAGTTTTCTGAATATATAAATTATTTTAGTAATTTCAGAACCTATTTTTTCAGAATATTCTGAAAGTACCAGCTGTACGAAATCAGACGCATTTTCGTATTTTCGAGATTTTTGGAGATCCCGAACTCTGAATTACGAGCCGTTTGAAGTTTCGAAAATCTGACATAATGAAATTACATAAAATTATTTTTCAGAATTTAATATACAAGTTTAATACACTGTAAAATTTGTACAACGTAGACGTAAATAGGAAACCACCGAAAACTGTCATCTGTATGCCCTTGTGGCCATAACTCTTTATCGACTTGTAATTTTATAAAACTATCGATTCCAGCATTCATGTAGCATTGAAATCGATAGGATTCCACACAAAAATCTAGTATTTGAGTTGGTTGACTTTTTGGTCAACGGATCGCCTCGATTTGCGTACCACGGATCACAAATCCGTAAAGTTGACTTTCTTTGGACCAAAATTAGAGTTTACAATGAAATTAGATTATAATATAATTAAAATACTATTTTAGGTTATTTTATTCAGAATTAAAATAGATTAAAATGGAGGAACCTATTCATCCACTTTTATAACCTAACTTGTTTAATTTATGTGATGGGTAGATCGGACGACGCCTTGAGTTGAGACTTCATCCTTTTCAGACCAGGCAAGTATACCTTACCAAATTATTTACAGTACTTTGCATGCTATTTATATTTCTGTATATTTATTGCATATGTAGTTTCGTTCAGTCATTACTATATATTAGATATGTTGACACACACTTGACACCTAGTATCATGAGAGGACAACATTAGGCGTATGGGCTTTAACCACTCTGGTAAACCATAGTATCTAGCTCACACTACGGTAGTGTGTCGCACTGGTCGTTACCCCCGCGGTATATCGATTTCTGGAGTCTCGCTGGTCACTACCCCCGCGGTATGTCTATTTATGATGTCCCCTGACGTGTGTGTGAGTTGTGAGATTTAGATCGAGTAGCCTACCCTTATCCATACGTCGAAAAGTTGTCCTTATTTGCATTTATATAGATTGTCTTATACAGTGTACTTATATATTTTCAAACATTATGCATATTTACTATATTCAATTGGCATGCTTCTGTGTATCTTGTTATGTCCCTCTGAAGACCTGGTCCCCTTGCCAGGTATAGACGACCATGAGTACCCGCAGGAGTACGGACCCGGACTTGACGACTTACTTTCTACCGAGGAGACCTTACCCACTGAGCATCATTGATTATCTTTAGCGATGGATACTTTAGCTGACACTCTTATATCATTACCTTATTTTATATTGGTCATTTTACTCTTCTCTCTCATTTTTAGTTGTTATAGTCATTGGTAGTGGATTTGTCTCCACCCGACTATCATTTATGGATTATTCAGACTCTTTATTCTAGCTTAGTTATATTCTTTTCTGTGACTTTTTGTGTGGATGAGATTAGTATTTCTGTGACTTGTGATAATATAGATACCATATGTGAGTTTTATTCATATTATAGCGTACGTGCGTATTATGGTTTCCATATATTGGAGTTTCTATATACATACGGTTGGCATACTTACGTGTTCCTAGTCCTACGTATTTTGGGACTGGGGCATGACAAGCACACACACAACACATAGGCAAACCATAAATTACTTGGTAAGCAATAACAAGTATCACACATGCTTTCATGATACGCTTGTGATACTTGCTCTCCACCTAGATACCACCACCCCTAATACTTAGAACACATCCAAAATACCAAACACAATATAAAATAATAGGGAATGACCCACTAGGCATTCCATCAAACACTTGGTGTGCCACCTCGGAGTTTTTTCCAAATAAACACAAAACTTAATGTAACTTTCTCCATAGGCCTCATATATATCTATTTCTTCTTCCTATGGGTAGTCTTAAATCAAGGGAGGGTTCCTATGGGTTTATTACACCATTCTAGAGTTTAAATGACAAGGGAATAAGATTTTATCTATTGGAAGATGGATTCCCAATGTGGTTCCTTCAAATGAGCACAAGAGTGAGGAATGAACACCAATCTCTAGCCAAACTCCTCTTCCTTATGCCTCTTGTAACCTTCAAGCTTCTAGCTCTCCTTGTGAATGAAAATGAGAGACATTTAGATTGATTTGGAGAAATTTTATGGAGGAATGAATGCTTGGGGGTAGAACTCAACTTAGGGTGTTCTTTATGAACAAATAATGAAGAAGTGGTGGGGGGGGGGGATCCCTCCTCCTATATATGGCCGGCCACTTCTAGGTTAGGGTTGTTTAGTTTAAAAAGTCTAAAATGCCCTCCAAGATTTGTCATGAAGAGTTTAACTAATAAGGGTTTAACTAATGTATGTTCTAAATTAAAAGAATGAGATATCCTAGTCATTCTCTCTACTTTAACTAATTAACCAAGACTACTTAATTGGGTTACACTATTGGTCATGACAAGTCTAGTTGGGTTCATTAGCAACTAGTCTAATTAAGGACTAATCATGCACCATCCTCTATATTAATTATTTATATATAAACAACCATATCAATTATTATTAAATAAGGATATATCAATAAATAATAATACCAAATGACATAAATATCCCTATCCTGAAAAGTGGTAGTGACATATTTTGGGTTGTGCATCGAGGTGACCCATATCCTATGTGGTATGTGATGTTATATAATTTCTCTAGCATGGGCATGGTAGTTAGTCAGTAATCATAGCATGGATGTTTGATTAATTATTGTATTACGCTTGGCGGAATCCAGATTTGGCCCTCGGACAACAATGTGGATTTGTACCTAGCGTACACGTACTACGGTACGTCATTCTAGGAGGATGATCGTGTGACCATGGCATGATATTCTAATAACTGTAGGGTTAATTAAGCATTTAAATCTTATAGAGCATTGGGAGGGAGTGAAATCTTGAGATCATACGTGGTAGCTACCGGTAGGACATATGGCCTAGGGCATCGTATTGGCCCCAAAAGGATATTGTATATCATTACAATAGTAGAGTGCAGTATCTGGCTATCATATTATATAATATTACATGATTACTCGCACGGTGGCCTTACGGGGGACCGATGCTTACATACTATGTGCTATGCATTTATTGGCTCAGCTATCTTGCCTCACCATTAGTATGATCTGAGGATTCATCTATGCATTATTCTCTGGGATAACCCAAATACCACATAGCAAGCCATATAACTGATTGGCCGATATAACTTAACTCTCAGTACATTTGTTGGTAGTTAAGTACATGACTATTGTGATGCGATGGTTCAACCCTTATCCTTGTTTGGTTGTAGGATTGCGCTATTGTGTTACAAAGGGACATGAACCGAAGCTACATATTATATGTGTATATATGCACACATATACCTATATTCTAGTCTGTACTATGGTCTATGTATTCTTGTCCCTGTTTATGTTTTGTGCCATTTGATAGTGGTCTAAGGACATGGACTAACGTGGTATGGTGGTTCAACCCTTGTCCTTATTTGGCTGTAGGGTTAGGCTATTGTGCCATAATAGGCTATGGACCGAGGCTGTGATATAGATAACTTTTGCGTGTTCATAATTGGTAAGACGTACTATGTCTTGACGTAGTGTGGCATCCTTTGTCCTTGTTTGGTTGTAGAGGTGCCCTACTGCCTCGATGAAAGGCCATATGCTTATAATTGTGGCATAGATATTATTTTATGTACTTTATTGGATTTTGGTTTATTCACTTGTGTTCTTTTTTGGTACTTGCTATCGGGGCCTGACTCCGTTGTTTTTTTCTAGCCAGGTTTAGTAGCAGAGCTCGAGGATCCTGTCCTGCATCTGATCAATGACATGTATCGGGAGGATGGCCGCCGAGGGACTTGAGTGTGTTTCTTCTTTACCACTCTAAGTATCATTTTGTATAACTGTTTTGGAGTTTAGCCGACACACTTGTTAGCTGGTTTATCTGGATATTATTTCCCTTAGATGATGTATATTATTTAGACTGCGGCTGATTTACAGTTGTGTACTCTTGACAATGTACTAGTTAATCATCCTGTGTAACTAGTTCCATGATCATTCTGATAGAACATCGGGGACGCCTTACTGCTTTATCATATATGTGCATTCTTACTATTTCTTGGTTGATGATTGAGACATAGAGATTCTTGACCATAGGTGACAGGATTGTAGTAGCAATCCCTTGTCTCTAGACAACCTTAGCACATTGTGGGATACTTCAGATTCTGGAAGGTGTGGTTGGCTGAGTCACGCTCCCACTCTCCAGTATTCTGGTTATGAGGCATGACACTCGGGATAATAATCGTATGCCTATAAATGAAATATACATAACTTTAATGTCCGTAATTCAAAATTTGAAAAATATGAACTTTGAAATTTAAAATTTAAAGTTTAAAATTTAAAATTTGAAACTCAAAACTTAAAATCACATGTCCACCAAATATCAGACTAGATATGTGGTTCTCACATTTTTGAATAATTCTGTCAGTAGTGGGTCTACTTGGAATACATTCATCGTTTTGGGAAGTCATCTGTAAAAAATTAGTTTGTTGACAATTATAGTCCAAACATACATAAAAGGGCAAGATAGTAATTTAGGATATTTAAGGTTCAAATCGGACTGAAAAAATAAATATGACAATTGAAAACAAGTTTATCTAACTAGTTCTACGGAACTAACAAATTTGACTAGTTCGATCGAACAAATGAAAAGAATTATAAAATTCTGCTTCCGTGTCACAAGTTTTACGCCATTATCAGCCTCTACGAAAATGCTCTGTGCTGTTGTCTATTATTCGATATTATTTTGCATTGTATTCGTGCCACATTGTACCAAACTGACCGAGTAATCATCATGGTACAGTAATATACATTCTTAGAATATCTCTAACCCTATTGTCTTGTATTGTGTTGTGATTCCTAAGTGGAATGAGGCACAAGACAATATGTTTCCTATGTGGCAAGATTATATTCACACAAGATAATGAGATAGAAAAGTGTTCTCCAATGTAAAAGTATTGAGAAGACAATAAAATCTATTTTTTTCAAATTCCAAGAACTTTTTTACTTATCCCTTTTTTATAAATATTTTTATTCATAATTGATGATGTGAAAGTAAAGCATTGTGAAGTCCATTGTCTAGATCTAGGCAACCAATTTTATATTATCTTTGACATGTCATTGCTATGTCAACTTTACAATTTATTTCCCATTTGCATTGGAGAAGAAATTTTTAAATAAGTTATTATTCCTATGTGGCAACTATTTTTTTCAAACTCACTAACAGAGTTGGAAATGCTCTTAGTGGGTTGTTGCTACCGTGTTAAATAGGCCATCATGGTCTTGCTTCCTGCAGAGAGTGGAATAAAAAATGTGAACCAGTTTCAATCTAGTGAAAGAGTGTTTGTCCCATGGTCATATAGAATCAATTTGACAAATTAAATTACACAAACATATACAAATTTCATGAATTCATGTATATACTAATAACATGATTGAATACTAAGTATATGTTGATTCCTTTGCTATAATAATAAGTTTCTTACAAATCTCAAGAAAAGAAGAAGTACAAAAAGATCACAAGCAAACTCTAGATCAAACTCGAACTAGTACTGATAAGTAACTAGTACTTAGCGGTAGTTGTCCACCGAGTCTGACTTTAGTGATGATCATAACACTGTAGAACTTTTATGGTGGAGAGATGAGCTATAAAAGCCTCCATCGTTTGCATGCATGATCACCTTTTGATGCTATTGCTTCCTCGTACAAGGCCATAACTTCTTCCATCAAACAAGATCTCGTTAACAAAAGCTTTCTTTTCTTAGATCTATGATACGCTTGCAATAAGAGACTACCACACAACCAAACGTATCCCGAAGGATACGAGCAAGTCTAAAATACTATATATGAATAATACGAAGAGTAAAATATACATCTACGTGTCCGTGTTAAAATGTGACATGCACAAAGCCCCGTGTCGGAGGAAAAACCCCAAAATCAACACATATCACCAAATTATTGGGATACGACCCACACGTATCTAATTGTGGACACGACACAAACCACAAACAAACAAACACATGTCAAATTGATCTATATGACCAATTGACCAACACAACAAGTGTCAACCTCAGAATTCTCCCAAAATTGATACAAAAAATACCATAACTTTCTTCATATGCCTCATATGAACTCAATTCCAATTCCTATGGGTAGCCTATACATTTGGGTTGATTTTTTATGGTTAAATATCAGATTTAGAATCTAATTAAAGGATAAAAACTAAATTTTACCTATTGGGAGATGGATTCCTAATGTAACCTCTAAATTTGATGAAATTGACCTTCAACTTGTAGATTCTTGCTCCTCTTTATAGATCCTTGCTTCCTTCTTCTAGATTCTTGCTCTACTAGTCTTCAATGATGATATGAGAAGGAAATGGGATAAAATTTGGTAGTGAATTGATGTGGGAATGAAGGAATTTGGTTGAGGGAAATTCTAGATCTAGATTTGAAATAAAAAGAGGAGAGAGAAACTTTCTCCCCCTCTTTATAATTGCCAGCCCCCTTGCCCCTTCCTCAAGCTACTATGTAATATCTATTATACCCCTTGGGGCCTCTCATGAAGAAATAAATACGGAGGAAAAGTTCTAGTCTAATGGTTTAATTAAACTAATTATCCTCCTAATGAGTGGGCTTATAGTTGGGCTCAAATCTAATACTTTAATAAATATTGGTCCATGAATAAATCTTAACTAGTTAGGTCCACTAACACAAGTCTAAAGTAATAATCTAACATCTGACAATAATTAAATAATATAATAAATAATTATTCATCATGCTCAATATTTAATTAATTATGAAATGACCAAAATACCCTTCTCTAGAAAACATGGTAGTGACAATAAGTATATGTGTCTATGTATATATGTGGGTGTTTTAGTTTGTGTGTGTGTGTGTTTTAAGGGTATACATTTGAGTACATACATGTGACTAGGAGTTAACATGGGTGCAAGTCGAGTGTCGGGTTCTCAGTGTATCAGTGAGATGATACACTGATACCAGTTTTAGGTGATTGTGGTTGTTGTGCAAGCATGGGAGAATCGGGTTTTGGTTTAATACTGTATGTATGTATGCATACACAATGGGTGTAGGGATATGTACACGAGAATTGTGATCAGTGTGTGTGACAGAGAAGGGAGTGAGGGTGTATAACAATTGAACCCGTATAGGTAGATTGGTATTAGGCAATAGGTGCTTACATATATAAGTGAGTTAGAGTATTAGTACTAATCGGGATCCAGTTTAGATAGTACTCTAGGTAGCAGTCCCTAATTTGGGACCGAGGACTGATACTCATGTATCAATTCAGTGAGGTGGAATGATGCCTAGTGTCAGTAAGAGTTATGAAGTTGGACTGTGCATCATGTATCGTGTTATAGCAGATAGTATCAGTGTTTATGTGCATTGGTGAGTATCAGGGTACTTGTACCTGATAGTGTGTCATTAGGGACTGCATTAGAAGGGTCATTGCTAAGAAAGCACTACTTATAGCAGTACAATCCAATATGCAGTAAGGTAGTGGCATCAGTGGGGTGTTTAGCTTTTGTGCACAGCCAGATTAGTTGGCTTATTGCAGTTTAGTGTATTTGTGAGGGATGGGGATTCGAACAATTGGCCATTTAGGTAGAGCATGGGAAGTGAATACTGATATGCATTTTCCAAAGATTACAAGCAATAGATTTTGTGTACTGCCACCCTAACAAGTTGGTCCATAGGCAGTTAAGAAGTTTGATACATGTGTATCAATAGAGGGTAAACTTTTATTAAGGGTGTCACGCCCCAGTCCCAAAATACGTAGGACCAGGAATACACAACATGCCAGCTACGCATTCGACCAGACTCTGGTCCGACTCGAATACCTATAAATTGTATAATAAAAGTCACTATCTAAATAATTCCGTAAATATAAACATCTATGTCTCAGTCCATAATGAATAGAAATATATAAGAAAGAGCTGCATGTGCTAAAGTCGGCCGCCCAATAACACACAAACTCGAATAGACTCGAGAAGAAATATGAGTCTATAAAAACTAGGCTGCAACAACAGATGAATATA
This sequence comes from Iris macrosiphon, assembly GCA_036927795.1. Lineage (NCBI taxonomy): Eukaryota > Viridiplantae > Streptophyta > Magnoliopsida > Asparagales > Iridaceae > Iris > Iris macrosiphon. The sequence continues at coordinate 105,175,064 of JAYESA010000001.1, read as the reverse complement.
ATATGAATAAAATAACCATAACGCCGGTAGAAGTGATATGAGTACCTGGTACCAATGCCCGCACGACAAGCAACTCCATCAGCAACTCCAAGGGCTCCGTAATCATCTATGCTGCAAAACTAGCAGGGGACAAGGTCCTTAGAGGGACGTAATAAGGTACGAAAATACAACAAGCCATAGTATAACATAAGAAACAAGTATAACACTGGTGTAATCTACCATAACCAACTAAGTGAGACACAGTTTGAAGACAATGTTCAATGCGTAGGCTGTCCAAAATAAAACCGTAGCTCCGAACACAGAGACAGACGAGACGTACCGTAGCTTCGAGCACAGAGTCACACGGGTGATACTACTACTCCGGATATAGGAACACTACATCATCAGGACATATACATATATAAGCGCGTGCAGAGGAGCCCAAACGTCTAGTAACTGTCTTCCCCTTCCGAAGCGGTCAACGAGTGTGCACTGAACCTGAACCTCTATCTAGCAGTCTCGTCATACATGAGTAACTATCAACAAACATGACCCTAAGGTCATCCCAGTCTCCGGTCATGATGTCAGTATCAGGATACAGGAAATCTGGCACAAAGATAGTGTCTGAATGTGTCCTAGGGTTATGATATACACATGTACGTACATGAAGGTGTTGCGAACATCTATCACTCGTTACCAGACGTTACCGATGAACGTCTGCACTCGGTTGTGACCCGGACGCGAAGTAACGATCCTAGTCAAAAATGCGGACAATGCATATACTAAAACAATAAATATCTGGTAACTGAAATACATGGTGGCAAGGTACACTTGCTTGGATCCGGCTGCTGAAGATGGGGCTCTGGTACAACGTCCAAGTTCGCGGGTCCCGTAGTACCTAGAGACGAGATACAAGCTCAATCAAAAGACTATCACGCGGCTAAAATAAGATATGATACACGTCTAGCATATGCTCAAACTTAGTTACAACTCACATGGATACGAAGCTAGAGGGTTGACCAAGGTTGATGGAGTATGTTACATCTAATCCAATTAATCATCTGTACAATATCATCAAACCCAACCTCAATCTTACTATATTCATCACGATATTCAGTTAATCAAACCCTGATCAAATCCTCAGTTTTATCTGGTCTTCATAGACATTATTATTACGTTTAATTATCGTCCTTGACTAAATTAATAATTAATCATTAAACCCTCAAACATATACAATCTTTTCCATTTCTCAATAAAAACTACTACTTAATTATGTTCATCATTATTCATCAATCCTCAACGAATGACTATTGGTTCGATATTACACACTACTACACAAACAATCACCTGCTCCTCAATATCTATCAGTGTTTCATCATCCTAATATCATTTCACAACAATTTAAACTACTCGTCATCAATATATATACAATATGCAAATAAAATGAACAATACCCTAAGATCTCATACTTAGCACTCAATATACCTTAAACACATTAGCATTATTCACAACCCTAGAGACCATGTAGCATATTACTATTAATTTGCACATTAACAAGCTATTAAACCCTAAAATTTCCTATGCATAATAAACTCCCAACTCAATATATAAACATGAAATCTACTAATATATATGCAAATAAACATAATGTAACTACACAAGGGAAGAGGATATTCACCTTGGCGGCGGGGTGGTGGTTGCTGGCCGGAGGAGGGAGTTCGGCCGGGGTCAGGTGAAGATGGCAAAGGTGATGATGAAGAGGAAGTCGAGGTGGTCATGGGGTGGTGGTGCTGGTGGTGTGGGGTGATGGTGGTGGTGCAGATGGAGCTCGGAAATGGCATAGCGGGATCGGGTGGTTGCAGTGGGGATGACTAAGGGTGGTGGTGGTGGTGTCGGGGCGGAGATGGCGGCAGGCGGTCGGGTTTGCTTGAGGTGGTAGAGCTGATGGAGGCAGCGGGATTAGCCGGAGGTAGAGGGAGGCTCGAGCTGGTGATGGTGATGATGATGAAGGCAACGGAGGGTGGAGCTAGTGGTGGTGTGGGTGATGATGGTGCTGATGATGATGATAAGGGTGAGGCAGGGAGGACGGAGGGAAGTTGGCCGGAGGAGAGAGCAGTGGAGCGGTCGAGATGGTGGTGATGCGGGTGATGCCGTGGTCGTGGTGGTGGTTGCTTGGATGGAGGAGACGACAACAGATGGAGAAATGGCAGCAGTGGCCGGATGGGCGGAGTCAGGCTGGAGGTCGGCCGGTCGAGGGGTGCTGGAGATCATCGTCGGAGTTGAAGTAGGAAAGAAGAAGGAATGAAGAAGAAGAAGAAAAAAAAAGGGGAGGAGAGGTTTCAATTACGTATGGAGAAGGAGGAAGGAGAGAGAAGGTGGGAGGGTTTCCCAAGGTTTTGGGGATTAGGGCCAGCTTGGGGAAGTGTGTGTGAGGTGACACTTTATAGAGATGTGTGATGGTGAGTGTGTGGTGATGATGAGTCCCCATTTGAATGAGTGGCTCAGATTCGTCATGGAGAAATATACATACAAAGGAGAGAGATGAGTGAGGTTGACTAGTCAATGAGTTGAGGGTGGCTTCTTCATTGGCTTGGGCCAATGAGGTGATGACACCTAATGCAATATTTGCAAATAAGTCCCTTAATTTTGGATATTTGCACAAACACATGAAATAATAGAAAAATGGTGTGAGAATTGGTGTTTGGTATTTTGTAGGGTGAGGGAGTATTGTGTGTTTTGCATGGGTTTAATTAATGGGATATTGGATTAAATTGGGGTTAAGTTGGGATTAGTCAAAGTTGGTATCCCCAATTTAAATAAAATAAAATTATCATGTGCTCTTAAATTAAATGGGGGCACATGGGGTCTCAATTGGGAGTGACACAAAGGTCATGAAAGGTGTAGACTTTGTGTCAGTCTTGGACCCTTTAATTGGTCCGGCTCAACGGGTTGAGTTGGTGTCTCAAAATTGATGGCAACGATAAAGGTGCGCGACATAGGATTAAATATTAGATTTCGGATACGGAAAGTTGTGCAATTAAATTAGAGCACAAGGGATTATGATTTTGAGTGACAGAAAAGTCCAGCGCCTAAGTTGGCGTGTCAAGTCTATAATGCAACAATAAGTTAGAAATTATGAGCTAATGTTGGGCTCCGAATATTGCAACAACGGTAGGGCGCACCAAGGGATTAATTAAAGAATCAGACATCTGCAAATCTTAATTCTAAACCTCAAATACCTGCTGCTAAACCAAAATTTTCTAACCCATAACCAGTCTATCTATAAATATAAATGAGGGGGTTTACATCCTTCCCAACTTAGAAAAATTTTGTCCCCAAAATTAAAAGTAAAGCACGATAATAGCTACGAGAATTTAAAAGCAAACTGATAATCAAATACGGTACGTAAATTCGTACCTTGGTCCTCAAATAAGTACGGAAAATGCTGTCGAATGGAATCCTCGCACTCCAGGTAGACTCGCCTAGTGACTGATGCTTTCATGCAACTCTGACCAGTCGAATAGTCTGACCTTTTAAAGTCTTCTTATTGCGATCGAGTATTCCCATGGGATGCTCGGCATATGATAAACTGGGCCCGATTGTAATCTCTGAATGATCAAGCACGTGGCTAGGGTCTGCCACGTACCTTCTCAACTGCGATACATAAAATATGTCGTGCACCCCTTTGGGCGAGATCTACTTTGTTATCTTGGCTACCCTCTTCGCATGTCCTTGAGAATGAAAATGGGCTTTTTATACGCAATTATGACTGAATTGTAGCATCTGAATAATCCATTTAAAGATATCGGACTCGTCCTTCGGCTTGTCTCGTTGGGGCTCCGTGCACTGGAAAAAGGCAGGGGAAGCCTACTAATTATAGGCTACTCCTGATTGTTATCTTCTTTCAATAATGCTTTATTGGTCACCACTGCGAGAAAAAGCTTAGCACACTAAGAGTCAAAAGTTTTGGATTCTGTTGGCCAAGATACATGAGCGGGTACAGATAAAGCAGTTGAAATTGTCCCTACTCTTGCTTATGCTTATGGGTAAGAAAGTGGTGCTAGTGAGATGTATCTATCTGTACGAGATGCTACCTATGCCTTAGCCTCTGTGAACTCCTTCTAATAATAGAGGCAATGCAAGACGATAAGCCACTTCGCCAACTCGTTCCAAGATGTCAAAAGGTCCGATGTACCTCGGACTCAGCTTGCCTCTGCCTCCGAATCTGATGGTACCTCGAGTAGGCGATATCTTCAAAAATACATGGTCACCTTATTTGAACTTCAAGAGTCTGTGGTGCGCATCTGCCCATGCTTCTGTCTGTCCTGTGCTGCACGCAGGTGGCTCTATATCTGTTTCACTTTTTTTACTGTCTGCGTCACCAACTCTAGACCAAGTATCTGACGCTCTCCCATGTTACTCTAACATACCGGTGACCTACACTTCCTGTCGTACAGTGCCTCATAAGGTGCCATCTGTATGCTAGCCTGGTAGCTGTTATTGTAGGAGAATTCCACCAAGTGTAGATGGTCCTCCCAAGATCCTCCAAAGTCGATCATGTACGCTCTCAATATATCCTCTAGTATCTCTATCGTGCGCTCTGACTGGCCATCAGTCTTTGGATGATATGCGGTGCTGAACTTGAGACGAGTTCCTAGACTCTTCTGCATACTCCGCCAAAAATATGACGTGAACCTGGAGTCACGATCCGATACAATGCTGACAGGCACTCCATGTAGTCATTCTATCTGCCTCATATACATGTCAGCTAATATCTCCGTGGATTGCCTAACTCTGAAGGACAAAAAATGTGCAGACTTGGTGAGTCTGTCTACGACAACCCAAATTGTATCCTTCCCGCTAGGGCTCCACGGGAATCTTGTGACGAAGTCCATGGTAATGTGTTCCCACTTCTATTCGAGAATGGGAAGCGGCTGCAATAGTCCTGCAGTCCTTTGATGTTCAGCCTTGACTTGCTAACAGACCAAATATCTCGCCACGAATCTTGCAATCTCTCTTTTCATCCCATGCCACCGGTAATGTTGTCTCAAATCTCGGTACATCTTCGTACCCCCGGGATGAATATAATAAATTAAGCTTTGAGCCTCGGTCATCAACTCCTGGCGTAGCTCGCCACTCGGAACGTATAGGCGATCTCCACACCTTAATATTCTGTCCTCATGAATCCTGAGTTCCATCTACATACCGACCTCTGTCCGCTCTCGCAGTCATCAAAATCTTGCATCTGTAGGCAGGGCTACCTTGATCCTCTCAATCAATGTAGACTGAACCTCGAGACTGGCCATCTGTCCATCCATGCCTGGCAATACAATCTCAATCCTGAGCTCCTGAAGATCCTCTAACAACTGGCGCTGAGTCATAAAAATATGCCATGGGCTTCCTACTTAAGGCATCTGCTACTACATTCGTCTTGCCAGGGTGGTACTACAACTCTATATCATAGTATGTCATCAACTCTAGCCATCGCCTCTGTCTCATGTTGAGCTCCTTCTAAGTGTAGATATGTCACTACCACATTCTGAAAACAGGGGTATTTTTGACTTTTTTATAATTATTAGTATTGTGGTATTTATACTAAATAATTTCTCAATATTTGTATTTAAATTAAATAATTGCATGAGGTGTATTTAAAAATATATACTGTGTTCTTAATGTCTGTGCTGGTAGACTTGACCTAAAGGCCACTAGACGAACACCTGATCGAATAATGGGGATTATGTATTTAATTGTTTTATTTTAGAATTTATTTATTAGAGGTTGTATTTAATTATCGTAATTTATTTAATTATTGCGCGTTGTCGTTGCTACGATATTAGGAGCGCTACCCTGACTTTTGCCTTCCAACAAATTTCATAACCTTGCCCTAGACATGCCCGCCTTCCATTCTGATATTTTTGCAACCCAAAATTATGCTCTCTGTATCTTATTTTTAGCCGCACAAAATCGTCGTGGACGTTTATTTAATTTCTGAATAAATTTCTATTTTATATCGTTGTGCGTCCCAATCGAAATTGGAGGCAATCTTGACCTATTTTTCGTCCGACCCAAATTAGGGTAATATTCTGTTCTGAGTCTTCTTCACTAATGGTATTGATGACCCAACCTGGTTTTGGCCCATGTACTCCTAATTAATTTTAGAACGCCAATCGTATCTAAGTTTAATTAATTAAATCCAAAAAACCCAAACTTGTGTAATTTTCCAATTGTTGGGCATTAGGTGCAAGAGTACATTAAGGTGTCCCTCCCGTTAGACCCGATACGTGAAGTAAACCCATTCCTCTTTCATAAAATTTTTATGATTTTGGGAGTGTGTAATTTAACAACCACGTCCTTAAGACCATGGTCCTCCAAACATTTAACCGTTGAAAACCGAACCATTCATTTCAAATCAAAACAAATCCTGGCCATTGAAATATCTCCTTGAGAGGCCCAAACCTAAGAGGGGTTGACCAGTCAACAAATTCTAGGTCACCCACACCCCACATGTGTATAAATAATCTCTTCCTTTCTTTAATTTTTTCTTTATTTTTCCTTTCATCAAGGTTCTAGCCGACATTCCAAATCCCTATTCTTCATCTTCCCCTTCCCTACTCCTCTCCGGCTGAGCCCCCACCTCCGGAGGCCGACGACGGCGACCCCGACCTGCTGCTGCTCCGCCCGCCGCTTCTGCTCAGCCGCTGCTGCTCAACTGCTGCTGCCGCCGGCTGCTACTGCTCAGTTTCTTCTCACTCTAGAAACCCCAACCCTAAGCTCCGAAGCTCCATTCTCGATCAATCTACATTCTCCGGTGACAATGGCCGGAGATCACGGCTCCAAGATGGAGATATCGTTCGGGGGGGGAAGTTTCGCCATCAGCGCCATGGCCGCTGCTTCGCCGAGATCTGCACCATCCCCTTGGATACTGCCAAAGTCAGACTTCAACTGCAAAAGAAAGTGGTTTCAAAGGATACTGTGACAGAACCTAAATACAGGGGAATGTTAGGAACTGTTGCCACAATTGCTAGGGAAGAAGGTTTGACAGCGCTATGGAAAGATACTTTTGTTGGAGAGATTACTTTATCCAAGAAAATACTTGCTGGTCTTGCAACAAGTGCTGTAGCTATAGCTATAGCAAATCCGACTGATCTAGTGAAGGTATGACTTCAAGCTGTAGGGAAACTTCCACCTGGTACACCAAGACGTTATTCAGGACCACTGAATGCATATTATACAATAGCCAGACAGGAAGGACTAAAGGCTCTGTGGACTGGGATTGGTCCTAATATTGCACGAAATGCTATTATAAATGCTGAAGAATTGGCTAGCTATGATCAAGTGAAAGAGATGATACTGAAAATTCCAGGGTTCACAAATAATGTTTTTACTCATCTTTTGGCTGGTCTGGGGGCTGTTTTTTTTTTGCTGTATGTATTGGCTCCCCTGTTGATGTGGTAAAGTCCAGAATGATGGGGGACTCTGCCTACAAAAACACATTTGATTGTTTCATCAAAACCACTCTCAATTGGATGCTTGTTCTATGTTTCCGAGTTGAAATCTGGTAATCTCAGTGGTGATGCAAGTCATGCTGTTGGAAATTCTGCCCACCACCACTACCGTGAGTTTTCCTTTCCCTCCTTCACTGCATGTTTGATTTATAGGGTATGAATTAGTATAAGGTATATAAAGTGTGTAAGTATATATATATGTGTATAACTAATGAATAGGTATAAGTATGTATTTAAATTAATTGTATATGTATGTATTTAATTTAATTGGTATATATATATATATATATATATATATATATATATATATATATATATATATATATATATATATATATATATATATATATATATATATATATATATATATATATATATATTGGTTTATTTTTATATAAATGTGTATTATATACGTATCCCTACTAGATGACCCTAGTTGACTAGAGCCATGCCTGGCATAGCCCTTAGGCCAGGGTATTTCTATTGTGTGTCAGTGTAGCATCTGATACAAGTGATATTATTATATGTTTATAGGACTGTCGGATCCTCCAGACGATACTCTGGGACAGGACATTGGTTACTAGCTAAGGACCCAAGGCGAGTACATTCTCTGATTAGTTTCTAATTTATGATATCTTCTATGTTCACTGTATCTAGTGTAGATATACATGTTCTTGACACGTTGGTTACACGGATTGGTATACACGGATCTCGTCATGAGATGTTATTCCTTATTCATGGTGTAGCTTGTACAAGACTTGTTTCCTTGTTATCTTGTGCATGTACAAACACTGATTCCCGGGGAGACTTGCTACCTCCCTAAGGAATCTCGTGCCATAGCGTACCATGATTGGATCTACTATACCAGTCAGGGGAGGGAAGTATTTTAGTGTAGATATGTGATCATACCCAACTTTACATGCATCATAGCTCACCCCACATCTCACGTCGGGTGCGGCCTGACCATTTACATGCTTCATAGCTGTTACGTGTGATTAGCCTGACCTCTACATGCATCATAGCTAACCAACGGTTAGCCTGACCTTATATGAATCATAGCTAATCACATGTAACCAGCCTGATCAAGTTCCCAAGCCGATCACATATTAAAGCTAATACTCATACACTTAGTCATAGGTTCTTGCTCATGGACATATTGTTTCTTCTCCTGCATTTACTTACAGTATTTCCAGTATTTCTTTTATTTCTCGTACCTATACATGCTTCTGGTATATTTCCATCTAGAACTGCTACATAGTTTATATCATTAATATAGAACTGCTATTTAGAGATGTACTTTGCTCCTTCCTGACTGGAAAATATTTTTCCAGACTGTGACCTTAGTAGACTGGTTTCTGACACACTTGGGGATTGGAAGTTAATGATTGCAGGTATGATTATTTTGTCGTTAGACTTGTCTGGTATTCTTGCTTACCTTGATATCTCATCGTGCTTTAGTTTATGTGATTGAGTATTTCTAGCATTATTTTATGATATCCACGTCTCCTTATGGAGTTGGGTATTCACGTGAGTTGATTAGATAGTTACATGACCTAGACAGTGTTCTACCGCCGATGCTGCAGCGTAGGCTGGACGTACCCACGCACTCGTGCCCCTAAATCGGGTGCGGGTCGTGACACGTTTTTAGTGGTGGCCCATGCAGGTCTGACTTTGCTAGTTGTGCGATGTCGTTGTAGTACGACGTCATAGTTGTACTACTACGTACCTGCTATAGAATATAGGACATAGGATACTAGGATGAGAGAGGATACTCAATCACAAAATTCTTGAGAGATTCCTGGGACGACCCCTTGAGAATCTTATTATAATTTCAAATTTTAAATCCTTCGCCTTGTTTTCGTCCGTCCTCACTCATTGATATTGAATTTGATTATTGTTGATCAATTAAAATCTTGGTTTCATTGTAGAGTTGATTTCATGCCGAGATGAATTTTACGGACTAAATTTTTCGATATCATCTGATGACGTATATGGATGAGAACAGTGAGAAAGGTGAAACGTCTGCTTGTATTATGGAACCTAGAGTTATCGCAGCCGTACCGGTTAGCGAAGATTCTAGATGACATGACTGTAGGGTTGCGTACTTTAGTTACGGAATCTGTCGTTTATCGCACCTATGCTTACTGGCATGGCGAGGATCCTCAGCGTCATAATTTTTGACCGACGTGTATGATTATCGGGTTGTGTCTAAAAATTTTGTTCTTAAGTATCATCTCAACACTTATCTGTTTCTGTTATACAAGACTTTATTCCATCGTCCTTTTGGTTGCTAGCAGTAGAAACACCTTCAGTCCTCAATCCAGACTTTTTGAGCTCCTATTCTTTGAGGATTCCTTATTAAGTATGATAATTAGTGACTTGTGATTTTGTCTGTGTCTTGAGTATTAGCATTGACTGAGTGTTGCTAGTAAGTTGTAAGTATTTCCTAGTTGGACAGGTGAGCAGTAGGCTTTAATCCAGAGTTAGCCCTTAGCATAGTACCTTGTAATAATGGTTCTAGGAGAAGTGTCATTAGAGACTGTGAGTAGAAGGAGAGTATAGAGTATCAGTGATAGTTCCAAGAATTAGTATCAGAGCCAACATACCCGCCCTAGATAATCATGATTATGCACTTGAGTGATCTATGTAAACAATTAGGTATCAAGCAATTGTGTTAAGAATTAATGAAGCATGACGTTCAATTTGATGATTTAGATCGGGTGTGTTAAAGGTAAAGAAATATATATATGCATGAGGAGTAATAATGAGATGTCATAAGAAGAGAAATATCGGAATTAGTAATACAAATGGTGAAGCGTATCACAGACTAGTTTACCAGGCTATAAAAGGTTAAAAGGAAATATATATACAACAATCGAGATGAGGAACCATACACATACCCATGAGAGTAAAGAAACATGAGTGTAATAGAGGATTCAGGTGATCATGAGTTCTAATGAGCTTGATGAGATAATCCATTAATGGAACTAGTGATATAATACCAAGAGTGCTAATGGTTCTATATCGAGGATTAGTCGAGAACGACGCTCAAAATAGTAAGCACTCTGCGTGATGATAATCAGATGATATACCAGTTGACATAAATTGAAATCATGAAAGAAAATATAGGTGATGATAACTTTGATCATTGGAGGTAATAGTGCAAGTGATTCGGGCAGTACAATTTAGTACACAGTTGTAGACAATAGAGGTATTGAGTGCACCTCGAGTATTAGAGACTACGAGCACTTATATGTAAATTGGTGGATTTATAAATTGAAGAGTGGAAATGAATTTTTACTTTGAGAATTATTGAGAAGTTGAGATTGTGTCATTAAAATTTTTGAGGATTTCAAATATTGATTCAATAAACATGGTTAAGGCTACAAAGATTTTAGAAGTGATAAAATTTTTTATTTCGATGTTGAGTATCTGACTTTGAGGAGGTATATGCAATTTATTTTTAAGTTGATCGAGAAGTTAAACCTTGATGATTATTTTGAGGATTAATTTTTATGGTAGATGAGAAATATGAATATTAATATATGAGTAGATGATATACATGTGTAAGGATCTGATAACTTGAGCATGATTGAGATGGCACCGCAGACTGACATGGGTGTCCATCTAAAGTTGTATTGGAAAGAGCAGTACTTAGTATGGTGTTATACTTGGTGTGTGCTGGAGTGATGAGAACAAATAGTATGGACAATTGTAGTAGGAACGAGAACTGACAGAGAATGTGGTACTAAAGAGGTAGAGGTATCAAACTTAGATGCATTATTGAACCATGGTTATATTAGAGAATCTTGGTATCAGATTTTGGCATTAATAGACAGGTGTGTGCAATACAGATATATTCATGGATCTTGTGGATTAATGATTAGCTGATATGGGTACCAGTGTACAGGAATAGGAATTAGTTAGTGAATGTGCTAGAGTTAAGTGTTTGTTAGAGTTAGCAGATATCGCAAGAAATATGTTAGCAGGTTCTTTTTTTTCTTTCCTAATGTTCTTTTTCGTCTTTTGATTGATTGATTCCCTAGTACCGTGGTTTGTATTCGTAATTTTCTTGTTAGAATGTAGTTAGTAGTACCCCCTGATACGGAGACTGCAGTACCATGACAAAAGACACATGACCGTACATTTTTGATTACAGGTTGTATGACTGTAGGTAAAATTTTTCTTAGACCATGATCATTGGGGTTTTGACCATAACAAAGATCTATGAAAAGGTTATGACTTGACGAAAAGGGGCAAGATGATTAAATTTGTAGATAAGCATTAATTTAAATAAAGAGTAAAGGAGTTAAAATAACAGAATTGATGGATCATTGATTTTACGAAGATTTAGGTATGATTGAAATTCGAGGATAAACATTAACTTAAATGGAGAGTTAAGAAATTAACATGGCAAAAATTGAGGAATTATTAATTTTAGGAAGGTTATGATATGATAGAATTGATTATTAAAATTTGAGAAAATTTGGGAAATCATCATTATATCTATTTGATTGCAAGATAGGAAATTGAAATTTTATATTATGAATGTTGCATTTGAAGATTTCGTAAGTATCACCTCGTTGAGTATTTTGAGTAAAAGGAAATCAGGAAAATAAAATTATTAGTGGGATAGTATCGAATTCGATTCTCGGGATGAGGATTTAGATTTTGAATATGCATCGATTGGAATTGAATTGAGGAGTAAAAATCATTAATGGATTGGTGTTAAATTCAAACTTTTCGGATGACATTTCAAATTTTATGAATATAGTTGATTAATTAAATTGAAGGGTTGGATTTAGGGATTTTGTTTTAGATGGGAGTCTTAATGTGTATTAAGTAAACTAGAGGATTGGATGTCAAATCCGAGTATTTAATTTCTTAAATTTAAATTCGGAGGAGATTGTGAGAAAATGGAAACTGATTTTATTTTCGAGGATATTGCAAGAATACAGTAATTTCAGAATTTTTTGAGATTGTGAAATGGCAAGGTGGATTACTACCTAATTTTGTGGTTGATGAATTTAACTATTGATGAGAAATAAAATAATGAATAAACACTACTATGAGGACTTTAAATTTCGAGAACGAAATTCTTTTAAGGAGGGTAGACTTGTCACTACCACATTCTGAAAACAGGGGTATTTTCGAATTTTTTATAATTATTAGTATTGTGGTATTTATACTAAATGATTTCTCAATATTTGTATTTAAATTAAATAATTGCATGAGGTGTATTTAAAAATATATACTGTGTTCTTAATGTCTGTGCTGGTAGACTTGACCTAGAGGCCACTAGACGAACACCTGATCGAATAATGGGGATTATGTATTTAATTGTTTTATTTTAGAATTTATTTATTGGAGGTTGTATTTAATTACCGTAATTTATTTAATTATTGCGCGTTGTCGTTGCTACGATATTTGGAGCGCTACCCTGACTTTTGCCTTCCAACAAATTTTACAACCTTGCCCTAGACATGCCCGCCTTCCATTCTGATATTTTTGCAACCCAAAATTATGCTCTCTGTACCTTATTTTTAGCCTCACAAAATTGTCGCGGACGTTTATTTAATTTCTGAATAAATTCCTATTTTGTATCGTTGTGCGTCCCAATCGAAATTGGAGGCAATCTTGACCTATTTTTCGTCCGACCCAAATTAGGGTAATATTCTGTTCTGAGTCTTCTTCACTAATGGTATTGATGACCCGACCTGGTTTTGGCCCATGTACTCCTAATTAATTTTAGAATGCCAATCGTATCTAAGTTTAATTAATTAAATCCAAAAAACCCAAACTTGTGTAATTTTCCAATTGTTGGGCATTCGGTGCAAGAGTACATTAAGGTGTCCCTCCCGTTAGACCCGACACGTGAAGTAAACCCATTCCTCTTTCATAAAAATTTTATGATTTTGGGAGTGTGTAATTTAACAACCACGTCCTTAAGACCATGGTCCTCCAAAACTTTAACCGTTGAAAACTGAACCATTCATTTCAAATCAAAACAAATCCTGGCCATTGAAATATCTCCTTGAGAGGTCCAAACCTAAGAGGGGTTGACCAGTCAACAAATTCTAGGTCAGCCACACCCCACATGTGTATAAATAATCTCTTCCTTTCTTTAATTTTTCTTTTATTTTTCCTTTCATCAAGGTTCCAGCCGACATTCCAAATCCCTATTCTTCATCTTCCCCTTCCCTACTCCTCTCCGGCTGAGCCCCCACCTCCGGAGGCCGACGACGGCTACCCCGACCTGCTGCTGCTCCGCCCGCCGCTACTGCTCAGCCGCTACTGCTCAACTGCTGCTGCCGCCGGCTGCTACTGCTCAGTTTCTTCTCACTCTAGAAACCCCAACCCTAAGCTCCGAAGCTCCATTCTCGATCAATCTACATTCTCCGGTGACAATGGCCGGAGATCACGGCTCCAAGATGGAGATATCATTCGTGGGGGGGGGGGAAGTTTCGCCATCAGTGCCATGGCCGCTGCTTCACCGAGATCTGCACCATCCCCTTGGATACTACCAAAGTCAGACTTCAACTGCAGAAGAAAGTGGTTTCAAAGGATGTTGGGACAGAACCTAAATACAGGGGAATGTTAGGAACTGTTGCCACAATTGCTAGGGAAGAAGGTTTGACAGAGCTATGGAAAGATACTTTTGTTGGAGAGATTACTTTATCCAAGAAAATACTTGCTGGTCTTGCAACAGGTGCTGTAGCTATAGTTATATCAAATCCGACTGATCTAGTGAAGGTACGACTTCAAGCGGTAGGGAAACTTCCACCTGGTACACCAAGACGTTATTCAGGACCACTGAATGCATATTATACAATAGCCAGACAAGAAGGACTAAAGGCTCTGTGGACTGGGATTGGTCCTAATATTGCACGAAATGCTATTATAAATGCTGAAGAATTGGCTAGCTATGATCAAGTGAAAGAGATGATACTGAAAATTCCAGGGTTCACAAATAATGTTTTTACTCATCTTTTGGCTGGTCTGGGGGCTATTTTTTTTTTGCTGTATGTATTGGCTCCCCTGTTGATGTGGTAAAGTCCAGAATGATGGGGGACTCTGCCTACAAAAACACATTTGATTGTTTCATCAAAACCACTCTCAATTGGATGCTTGCTCTCTGTTTCAGAGTTGAAATCTGGTAATCTCAGTAGTGATGCAAGTCATGCTGTTGGAAATTCTGCCCACCACCACCACCGTGAGTTTTCCTTTGCCTCCTTCACTGCATGTTTGATTTATAGGGTATGAATTAGTGTAAGGTATATAAAGTGTGTAAGTATATATATATGTGTATAACTAATGAATAGGTATAAGTATGTATTTAAATTAATTGTATATGTATGTATTTAATTTAATTGGTATATATATATATATATATATATATATATATATATATATATATATATATATATATTGGTTTATTTTTATATAAATGTGTATTATATACGTATCCCTACTAGATGACCCTAGTTGACTAGAGCCATGCCTGGCATAGCCCTGAGGCCAGGGTATTTCTATTGTGTGTTAGTGTAGCATCTGATACAAGTGATATTATTATATATTTATAGGACTGTCGAATCCTCCAGACGATACTCTGGGACAGGACATTGGTTACTAGCTAAGGACCCAAGGCGAGTACATTCTCTGATTAGTTTCTAATTTATGATATCTCCTATGTTCACTGTATCTAGTGTAGATATACATGCTCTTGACACGTTGGTTACACGGATTGGTATACACGGATCTCGTCATGAGATGTTATTCCTTATTCATGGTGTAGCTTGTACAAGACTTGTTTCTTTGTTATCTTGTGCATGTACAGACACTAATTCCCGGGGAGACTTGCTACCTCCCTAGGGAATCCCGTGCCATAGCGTACCATGATTGTATCTACTATACCAGTCGGGAGAGGGGAGTATTTTAGTGTAGATATGTGATCATACCCAACTTTACATGCATCATAGCTCACCCCACATCTCACGTCGGGTGCGGCCTGACCATTTACATGCTTCATAGCTGTTACGTGTGATTAGCCTGACCTCTACATGCATCATAGCTAACCAACGGTTAGCCTGACCTTACATGAATTATAGCTAATCACATGTAACCAGCCTGATCAAGTTCCCAAGCCGATCACATGTTAAAGCTAATACTCATACACTTAGTCATAGGTTCTTGCTCATGGACATATTGTTTCTTCTCCTGCATTTACTTACAGTATTTCCAGTATTTCTTTTATTTCTCGTACCTATACATGCTTCTGGTATATTTCCATCTAGAACTGCTACATAGTTTATATCATTAATATAGAACTGCTATTTAGAGATGTACTTTGCTCCTTCTTGACTGGAAAATATTTTTCCAGACTGTGACCTTAGTAGACTGGTTTCTGACACACTTGGGGATTGGAAGTTAATGATTGTAGGTATGATTATTTTGTCGTTAGACTTGTCTGGTATTCTTTCTTACCTTGATATCTCATCATGCTTTAGTTTATGTGATTGAGTATTTCTAGCATTATTTTATGATATCCACGTCTCCTTATGGAGTTGGGTATTCACGTGAGTTGATTAGATAGTTACATGACCTAGACAGCGTTCTACCGCCGATGCTGCGGCGTAGGCTGGACGTACCCACGCACTCGTGCCCCTAAACCGGGTGCGGGTCGTAACAAGATATAGTTCAGACTCTTGTGATCTGTGTAAATCTCAACCCGCTCTCCATAAAGGTAGTGTCGCCATAGCTTTAGTGCAAATATCACTATAGCTAGCTCTAGCTCGTGCGTCGGATAGTTCTTCTCATGAACTCTTAACTGTCTCGATGCATAGGCTATCGCTTTGCCGTGTTGCATCAGTACACATCCTAATCCGCTCCCAGATGCATCACTGTACACTACAAATCCTCCCGATCCTGAAGGAAGTGTCAAAATTGGTGCTGACGTCAGACACTTCTTCAGCTCATCAAAAGCCGTCTGACACTCTTCGGTCCAGATAAACTCCTCGCCTTTACACGTCAGTCGCGTCATAGGCGCAACAATCTGGAGAAGTTTTCCAACCTCCGATAATATCCGACAAGTCTGAGAAAACTCCTAATCTCTGTAACTGATGTAGGGGTTGGCCATGTCTCAACTGCAGCTATATTCTCTAGGTCAACTGATAGTCCATCTCCGGTGATTATGTGTCCCAGTAAGGGTACTCTATCCAAACAGAACTCACATTTGCTGAGCTTGGCATACAACCTCTCTTGCCTCAGCGTCTCCAACACGATCCTGAGATATCTCTCGTGCTCCTCCCGGCTCTTGGAATATACCAAGATGTCATCGATGAACACCACCACAAACTTATCTAAGTACTGGTGGAAAACATTGTTTATCAGGCTCATAAATACTGCTGGCACATTGGTTAAACCAAACGGCATGACTAGAAACTCATAGTATCCATACTTTATCCGAAAAGCCGTCTTCGGAATGTCCTCTCTCCATACCTTGATATGATGATAGCCTGATCTGAGATCGATCTTCGAGAATACACATGCGCCACTAAGCTGATCAAACGTACCGTCCCATCTTTCTTTAGCACAATTAAGATGACACTAGCCCGAATGAATCCCTTGTCTAAGAGATCCTCTACCATAGACTTTTAATTCAACCAACTCCTTCGGGTGCCAGTCTGTAGACGGGGGAAATAAATGACTCAGCTCTGGGAGTCAACTCTATTACAAACTCTTTCTCTCTCTGTCAGGTGGTAGGCCTGAAAGATCCTCTAGAAATACATCCTCAAATCCTGATATAATGCGGGGGTACACCGGTTCACCTTCTGTAATGTGTGCCTCTAAGGTAGATGGGCACCATGCTCCCGGACTCCCTGAAGAAACTCAAACTCAGGGTAATCTGGTGGTCATAAATAATGCAACAACGTCGACAATCTAGCATCGCGTGGTATTGGCTCAACCAATCCATGTCTAGGACAATGTCATAGTCTAGACTTATCCTTATAATAAATTCTTCAGTTCTATTTACAACACCAATCCTTCAAAAGAAAATTCTCCCTTGCCTAATGTATAGTTACTCTTCTCCTCAATGCCTAAAATTTTATTCCTCAAATTTTTTCTTTCCATTATTTATTGCTCTGAGTCATATATCACCCAAGCCCATGCCAAATTTTCTGGTATCTGATAATCCTCTGCCAGGCGAGAGTCTAAAATTTTATCTCCTCTAGTTCATATTTTTGTTCCTGGTATTGCTACCATAGACAACAACTAATTTCTAGCATCTGGCTATACATTTCCATAAATTATTCTAGAGGATTATGATCAACAATCTTTCTAGCTTCCAGTACTTCCTAAATCACTATTATCTCAAGTATGGTTTTACCAGTTCTAAGGACATACTACTGGATCCAATTCTCTTTCTAACATTCTCCACTAGTTCTAGCATCCAAAAAGAACCTATCATTATATCCTAATAAGGGTAACAAACTTCTCAGAGTATCGCACAAATCATGTCTTCTGTCATCTGAACTACGATCTTCTTCTGGAGGGAATCATCAGGCACAAGCATTTATCTTTCCGAAATAAAAGGAGATGAGAAACAAGGATAATGATATTGATAAAAGGAACGAATACAATTGGGAAGTCCAATGGCGATAATCAATTACGAAGAGAGTTTTTAAAATCGATTATGGATTGAGCCTATACAACAATAAATTATAATATCTATTCCTAATTTGCAGGCTCGCTTGGCACAGTCAGGTGACTAAGACGATTTAAAATGGACCTATATGGGCCACCACAAAAATATGTCACGCCCCAGTCCCAAAAAACGTAGGACCAGGAATACGCAACATGCTAGCTACGCATTCGACCAGACTCTGGTCCGACTAGAATACGTATAAGCTGTATAATAAAGGTCACTATCTAAATAATCCCGTAAATATAAACATCTATATCTCAATCCACAATGAACAAAAATATACAAGAAAGAGCTGCATGTGCTAAAGTCGGCCGCCCAATAACACACAAACTCGAATAGACTCGAGAAGAAATATGAGTCTATAAAAACTAGGATACAACAACAGATGAATACAATATGAATAAAATAACCATAATGCCGGTAGAAGTGATATGAGTACCTGGTACCAATGCCCGCACGACAAGCAACTCCATCAGCAACTCCAAAGGCTCCGTAATCATCTATGCTGCAAAACTGGCAGGGGACCAGGTCCTCAGAAGGACGTAATAAGGTACAAAAATACAAAAAGCCATAGTATAACAGAAGAAACAAGTGTAACACTGGTGGAATCTAGCATAACCAACTAAGTGAGACACAGTTTAAAGACAATGTTCGACGCATGGGCTATCCAAAATAAAACCGTAGCTCCGAACACAAAGACAGACGGGACGTACCGTAGCTCCGAGCACAGAGTCATACGGGTGATACTACTACTCCGGATATAGGAATACTACATCATCAGGACATATACATATATAAGCGCGTGCAGAGGAGCCCAAATGTCTAGTAACTGTCTTCCTCTTCCCAAGTGGTCAACGAGTGTGCGTTGAACCTGAACCTCTATCTAGCAGTCTCGTCATACAGGAGTAACTATCAACAAACGCAACCCTAAGGTCGTCCCAGTCTCCGGTCATGATGTCAGTATCAGGATAAAGGAAATCTGGCACGAAGACAGTATCTGAATGTGTCATAGGGTTATGATATACACAGGTACATACATGAAGGTGTTGCGAACATCTATCACTCGTTACCAGACGTTACCGATGAACGTTTGAACCTGGTTGTGACCCGGACGTGAAGTAACGATCCTAGTCAAAAATGCGCACAATGCATATACTAAAATAATAAATATCTGGTAACTGAAATACAGGGTGGCAAGGTACACTTGCTTGGATCCGGCTGCTGAAGATGGGGCTCCGGTACAACGTCCAAGTTCGCGGGTCCCGTAGTACCTAGAGACGAGATACAAGCTCAATCAAAAGACTATCATGCGGCTAAAATAAGATATGACACACGTCTAGCATATGCTCAAACTTAGTTACAACTCACATGGATACGAAGCTAAAGGGTTTACCAAGATTGACTCGGTGTATGTTACATCTAATCCAATTAATCATCTGTACAATATTATCAAACCCAATGCCACGCCCTGATCTCCCGTAGGCTAAATCGGCCGTTCCCGCTAGGCGAGAATCACCGTGCCAGCCCTTCCATGGAACGATCGCTTTAACCCATCCGGGTGTGATGCCGCACGAGCGTGAGCCACGCCCGTGCAAGGTCGTGGTTCATTGGCTGGTGGTAAGAGTTCTAAGCCACAGAGTCTCATAGATTGTCCGAGTACAGCAGAGTCATAAACAGATAGCGATTTGGTAACATGTTCACTGAGTTGACAATATAGCGGAAGCATTGAATAACACAAGTTGAAGTAAAGTAACTCTTTATTGATATAAACAAGTGTTACAGGTGGAGTATAGCCGAGATTACAAGTCGCTCAAGCCTCTCTCTCTGAAACAGTAAAAGCGTGCCAAGTGGCTATAATTATGGAATGATTGCACAGGCGATGTTCTCAATATTATGTCTTGTATATGTGCTTCAGTCCCAGATGCACCGCTGCTTCGAAGTGATCTCCACGCCTTAGCACGCACGAAGAAGGCATCCGTACCGAACGAGGTTCTCTCGCACCCTGCATACAATCTGGTGGATTATCAGTACATTGAATGCACTGGTGGGGAAGCTACTCGCCTACTCAACAAATCCAAACACATAATATAGGTTCCATGCACCAACTATTAAGTCATTTTTCTAGTTGCCTTAGGATCAGTTTCATGCAACATTGAATAGCCTAACTCGTGTGGCAGTGCGCCGTACGACATGAGAGAAAACACGGTGAGACTTACCAACTTACCATTTGTCCTTCCCTGTCCAAGGCAAACATTATTAATTCAAGCACGAACATTCATAATGAAAACCAAGGCAATAACATATGCAAAACGAGAGTCATTATCTCCAGATCGTTCAGGTGTTCAATTGATGCGATGCAATGACTCGCATGCGGATAGCCGCTAAGCGAGGATGACTTATCTATATGAACATTTGTCACTGGCATAGCCAAAAAGGACCGTTATAGTCTTCAACAAGGATGGTATGCAACGAAAGCACGTGAGGCACTACACGCCATCCTTTCCGCACGTGAGACTATCGTGAAGTTCCATCCGGATCGGATCGGCCCCAGTGCCCGGTGACCGTCCGTGGAACACAATGACCTTGTTTCCAAGTTGTTCGCGACATGTAGGTCAGGGTCTTTCCAAATCTATAACTTGATATTATAATCCATGATTCATGATCTGAACCGATTGTTTGCTCCAAAAGCTGAGATTCGTGGATTCGTTAACATGATACTCGTTCAGAGGTATACTTGATGGGATTATCATTCAGTTACAACGTGACAAGATTCTTGATTCATGAACAACTTTCCTTGATGCATTTCTCCTGGTTCAGCGCTGCCTTGGCGACCTAACGGTCCCGGATACTTGCAGGTTCATTCAGGAATGGAACGACTATGTAGTAGTCTCCCGAGGTTTAGATAAAAAATAAGGCAACATACAAGTAGACAAGCATGCATTTGTATAAACACAACATTCAAGTTAGCTCGGGCCCGAAGGTAAGCCGAGGAGTGAGATCGTAAGGGACTTCCCAAGCAATACGTTCTAGGGTAGCATGCGAGGGTCTGAACATATATAAGCAATATTTCATTTCCATGTTCTAGAACAAGCAATACAAGTTAGGATTATTCCCTTAGCTAGGTACGTTGAATTCTTATTAGCATGCATGAGTGAATCACCTAGCGACTAGCATGTATCATTCCAGATTTTATGTGTGCTGGCTAAGCAAAGACAAGTTTACCGTAGCCACCCACCTTAGCGATGATTCGCCTCGGTAGAGCGATACGTCAAGCGAGCCTCTGAAAGCCTAAGCCGGATTCCTGTAGGGACAAGTCTGGATATCCTTTGCCTCAAACGAGTATTCTCGCCTGAGCAAAGCTGGTCGGGACTTGCACTTTTGCCGTTTGAATCGACAGTCCGCTTGAGCGGAACGGGGTGTTACATCCTACCCAACTCAGAAAAAGTCTCATCCTCGAGACTTACTGAGGACGAGCAGTACGTTTCAATCAATTTTGATTTAATAAAACAAGGCTGAGGCAAACCTATAAAAGTCATTGTACTTGTTCATTGGATATTCACTTGTACAAGCTTTCGAGATCGGCATATCACTAGTCTGGATCATACACGTATTCGTAGCACTCCAAACACATGCACGCCAACAAGCTTAGCGATAGCGAAGTCTTAGCACTCGAGTTTTACATTTTCTTGAGTCTTGAATCGTGCAGAAGTTCAAGGCGTACCTTAAACATATGCATTCAACTAAACTTAGAGATAGTGAAATCGGACAAGCTACTAATGATAATCTTAAAGGTCTCGCTCAGGTTGGCACAAGGGCCACTCGCAGCACAATATCATACAAGCAATCACTCATTCAAAACATATTTTAAAAGTATTTAGACTTATTATTGGATATCCCATCGAGGCATTGAGAGAGAGCATGCACATAACCCACGAACGAGCTTTCGAAACTGAGATTAACGAAATAAAGTTCAAAAGCGTAGAAGCCAGGCTCTGATACCATTATGTCACGCCCCGATCTTCTGCAGGCTAAATCGGCCATTCTCGCTAGGCGAGAATCACCGTGCTAGCGCTCCCGTGGAACAAACGCTTTGACCCATCCGGGCATGATGCCGCACGAGCGTGAGCCACGCCCGTGCAAGGCCGTGGTTCATTGGCTGGCGATAAGAGTTCTAAGCCACAAAGTCGCACAGATTGTCTTAGTGCTGCAGAGTCATAAACGCATAGCGATTTGGTAACAGGTTCACTGAGTTGACAATATAGCGGAAGCATTGAATAATATAAGTTGAAGTAAACAACTCTTTATTGATATAAACAAGTTTTACAGGCGGCGTATAGCCGAGATTATAAGTCGCTCAAGCCTCTCTCTGAAATAGTAAAAGCATGCTAAGTGGCTACAATTATGGAATAATTGTACAGGCAATGTTCACAATATTATATCTTGTATATGTACTTCAGTCCCGGATGCACCGCTACTTCGGAGTGATCTCCACGCCTTAGCACGCACGAAAGAGGCATCCGCACCGAACGAGGTTCTCCCGCACCCTGTATACAATATGGTGGATTATCAGTACATTGAATGCACTGGTGGGGAAGCTACTCGTCCGCTCAACAAATCCAAACACGTAATATAGGTTCCGTGCACCAACTATTAAGTTGTCTTTCTAGTTGCGTTAGGATCAGTTTCATGCAATATTGAATAGTCTAACTCGTGTGGCAGTGCGCCGTGCGACATGAGAGGAAACACGGCGAGACTTACCAACTTACCATTTGTCCTTCCCTGTCCAAGGCAAACATTATTAATTCAAGCACAAACATTCATAATAAAAACCAAGGAAATAGCATATGCAATACGAGAGTCGTTATCTCTAGATCGTTCAGGTATTCAATTGATGCGATGCAATGACTCACATGCGGATAGCCGCTAAGCGAGGATGACTTATCTATATGAACGTTTGTCGCTGGCATAGCCATAAAGGACCGTTATAGTCTTGAACAAGGATGGTATGCAACGAAAGCACATGAGGCGCTACACGCCATCCTGTCCGCACGTGAGACTATCGTGAAGTTCCATCCGGATCGGATCGGCCCCAGTTCCCCGGTGACCGTCCGTGGAACACAATGACCTTGTTTCCAAGTTGTCCGCTACATGTAGGTCAGGGTCTTTCCAAATCCATAACTTGATATGATAATCCCTGATTTATGATTTGAACCGAGCGTTTGCTCCAAGAGTTGAGATTCATGGATTCGTTAATATGATTCTCGTTCAGAGGTATACTTGATGGGATTATCATTCAGTTACAACGTGACAAGATTCTTGATTCATGAATAACTTGCCTTGATGTATTTCCCCTGGTTCGGGGCTGCCTTGGCGACCTAACGGTCCCGGATACTTGCAGGTTCATTCAGGTACGGAACGACTACGTAGTAGTCTCCCGGGGTTTGGATGAAAACAAGGCAACATACAAGCAGACAAGCATGCATTTGTATAAACACAACATTCACTTTAGCTCGGGCCTGAAGGTAAGCCGAGGAGTGAGATCATAAGGGACTTCCCGAGCAACACGTTCTAGGGTAGTATGCGAGGGTCTGAACATATATAAGCAATATTTTATTTCCATTTTCTATCATAAGCAATACAAGTTAGGATTATTCCCTTAGCTAGGTGCGTTGAATTCTTATTAGCATGCAGGGGGTGAATCACCTAGCGACTAGCATGTATCATTCCAGATTTTATATGTGCTGGCTAAGCAAAGACAAGTTCACCTTAGCCACCCACCTTAGCGATGATTTTCCTCGGTAGAGCGATACGTCAAGTGAGCCTCTGAAAGCCTAAGCCGGATTCCTGTAGGGACAAGTCTGGATATCCTTTGCCTCAAACGAGTATTCTCGCCTGAGCAAAGAGAGTCGGGACATGCACTTTTGTCGTTTGAATCGGCAGTCCACTTGAGCGGATTGGGGTGTTACATCCTACCCAACTCAGAAAAAGTCTCATCCTCGAGACTTACTGAGGACAAGCAGTACATTTTAATCAATTTTGATTTAATGAAACAAGGCTGAGGCAAACCTATACAAGTCGTTTTACTTGTTCATTGGATATTCACTTGCACAAGCTTTCGAGATTGGCATATCGCTAGTATGGATCATACACGTATTCGTAGCACTCCAAACACATACACGCCAACCAGCTTAGTGATAGCGAAGTCTTAGCACTCGAGTTTCACATTTTCTTGAGTCTTGGATCGTGTAGAAGTTCAAGACGTCCCTCAAACATATGCATTCAACCAAACTTAGAGATAGTGAAATCGGACAAGCTACTAGCGATAATCTCGAGGGTCTCGCTTAGGTTGGCACAAGGGCCACTCGCAGCATAATATCATACAAGCAATCATATCATTCAAAATACATTTTAAAAGTATTTAGACTTATTATTGGAATATCCCATCGAGGCATTGAGAGATAGCGTGCACATAACCCACGGACGAGCTTTCGAAACTGAGATTATCGAAATAAAGTTCAAAGGCGTAGAAGCCAGGCTCTGATACCATTATGTCACGCCTCGATCTCCCGCAGGCTAAATCGGCCGTTCCCGCTAGGCGAGAATCACCGCGCCAGCGCTCCCACGGAAAGATCACTTTGACCCATCCGGGCGTGATACCGCACGAGCGTGAGCAACGCCCGTGCAAGGCCGTAGTTCATTGGCTGGCAGTAAGAGTTCTAAGCCACAGAGTTGCAAAGATTGTCCGAGTGCAGCGGAGTCTTAAACGCATAGCAATTTGGTAACAGGTTCACTGAGTTGACAATATAGCGGAAGCATTGAATAACACAAGTTGAAGTAAAGCAACTCTTTATTGATATAAATAAGTGTTACAGGCGGCGTATAGCCGAGATTACAAGTCGCTCAAGCCTCTCTCTCTGAAACAGTAAAAGCGTGCCAAGTGGCTACAATTGTGGAATGATTGTACAAGTGATGTTCATAATATTACCTCTTGTATATGTGCTTCAGTCCCAGACGCACCGCTGCTTCGGAGTGATCTCCACGCCTTAGCACACACGAAGGAGGCATTCGCACCGAACGAGGTTCTTCTGCACCCTACATACAATCTGGTGGATTATTAGTACATTGAATGCACTGGTGGGGAAGCTACTCGCCCGCTCAATAAATCCAAACACGTAATGTAGGTTCCGTGCACCAACTATTAAGTTGTCTTTCTAGTTGCCTTAGGATCAGTTTTATGCAATATTGAATAGCCTAACTCGTATGGCAGTGCGCTGTACGACATGAGAGAAAACATGGCAAAACTTACCAACTTACCATTTGTCCTTCCATTTCCAAGGCAAACATTATTAATTCAAGCACGAACATTCATAATAAAAACCAAGGCAATAGCATATGCAACACAAGAGTCGTTATCTGCAGATCGTTCAGGTATTCAATTGATGCGATGCAATGACTCGCATGCGGATAGCCGCTAAGCGAGGATGACTTATCTATATGAACGTTTATCGCTGGCATAGCCATAAAGGACCGTTATAGTCTTGAACAAGGATGGTATGCAACGAAAGCACGTGAGGCACTACACGCCATCCTGTCCTCACGTGAGACTATCGTGAAGATCCATCCGGATCGGATCGGCCCCAGTGCCCCGGTGACCGTCCGTGGAACACAATGACTTTGTTTCCAAGTTGTCCACGACATGCAGGTCAGGGTCTTTCTAAATCCATAACTTGATATAATAATCCATGATTCGTGATCTGAACTGAGCGTTTGCTCCAAGAGCTAAGATTCGTTGATTCGTTAACATGATTCTCGTTCAGAGGTATACTTGATGGGATTATCATTCAGTTGCAACGTGACAAGATTCTTGATTCAAGAACAACTTGCCTTGATGTATTTCCCCTGGTTCGGGGATGCCTTGGCGACCTAACGGTCCCGGATACTTGCAGGTTCATTCAGGCATGGAACGACTACGTAGTAGTCTTCCGGGGTTTGGATGAAAACAAGGCAATATACAAGCAGACAAGCATGCATTTGTATAAATACAACATTCACGTTAGCTCGGGCCCGAAGATAAGTCGAGGAGTGAGATCGTAAGGGACTTCCCGAGCAACACGTTCTAGGGTAGCATGCGAGGGTCTGAACATATATAAGCAATATTTTATTTTCATGTTCTAGCATAAGCAATACAAGTTGGGATTATTCCCTTAGCTAGGTGCGTTGAATTCTTATTAGCATGCAGGGGATGAATCACTTAGCGAATAACATGTATCATTCCAGATTTTATGTGTGCTGGCTAAGCAAAGACAAGTTCACCGTAGCCACCCACCTTAGCGATGATTCGCCTCGGTAGAGTAATACGTCAAGCGAGCTTCTGAAAGCCTAAGCCGGATTCCTGTAGGGACAAGTCTGGATATCCTTTGCCTCAAACGAGTATTCTTGCCTAAGCAAATTGAGTCGGGACATGTACTTTTGCCGTTTGAATCGGCAGTCCGCTTGAGCGGAACGGGGTGTTACATCCTACCCAACTCAAAAAAAGTCTCATCCTCGAGACTTACTGAGGACAAGCAGTACGTTTCAATCAATTTTGATTTAACGAAACAAGGCTGAGGCAAACCTATACAAGTCGTTGTACTTTTTCATTAGATATTCACTTGCACAAGCTTTCGAGATCGGCATATCGCTAGTCTGGATCGTACACGTATTCGTAGTGCTCCAAACACATGCACGCCAACCAGCTTAGTGATAACGGCGTCTTAGCACTCGAGTTTCACATTTTCTTGAGTCTTGGATCGTACAAAAGTTCAAGGCGTTCCTCAAACATATGCATTCAACCAAACTTAGAGATAGTAAAATCGGACAAGCTACTAGCGATAATCTCAAGGGTCTCGCTCAGGTTGGCACAAGGGCCACTCGCAGCACAATATCATACAAGCAATCATATCATTCAAAACATATTTTGAAAGTATTTAGACTTATTATTGGAACATCACTTCGAGGTATTGAGAGAGAGCGTTCACATAACCCACGAACGAGCTTTCGAAGCTAAGATTATTGAAATAAAGTTCAAAGGCGTAGAAGCCAGGCTCTAATACCATTATGTCATACCCCGATCTCCCGCAGCCTAAATCGACTGTTCCTGCTAGGCGAGAATCACCGCGACAGCGCTCCTGCGGAACGATCGCTTTGACCCATCTGGGCGTGATGCCGCACGAGCGTAAGCTACGCCCGTGCAAGGCCGTGGTTCATTGGCTGGTGGTAAGAGTTCTAAGCCACAGAGTCGCACAGATTGTCCGAGTGCAGCGGAGTCATAAACGCATAACGATTTGGTAACAGGTTCACTGAGTTGACAATATAGCGAAAGCATTGAATATCATAAGTTGAAGTAAAGCAACTCTTTATTGATATAAACAAGTGTTATAGGCGGCGTATAGCCGAAATTACAAGTCGCTAAAGCCTCTCTCTCTGAAACAGTAAAAGCGTGCCAAGTGGCTATAATTATGGAATGATTGTACATACGATGTTCACAATATTATGTCTTGTATATGTGCTTCAGTCCCGGACGCACCGCTGCTTCGGAGTAATCTCTACGCCTTAGCACGCACGAAAGAGGCATCCATACCGAACGAGGTTCAACCGCACCCTGCAGACAATCTGGTGGATTATCAGTACATTGAATGCACTAGTGGGGAAGCTACTCGCCCGCTCAACAAATCCAAACACGTAATGTAGGTTCTGTGCACCAACTATTAAGTTATCTTTCTAGTTGCCTTAGGATCAGTTTCATGCAACATTGAATAGCCTAACTCGTGTGACAGTGCGCCGTACGACATGAGAGGAAACACGACGAGACTTACCAACTTACCATTTGTCCTTCCCTGTCCAAGGCAAACATTATTAATTCAAGCACGAACATTCATAATAAAAACCAAGGCAATAGCATATGCAACACGAGAGTCGTTATCTCCAGATCGTTCAGGTGTTCAATTGATGCGATGTAATGACTCGCATGCGGATAGCCGCTAAGCGAGGATGACTTATCTATATGAACGTTTGTCACTGGCATAGCTATAAAGGACCGTTATAGTCTTGAACAAGGATGGTATGCAATGAAAGCACGTGAGGCACTACACGCCATCCTGTCCTAACATGAGACTATCGTGAAGTTCCATCCGGATCGGATCGGCCCCAGTGCCCCGGTGACCGTCCGTGGAACACAATAACCTTGTTTCCAAGTTGTCCACGACATGCAGGTCTGGGTCTTTCCAAATCCATAACTTGATATGATAATCCATGATTCGTGATCTGAACCGAGCATTTGCTTAAAGAGCTGAGATTCGTGGATTCGTTAACATGATTCTCATTCAAAGGTATACTTGATAGGATTATCATTCAGTTGCAACATGACAAGATTCTTAATTCATGAACAACTTGCCTTGATGCATTTCCTCTGGTTCGGGGCTGCCTTGGCGACCTAACGGTCCCGGATACTTGCAGGTTCATTCAGGCACGGAATGACTACGTAGTAGTCTCCAAGGGTTTGGATGAAAATAAGGCAATATACAAGCAGACAAGCATGCATTTGTATAAACACAACATTCACGTTAGCTCGGGCCCGAAGGTAAGCCGAGGAGTGAGATCATAAGGGACTTCCCGAGCAACACGTTCTAGGATACAATACGAGGGTCTGAACATATATAAGCAATATTTCATTTCCATGTTCTAGCATAAGCAATACAAGTTAGGATTATTCCCTTAGCTAGGTGCGTTGAATTCTAATTAGCATGCAGGGGGTGAATCACCTAGCGACTAGCATGTATCATTCCAGATTTTATGTGTGCTGGCTAAGCAAAGACAAATTCACCGTAGCCACCCACCTTAGCGATGATTTGCCTCAGTAGAGCGATACGTCAAGCGAGCCTCTGAAAGCCTAAGCACGATTCCTGTAGGGACATGTCTGGATATTCTTTGCCTCAAACGAGTATTCTCGCCTGAGCAAAGCGGGTCGAGAAATGCACTTTTGCCATTTGAATCGGCAGTCCGCTTGAGCGGAACAGGGTGTTATACCCAACCTCAATCTTACTATATTCATCACGATATTCAGTTAATCAAACCCTGATCAAATCGTCAGTTTTATCTGGTCTTCATAGACATTATCATTACGTTTAATTATCGTCCTTGACTAAATTAATAATTAATCATTAAACCCTCAAACATATACAATCTTTTCCATTTCTCAATAAAAACTACTACTTAATTATGTTCATCATTATTCATCAATCCTCAACGAATGGCTATTGGTTCGATATTACACACTACTACACAAACAATCACCTGCTCCTAAATATCCATCAGTGTTTCATCATCCTAATATTATTTCACAATAATTTAAACTACTCATTATCAATATATATACAATATGCAAATAAAATGACCCACACCCTAAGATCTCATACTTAGCACTCAATAGACCTTAAACACATTAGCATCATTCACAACCCTAGAGACTATGTAGCATATACCCATTAATTTGCACATTAACAAGCTATTAAACCCTAAAATTTCCCATGCATAATATACTCCTAACTCAATATATAAACATGAACTCTACTAATATATATGCAAATAAACACAATGTAACTACACAAGGGAAGGGGGATGTTTACCTTGGCGGCGGGGTGGTGGTTGCTGGCCGGAGGAGGGAGCTCAGCCGGGGTCAGGTGAAGATGGTAAAGGTGATGATGAAGACGAGGATGATGAAGAGGAAGTCGAGGTGGTCGTGGGGTGGTGGTACTGGTGGTATGGGGTGATGGTGGGGGTAGGGGTGGAGCTCGGGAATGGCATAGCGAGATCGGGTGGTTACAGTGGGGATGGCTATGGGTAGTGGTGGTGGTATCGGGGCGGAGATGGCGGCAGACGATCGGGTTTGCTGGAGGGGGTGGAGCTGATGGAGGCAGCAGGATTGGCTGAAGGTAGAGGGAGGCTCGAGGTGGTGATGGTGATGATGATGAAGGCGACGAAGGGTGGAGCTGGTGGTGGTGTGGGTGATGATGGTGCTGATGTTGATGATGAGGGTGAGGCAGGGTGGTCGGAGGGAAATTGGCCAGATGGGAGAGCAGTAGAGCGGTCGAGATGGTGGTGGTGCGGGTGATGCCGTGGTTGTGGTGGTCGTTGCTTGGTTGGAGGAGACGACAGTGGATGGAGAAACGACAGCAGTGGCCGGATGGGCAGAGTCAGGGCGGAGGTCGGTCGGTCGAGGGGTGCTGGAGATCATCGTCGGAGTTGAAGTAGGGAAGAAGAAGAAAGAATGAAGAAGAAGAAGAAAAAGAAAATGGGATGGGAGGTTTCGGTTGTGTATGGAAAAGAAGGGAGGAGAGAGAAGGTGGGGGGTTTCCCAAAGTTTTGGGGATTAGGGCCTGCTTGGGGAAGTGTGTGTGAGGGGACACTTTATAGAGATTTGTGATGGTGAGTGTGTGGTGATGATGAGTCCCCATTTGAATGAGTGGCTCAGATTTATTATGGAGAAATATACATACAAAGGAGAGAGAGATGAGTGAGGTTGACTAGTCAATGAGTTGAGGGTAGCTTCTTCATTGGCTTGGGCCAATGAGGTGATGACACCTAATACAACATTTGCAAATAAGTCCCTTAATTTTGGGTATTTGCACAAACACATGAAATGATGGAAAAATGGTGTGAGAATTGGTGTTTGGTATTTTGTAGGGTGAGGGAGTGTTGTGTGTTTTGCATGGGTTTAATTAATGGGGTATTGGATTAAATTGGGGTTAAGTTAGGATTAGTCAAAGTTGGTATCCCTAATTTAATTAAAATAAAATTATCATTTACTCTTAAATTAAATGGGGGCACATGGGATCTCAATTGGGAGTGACACAAAGGTCATGAAAGGTGTAGGCTTGGTGTCAGTCTTGGACCCTTTAATTGGTCCGGCTCAACGGGTTGAGTTGGTATCTCAAAATTGATGGCAACGACACAGATGCGCGACACAGGATTAAATATTGGATTTCGGATACGGAAAGTTGTGCAATTAAATTAGAGCATAAGGGATTATGATTTTGAGTGACGAAAAAGTCCAGCGTCTAAGTTGGCCTGTCAAGTCTAGAATACAATAATAAGTTTGAAATTATGGGCTAATGTTTGGTTCCGAATATTGCAACAACGGTCGGGCGCACCAAGGGTTTAATTAAAGAATCAGACATCTGCAAATCTTAATTCTAAACCTCAAATACCTGCTACTAAACCAAAATTTTCTAACCCATAACCAGTCTATCTATAAATATAAATGAGGGGGTTTACAAAGGGTATCAGTCACTTTGTACATTTGTATCTCAGGTGGAGGATCAGTGCAGTTACAATGCGATAGTATTTTTTCAGTAGGATTTTGTATTGCACTGCTCTATTGTGAGAATGTGAATTCATCTCAGGTTGTGCAAGGCTCGGGTTGGATGCCATGAGGATTTACAGTCCTTTAAAACTGAGATGTAGCCACTTAACTGTGATGCAATCACAGGACGTGGTACTGGTATTTAGCATCCGTTGGAGTTACTTGTTTAGTTTGGGAATACTCTAGTGATTCCAGGTCTGATATTAGGGTGTAGTACATATGCAGATGCATATGTAATCAGTTAACAGTAAGGAGCTCTTTTTTCAGTTGGTACTAGTATAGTGACGTGAATTGGGGAGCTAATTTGTAGTAAGGTTTGGTGTTCCAGTAAAGGAATATAGGAAATAAAATTAAAGTGTCAGTGATACTAAATAGTTTGTAGGTGAGTTAGAGGTGTGATGAAGGGTATATGGGTGTAAGGGTTATATAAGAGATATGATGCACTGAATTTTTGGAGTACCAAGGTATCAACACTAGGGATTCTAGAAATAGGTGATAGATTGAGTTATTAATGCATTAGTAAGTTATTTGAGTTGAGGGTTAAGGTATTAGTCTAAGATGTTAACATGTTTAACCATAGACTAAGGTATTAACAAGATAATAAGATACCTTAGTATATGAGTTATATATATATATATATATATATAATAATAATAATAATAATAATAATAGTATCTAGTATAATGAGTATTAGTTAGTATTAGTAGTATTAGTTATATAGTCTAATATTAGCTAGTATAATACTAGTATAAGCTAGAACACTTAGTATAGCCAACTATTAGCGAGTATAAGACTAATATTAACTAGATTGACCTAGTGTAACTCCGAAAACCTAGAGTAACATGGTATTGACCTAGTTAACCTTGTATAGACCTAGAAATAGCCTAAAAACCTTATTTCAACTAGTTAATCATGTTTACCTTTTCCAAACACTTTTTATGTTGATATCTCATATATAGGTCTTCGTGACCCCATTTTGGATATCGATCATCATTTCTTGCTCAGGACCACAAGCGAGTACATTCTCTGACAGTTTTTATTATTTTGATTATTACTATGATTCTAGTTATAGTGTATACCTGATTTCGACACAGCGGATACACGGGCTAGTATCATAGATACCTGTCATGAGGATTCATGATTGGAATCCATCGTACTAGCTGGGGATAGGGAAATATTAGTAAGTTATGTGATCATACCTCACTTTACACGTATCATAGCTCACCCCACATATCACGTAGGGTATAGCCTGACCATTTACATACCTCATAGTTTGTTATATATGATTAGCATGACTATTGATCATATCATAGCTAACCAGATGGTTAGCCTGACCTCACATGTATCATAGCCAATCATATATAATAAGACTGATTTAGTCCCAAGCCGTTCACATAACAAACTGATATTTCACAACACTTAGCTAGAATTCCTATTCTTTTATTCTAGTTTATTTCATTTCTAGCATTTCCATATATCTATTTATTGCTAGCTAGATCCATATGCTGATTACATGTCTCTCCAGTATTTCTTATTTTCCACTATATCTTTATCATGTATTTCCTTGCTCTATTTTATAGTTTTTGTCAATCTAATTGAAACTGTTGTTTAGTATTTGTGCTTTGCTCCAATCCTGGCTGGATAACTTTTTTAGAGGATCTCAAGGATTTATGCCCTACCCACTATATTCCAGGAGTAGATAGAGACTTCATCCCAGAGATTCCAGAGGATCCACTCTCATTAGAGGAGACACCAGCCACCATGGTTTAGGCAACATTTAGTCTAGTTTATCTATGTTTTGGATTATTCTAAACTGTGAGACTTGGGTATTTTATGTTAAGACTTATTTATGTTGAGTCAGTTAGACTTTAGACTTATTATTATATTTGAGTTGTGTTCTAGACTTATGTCTGAACTACTTATTTCTTTTTTATCTTATCCTGCCATTTACTTTCCTATAGTTTTTGTGATTGAGTATCTTATATTTAATGATCATATTAATATTCATTGTCCTTCTTATGAGGTTGAGATCATTGACAGGATATTTTGTGAGTTATGATTAGTAATTTTAAGACCTAGATAGCGTTCTACCGCCGATGTTGCGGCGTAGGCTGGACGTACACATGGCTCATGCCCAAATTTTGGGTACGAGTCATGACAAATGTCTCGGCGGCCTAATAGTCCCGAACACTTTCAGGTTCATACTTGCATGAAATGACTATTAGATAGTCTCTTGGTGAATTAGATGAATGCAAGACACGAATCGTGTTACTTGATTGTGGCATGAAATTATGTGACAAGCATTGAAACCAACGAATGCGTACTAGTTATCATGTAAGGCAAGCAAGCATTGAAACAATATTGAAACATAAGCATAAAAAAACTTGCGGTGTAGTCTACTTTAGAACATAAGCCTTTATGATAGCATGAGTCTAATGGGTAGTGCGAGGAGTAAAACCGTACAGGGGCATATCGGGCAACATAATCTATGCGACGAGCAGTGAAAGCATCTGAAGCAGTGTACTACGAAGAGTATATAATGATCTACTCGAAGTATTAGCAGAGTCTACTAGCACGAAGCTAAGGTAGCATACGAGGGTCCAACTATAAGCCAAGTTTCATTTCCATGTTCTAACACAAGCAATATGTGTCACGCCCAAGTCCCAGAATATACGGGACTAGGCCACGTGGCAATGGCCAGCTATGTACCAAGGGGACTCCAGTCCGACTCTGAATATGTATAAGCTGTAAATGAGGGTCACTATCTAGATAACACAGTATACATGCCTATATCTCAAACCATAAGGATATGTAGTAAAGAAGGGACAACATGTATAATGGTGTGCACCCCACGTACACTCGTCTAAATAGACTTGAAGGAAATAATATGAGTCTACAAATACTGGGCTATACTAGCAAAAAATAAGAAAAAATCATAATAGCTGAACAATGAATAAGTGAATACAAATATAGAGTAACAATACCTGCATACCGGTATAATACTCATCAGCAACTACATCCTTCTGTCAGCAATCGACCCTACAATCTGGAAGAAAACTAGGTCCTTAGAGGGACGTAAAAAGGTACAAAAATAGTATGCCATAGTAAAACAGAAAGAAAATATGTGATATGCCGGTTTAATATTGTATAACCACCTAAGTGAGACGCAACTTTGAAGACAATGTTCGACGTATGGGCTTTCCAAATATAAAACCATAGCTACGCGGCACAGAGACACATGGTGTGGACCGTAGCTCCAAGCACAGAGTCACACGGGTGATACTACGACTCCGGATATAGGATCTCTACATAAATAGGAATATATATATATATATATATATATATATATATATATATATATATATATATATATATTTAGCACGTTCAAAGTAGCACAAGCATCTAGTAACTGTCTTTCCCTCCCAATGCTGTTAATGAGTGCTCGCTGAACCTGAACCTCTATCTAACAGTCTCGTCATACTGAAGTAACTATCCACAATCATGATCCTAAAGTCATCCTAGGTTTTCGGTCATCCTGATACTATCAGGATACAAGAAGTCTTGCATGATAAAAGTGCCTGAATGTGTCCTAGGGTTCCGATGTAACCAAGTAGGTACATCAAGTTATCAAAAACCGTCTATAATCGATACTAGACGTTACCGACGAACGTCTGCACCCAGATATGACCCGGACGCTAAGTAATAATTTCGATCCAAAGCACACACAATGCTTAGATAGAATAAACAGTAAATCTGAAATTGAGATACAGGATGGCAAGGTACACTTGCTTGAAATCCAGGAGAAGATTCAAACCTGAACTCGCCAAGGAAGTAGCAACGCAAGATAGAAACTGGAGCAAATGTCTCCGAATATTGTCACAAATATCACCAACAGTCCCAGAATGAGTAAGATACTCAGAAAAGTATATACATACATCCAATTTAGACACAAGAACAAAAATATAATTTTTGGCCAATATGGGGTCCACAAGTGGGCCCCGTCTTGCACCAAAAAATGTGTCAGGAATAAAGGTCTCTAAACTTAGCATATTATAGGTCAAACAAGTTCTAAACGATGATACGAATTCAATAATATGTCCATATTTGGATTCGATGAGCCGATCACAAAAATGTCTGTTGGACGGATCGTGGGCCCGTAAAACGGTGATCCGGTCACGGTCTCAGAATCAGGCAAAACTTGGGTTACAGGACAAGTCGAACATCGTGAGTCCAATGGAAATAGTTTTGTAGTGATACGACAAGTGTGCACAAAGTAATTAGTTATTATAAAAAGTTACGATACGGAGATTTTTGACGGATATGGGTTCATTTCGTCGTGCACGTGTGACTTAATTGAATTCTGTCAAAGCCCACACATCGAGAAATGCCATACGTGCCTTTCTATGTAATCGATATACGATGAGGTTGTCCAATTTGTAGGGACCAACTCTGTATCGAAGATTTCCAAGTTTTATAAAACTATTTTTCTCATGAATTGGAACTCTAATTACTAATAATAGAATGTAAGCTAAATTATTCTAATTGAACACGTTGCAAAAGGGTTAAGTAGGGTTTATACCCGAAGAATCGGTTTAAGGATCGGATGAGCAAAGAGGGAGATATCACACCGCAAAGAGGTTAAACTTGGATTTCTAAACTCGGGTTCGAATCGCGGTTCCTCGTGGCTGCAGGAAGGAGATGTTCAGCCTCGGCGAGGCTCGGGGATACTAGAGGGAGGTCGGCCAGCAGGTGGTTTACGCCGGAAGTTGAGGTTCACCGGCGGCACTACAGCGGCCAAAACAGCAACAGCTATAGCAACATTAGACGAAGCACCAACAGCACCGATTGCGATGGCAGCTCGGCCGAGGGGGGCCAAGAATGCGGTGACAGCTCGGCCGAGGGGGGCCAGGATTGCAACGACCAATGGGGCAAGGGCACGGGGGTAGGGTGATATAGGTGGTGGCGGTGGTGAGCTGTGGTAGTGGTTCTCCGGGGGTGTAGTTGAGGGTCGATGATGGTGAAGGTGGTATTCGGATGAGGTGATGGTGGTGAAGGGCTGCTGTGGGTCATAGTGGCAGTAGCGGAGGTGGCAGCGGGTCGTCGTGGCAGGTGGTGGTGTTGGCATTGCTGCGGTAGTCGTCAGGTCATCCGGCGGAGGAAAGATAAAGTCGAAGTAGAAGTGAAGAAGAAGAAAAAGAATAATGGAGAAGGAGAAGAAGAATAATGGAGAAGAAGGAGAGGTTGGCTGTTGTATGAAGAGGGAGGATAGAGAGTGAGGGTGGATTCCTTAGTTTTTTCTAGGGATTAGGGCCGGCCACATGTGGAGGGTTATGTGTGTGTGTTAATATAGAGGAAGTGTGTGGTTGTGATGGGGGTGGGAATTTGAATCAAGGGTTATGATGCTTCATAAAGGATTTGTACATAGAAAGGGGGAGAGAGAAGATGAGGTGACCGGTCATGTGAGGTTGGGGGAGTTTCTTTATTTGTTTGCACCAATAGGAGGGTGACACCTAGCACCCTTTTTTGCATTTAAGCCCCTTAATATTTGTATGTTTACACATGAAGGAAAAATGATGAGGATTTGATGTAAAAAGTTATGTTTAATGTTTTGTAGGATGAGAGGGTGTTCTATATATTGTATGGGCCTCATGAATGGGTGTTGGGTTAAGTTGGGGTTAGGTTAAGTTGGTGTCCACAATTTATTTAAATAAAGTGTCACATGTGCTCTTAAATTAAATAGGAGTACATGGAGTCTCAATTGGGAGTGACATAAAGATCATGGACGGTGTAGGCTTTGTGTCAGTCTTGGGCCCTTTAATTGGTTAGACGAAACGGTTTGAGTTTGTGTCCCCAAATCGATGGCAACGACATAGGTACAAGATATAGGATTAAAGAATTAATTTTTGTGACTTGGAAGTTATGCAATTAAAATAGAGCAAAAGGGAGTGTATTTGTGAGTGATAGAAATATCCAGTTCCTAGGTTGGCTTGTCAGGTCAAGAGTGTAAGAATTTGTTGGAAAGTAAAGGATATTGTTGTGCTCTAATTATTCTAGCAACGGTAAGGTGCACCAAGGATTTAAATTAAAGAACCAGTCTACACAACCCTAATTTCTAATCATTAGGCAACCTGAAACTAAACCAAAATTCTTACCATATCCAGTCTACCTAAAATATTTTTAAAAGAATTTACATCCTTCCCAACTTAGATAAATTTTGTCCCCGAAATTAAAAGTAAAACACGAATAAGAGTTATGAGAATTAAAAAGTTATTAGGTATTCAAAATATAGTACGTAAATTTGTACCTCAATTCTTAAATAATAGTGGAAAACGTGATCGAATGGAATATTCGCACTCCCAGGTAGACTCGCCCGGCGAATGATGCTTCCATGCAATCCTGACCCGCCGAATAGTCTGTCCCCTCAATATCTTCTCACAGCGATCGAGTATCCCTACTGGATGCTCTACATATGATAAATATGGCCCGACTGTAATCTCTGAATGATCAAGCACGTGGCTAGGGTATACCACGTATCTTCTTAACTGCGATAAGTAAAATACGCCGTGCACTCCTTCTAATGATGAAGGCAATACAAGACGATAAGCCACTTTGCCAACTCGCTCCAAGATGTTAAAAGGTCCGATGTACCTCAAAATTAGCTTGCCTCTGCCCTCAAATCTAATGGTAGCCCGAGTAGGCAATATCTTCAAAAACACATGGTCATCTTTCTTGAATTTCAAAGGTCTATGGTGCGCATCTGCCCAATGCTTCTGCCTGTCCTGTGCTGCGCGCAGTTGGCCCTATATCTGCTTCACTTTCTCCACTGTCTGTGTCACCAACTCTGGACCAAGTATCTAACGCTCTCCCACATCACTCCAATATACCGACGACCTACACTTCCTGCCTTACAATGCCTCATAAGGTGCCATATATATGCTTGGTTGATCATGCACGCTCTCAATATATCCTCTAGTATCTGATTCGTGCACTCTGACTGACCATCAGTCTGTGGATGATATACAGTGCTAAACTTGAGGCAAGTTCCTAGACTCTCCTGCATACTCCGTCAGAAATATGACGTGAATCTGGAATCATAATCCAAAACAATGCTGACAGGTACTCCATGTAGTCATACTTTCTGTCTCATATATATGTCAGCCAATATCTCCGTGGACTGCCCAACTCTGAAGGGCAAGAAATGTGTCAACTTGGTGAGTCGGTCCACGACAACCAAGACTGTATCCTTCCCACTAGGGTTCCTCAAAAATCCTGTGATGAAGTCCATGGTAATGTGCTCCCACTTCCACTCTGGAATAGGAAGTAGCTATAATAGTCGTACATTCCTTTGATATTCGACCTTGACTTGCTAACAGACTAAACATCTCACCACGAATCTCATAATCTCCTTCTTCATCCTATGCCACCAGTAGTGTTGCCTCAAATCTTGGTACATCTTCGTACCCCCGGGATGAATAGAATAAATTAAGCTATGGGCCTCGATAATCAACTCTAGCTAACGCCTCTGTCTCATATTGAGCTCCTTCTAAGTGTAGACATACTTCAGACTTTTGTGATCTGTGTAAATCTCAACCCGCTCTCCATAAAGGTAGTGCCGCTATAGCTTTAGTGCAAATATTACTGCAGCTATCTCTAGATCGTGTGTCATGTAGTTCTTCTCATCAAACCTCAGCTGTCTCGATGCGTAAGCTATTACCTTTCCATGTTGTATCAGTACATATCCTAATCCGCTCCCATACGCATCGCTATACACCATAAATCCTCCAGATCCAAAAGAAAGT
This sequence comes from Iris macrosiphon, assembly GCA_036927795.1. Lineage (NCBI taxonomy): Eukaryota > Viridiplantae > Streptophyta > Magnoliopsida > Asparagales > Iridaceae > Iris > Iris macrosiphon. The sequence goes on along the minus strand of JAYESA010000001.1, from coordinate 105,135,677 downwards.
GTCAAGATCGGTGATGTCGTCAGACGCTTCTTCAGTTCATCGAAAGCCTTTTGACACTCCTCAGTATAGATAAGCTCCTCGTCTTTATACGTCAACCATGTCATAGGCGCATCGATCCTCGAAATTTTTTTTACGAACCTCCGATAATATTCGACAAGTCCGAGAAAACTCCTAACCTCCATAAATGATGTCGGGCTAGGCCACGTCTCCACTGTGGTAATCTTCTCTCGGTCAACTAATAATCCTTCTCCAGTGATTATATGACCCATGAATGGTACCCTATCCAAGCAAAACTCGGACTTGTTGAGCTTGGCATACAGCCTCTCCTGCCTCAGCGTCTCCAACACGATCCTGAGATGCTCCTTATGCTCCTCCTGGCTCTTGGAATATACCAAGATGTCGTCGATAAATACCTCCACAAACTTATTCTAGTATTGGTGAAAAACATTGTTCATCAGGCTCATAAATACTGCTAGCACGTTGGTTAAACCAAACGACATGACTGAAAACTCATAGTGCCCGTACTTCATCCGAAAAGCTATCTTCAAAATATTCTCCTTTCTCACCTTGACCTGATGATAGTCGGATCTGAGATCGATCTTTAAGAATACACATGCACTACTCAGCTAAATAAATAAATCATCGATGCACGATAAAAGGGTACTTGTTCTTTATCATTACAACATTTACTCTGTAGTGGATACACAAAGTACCGTCCTTCTTTGGCACAAATAAGGTTGGTGCTCCTCGTTGAGAAATACTAGTCCGAATAAAACACTTGTCTAAGAGATCATCTACCTGGACCTTCAACTCAACCAACTGTTTCGGTACTAGTATGTAGAAGGGGAAAGTAATTGACTCGGCTCCGGGAGTCAACTCTATAGTAAACTCTATCTCTCTGTCAGGTGACATGCCTAGAAGATCATTGGGAAATACATCCTCAAACTCTGATATAATGCAGGGGTACACCGGTTCACCTTCTGCAATGTGTGTCGCTAAGGTAGGTTGTGTCATGCCACAGCCCCGAGGGCCGCCCGACCACTGTTTCCCCCGTCAGACCGGATGCGAATCACCGTGCCTCGGTGCACCAGATGCGAATAACCGGCGCTCCAACGGAGCACGTATGGTCGTTTGATACCGGGACGTGATGCCGTACGATCCTGGGGTTGTATCCGCACAAGGCAATATCGTTAAAGTTTGGTTATCATCGCATCAATCGAGTAAGCAGCTGAGGGACATTGTTCAGCTCTCCACCAATAGCCATTGTCCCACCGATGCGAATGCATGAAACACTATCAAATAAACTCTAGGATACAGACGAGATGAACCATCAGACTATATATCTTTGTTGTGGGGCAAGCCACCTTATCTTGAACATATTCAGGCATACGATATGGTTCTCTCAGAGCATAGGCGATAGTGGAACATGTTCATGCAAATACTTAGTCTTAGACAGGCATTTCAGGATTCTCTTAGTTAAGCAGACATGTTCGATTCAAAGACAAGCTAGGTGAGTTCACTTATTAGCATGCAAGGTAGGTTCTATCATTCTCTTATTAAAACAAGCATTCAAAAACTAAGATTTATTATTAAGACGTGCAAGAATCAGAGAACGAAGTTCTATCCACTCAACTTGATACATAATGCCGATGCATTTGTCCCTAGAGTCTTTGAGTATAGCTCACGAGATACGCTGCGCATACCCCAGAACAGCAGCAGCTGCTACGGTAGCAGCTCGGCCATGGGGGGCCAGGATGGCGGCGGCCAGTAGCCAGCGTGGCGAGTGCATGGGGGTAGGGTGATATAGGTGGTGGCAGTAGTGAGCTGTGGTGGTGGTTCTCCGATGGTGTAGCTGCGAGTCGATGATGGTGAAGGTGGTATTCGGTGAAGGTGATGGTGGCAAAGGGCTGGTGTGGGTCATGGTGGCAGTGGCGGAGGTGGTAGCGGGTTATCGAGGGAGGTGGTGGTGTTGGCATTGCTGTGGTAGTCATCAGGTCGTCCGACGGAGGGGAGATAAAGTCAGAGTAGAGGTAAAAAAGAAGAAGAAGAATGGAGAATGAGAAGAAGAATAATGGAGAAGAATGAGAGGTTGGCTGTTATATGAAGAGGGAGAAGAGAGAGTGAGGGGGGATTCCTAGGTTTTTTTTCTAGGGATTAAGGCCCGCCACATATGGGGGGTTGTGTGTGTGTGTTAATATAGAGGGAGTGTATGGTTGTGATGGGGTGGGGATTTGATAAAGGGTTAGGATGCTTCATAAAGGATTTGTACATAGTAAGGAAGAGAGAGAAGATGAGGTGACCGGTCATGTGAGGTTGGGGGATTTCTTTATTTGTTTACACATAAAGGAAAAATAGTGAGGATTTGAGGGTTACACCTAGCACCATTTTTGCATTTAAGCCCCTTAACATTTGGGTATTTACACATAAAGGAAAAATAGTGAGGATTTGATGTGGGAGATTATGTTTGGTGTTTTGTAGGATGATAGGATATTGTGTGTGTTATATGGGCCTCATGAATGGGTGTTGGGTAAAGTTGGGGTTACGTTAAGTTGGTGTCCCTAATTTAATTAAATAAAATATCATATGTGCTCTTAAATTAAATAAGAGTACATGGGGTCTCAATTGAAAGTAATACAAAGGTCATAGATGGTGTAGGCTTGGTGTCAGTCTTGGCCCCTTTAATTGGTTAGACGAAACGGGTTGAGTTTGTGTCCCCAAATTGATGGCAATGACATAAGTACAAGACATAGGATTAAAGAATTAATTTTTGTGACTGAAAAGTTGTATAATTAAAATAAAGCATAATGGACTATGTTTGTGAGTGATAGAAATATCCAGTGCCTAGGTTGGCTTGTCAGGTCAAGAGTGCAAGGATATGTTGGAAAGTAAAGGCTATTGTGGTGCTCCAATTATTGTAGCAACGATAAGGTGCATCTAGGGTTTAAATTAAAGAACTAGTCTACACAATCCTAATTTCTAATCCTTAGACAATATGAAACTAAACCAAAATTCTTACCATATCCAATCTACCTAAAATATTTTTTAGGGGATTTATAATACGAGATGGGATTATTCCTTTAGCTAGGTGTATTATATTCTTTATTAGCATGCAAGGGGTTATCGCCTAGCGATCGAGCATGTATCATCCATATTTTATGTGTGCAGTCTAAGCAAAGACAAGTTCATCGTAGCAACCTACCTTAATGATGATTCACATCGGTCAAGCGATACTCCAAGCACTGCTTTGAAAGTCTAAGTCTGAACTCCTGAAGTGCCAAGTCTGAAATCCTTTGCCTCCAGCGAGTCTTCTCGTTGAGCAAATTGGGTCAGGTCATCGCACTAGCGTCGTTTGAATCGGATCTCCACTTGAGCAAATGGGTCATTACAGGGCGGGTTGAGGTAGAGTTACTTGTGGCTGGACCAAGACAACTCTCTCGACTACGACCAGTACAAGCTGGGGGGAATTCTTAATGCCCTCCCATATTACCTCATAATGGCGTTGGTGGATCTTCACCTGGGCCCTCTGTACCTCTATCATCTGCTGAAAAAACATAAACACCTGTGCTGGGTCAACTGTTGGTGGTGGTGGTGGTAGCTCTTATGAAGCTGTAGGCACCATTCTCTGAGAAGTTGTGGGCACCGTCCTCTGGACTAGAGGTGGAGCACCCCCGAAAGCTACTGTAGTAACACCTACGTGGACTGATGAAGTGGCCCTCTAAGCTGAAGCTGATAGAGTATTGTCTGTTGGTGCCCTCATCTGAGGCGACAAAGTGACCAACCTCGATGATACTGCGCCTGAGCGCTGGAATCGCATTTTCGGTGACATCCTGAAGATAGATTGAACAAAGGAATCAATATTTAGTAAGATACGATATCATCAAAGAAGGACAAAATTATTCAAGTATAGCAAGCAATCAAATTGATAAGGATAGTAAAACAGATATTTTGGGAATATTTTCTAGTTGTGATTGAGTATACTCTCAGCCTATATCCTATATCCTAAAATAGGCTCATAGTTGTACTCTAAGTTTAAGAAGCACTACAAAATCGTACTACTTGCGATCTCTTGACCTGCATGTGCCACCAATAAAAATGTGTCATGACCTGCACCCGGAATGGGGATACAAGTACGTGAACAACGCCCAGCCAACGTCGCAACATCGGCGGTAGAATATAGTTTGGGTCAACAATACTATCTAACATCTTATACCAAATATATAAGGTACCTGTCATGTGTTCTCAACTCCAAATGGAGGAACAATATGGTATATGATAATATACTCAATCACAATATCAAACTAGGGAAAGAAATATCACGATATGAAACAAAGAAAAGAAGTACAAAAGTCATAAATACATCCACAAGTCCATACTTTGAGTTAAAGTACCAACAACTCCCAAAATAATATATACATGCCAAGAGTCTAAAATATGACTAACACAGGGTCTAACAATATAAGTCTAAGCCCCCTCAGTCACTGGCACTAGGTTCTCCTACTCTAGGGGAGTATTCTCTAATGTCTCGCCGTCCTGCGGTCCGTAGTTATTAGGACACTGCTCCTCAAGCCAATCATCTGAAAAATATATCTAATCAGGATTTGAGCAAAGTACAAACCTCTGGAAGCAGTTTCAAATACATGGTAGAACATATATGACAAGTAATAGAAAATAATACAAGATGAACAAGCAATAGAAAATAAAATAAACTATAATAAATAGGTAATATACTAGAAAGGAAGAATATGCATTTTAGAATATCTGCAAGTAATAGAAATAGATAAACTAGCTAATGTGCCTTAGAGTACAAGGTTGTTATGTGATCGGTTTGGGTTGAACATGAATGTAATATGGTAACTCGATTACATATGTAATATATAATCGACATGTACACGAATATACTGGGCTTGATCACATAACCAACTCCTACTCCACCATCCCCAACCAATACTCATGGATCCAATCACGACACGTTACGAAATCTAATAAAAGTATACTAAACATGAGCAGTGTGTGAAAACAAAGTGCATGTTAATCAATACCCAATACAAACGATGAAATACATGTGAAAGAGTACCTGCTAAACATGGTAGGGGATAATATCCCATCACATGATCTATTTAGTACCAGTCCATGTAGCCACTATGTCAAAATCAAGTAAACAGTTCTAGAACATGTAAAATATCTACTATTATAAAATAAAAAGTAACATAGAGATGTACTCGCCCATGGTCTGGAGCAAATGTTGCCACACGATGTTCAAGCTGGTGTCACATATTCCTATTTAAATAATATTATGTTAAATGGTGTAATGGATGATAATTGAGTCAAACAATGCACTAATATGCTTTCTAGGTCATTTCTAGGTATTACTAGGTCATACCTAGGTTCTAGGTCCATACTCAGAAGGCATTAGCTATATTAGCTAATATACCTAAGGTATCTATATATAACTTATCTATATACCTGCATTAACTTAGACTATACCTTGGTTCCTACTCATTAACTTAGTATATCTAACATAACCTTAGCATATACTACTATCATATTTTAATATTGCCAGCACCTTAGCTATAGATTATTACCTTACCCCAATAGCTTAATCCGTCAATTATATATATATATATATATATATATATATATATATATATATATATATATATATATATATATACTCGTATCATATACTTAACATATACCTGGTACTTACACTCCACAATACCCTTACCTGGACTATAACTCAGACCCTCACTACACTCCTTCTAATAGCCATATCCAACCATAATAACTTATATAACACACTCACACACCCTTCACTGTGTACTGATGTGCACAGCACATCCAATCAATTGGAATAGTGTATCTCCTCACTCATTCATCTCATACTTGCAACTTCTAATGCCACCTCATGCTAAATCCGACACCCCAGGTCTATGGTAGTGCCAAAGTGGTACTGCATACATCTGATACAGCTGCAACTGCTTGTTTTCTTTAACTCAGGTCTAGGCAGACTTGTATCCCAACCCGAGCATATCCAAACCAGTACAAAGGAAACACTGGCAACTCCCCAAACTGCTTGAAATTAATTATCAGGTTTCTTCCCTTACATTCACTTGCCTGAACTCCATCTATTCCCCTGGAACACATCTGCATCCCAAGCCTTACCTTCAGTCACTTCCCATGAGGGCAGCAACAAGTAGCAGTTGCTATAACTCAGGCAACCAATGTTGCTACTGCCACTCTCCTTGAGGTCTGAAACAGACCTGTATGCCACCCGCTAGTTGCTGTCACTGCCCTTGCTACTAATGTTGATTTTTTATTGTATTTCTCTCTAAAGATACTTGCAGCACCTGCTGCTATAGTCCTTCTACTATACCTTGCTGATGTCAATTGTTGCTATCAACCCCCTCCTACTTCCATCATTCACAGACACACACTTACAAATATTGTGAACCCGACTACACACTGGAGATTCAACTCCCCATCTATATAGGTACACAACAATACACACACACACACACACACACTCCTTAATATGGTTCAGACCTAACTTTTTCCTTGATCTCCTCACACATACATAGTCAATCACCTACACACATACACACAAAAAATGCATAGCACACAGATACCTTCCTCATCTCACACACCTAATCACACATGACAAAACCACATGCATACTACTATCTCTCTCTCTCTCTCTCTCTCTCTCTCTCTCTATATATATATATATATATATATATATATAACACTAGACATTAATCAAACACTTAATAGGCATTAATGTGATACACTAATATACACATCCAAGCGATACACCAAAACTCCCAATTCTCCATGATAAACATAAAAATACCTCAATTGCATATAATAACATCTATTATAACTAATTACAATAGATATTGAAGAGAATTCATACCAAACACCCAAATTAAGCCTCGTATCACACCGTATCGTTATATGGCCTACCCGGATCCAACTATGGATACGTAGCTAGTATTCCAACCCTGATCTAAGTCCAATATGACTAAATTAGTTTTATGACACACACTTGATGTATCAATCTCATAATTCTCCAAAAATAGACATAAATTATCATGTAGAAATTATAATACACATCCAATTAGCCTAGAACTTGTTTCTATAGGTAACCATATGCCATAGAAGGGTTCTTAATGGTCAAATACATAATTTGGAACCTAAAATAAAGGTGAATTCAGAATTATACCTATTGGGAGATAGATTCCTAATAAAGTTTCTACGGACATGATCCGAAAACGATCTCCTTGCCAAAGCTCCTACTCCTAGTGCTCATTGCAATTTTTAGCTTTAATGCTCCCCGAGTGATGAGAATGAGAGAGAATGTGAATGAATTGATAGAGGGATGAAGTGAATTAGAGATCTAGGAATTTGTGGATCTAAATTGAATTAACAAATGGAGATAAGAGAGAGAGAAGACCCCTTTTTAGTGGCCGCCCCCCTTTTCTCTTCCTTAAATCACCATTAAATATCTACAATGCCCCTATATAATGAATTATGAAGAATAATTAAGGATGAATATTTTGGAAAATTTCTACACTAATACAAATTAGTCTAATCCTCCTAATTAATTAGTAGAAATGGGTCTAATGGGCCTAGTCTATGTTGGGCTCACTAGTTGTCGTGATAAGTCTTAATGGGTGTCAAGTCTATTTAATAGGCTAGCACAATAATACAAAGCAAAAATAAATATATACATCACTATAATTATTATAATCTCTAAAAATAACTTAACTATGCTAAATTACTAAATTATCCCTATCTAAAAAAGTGAGGGTGATATTTGCATCCCATGTCTTGCGGGTCTTCTTAGGCTTTGCCAGCCTTGGAAGAGCACCGCCCTAAGAGAGCATTTTCTCAAAGGCTTGTTGATCGAAGCATACAACCAACATCCTCTGGTTTAAACCCAGCTTCAATACGTCGGACTGTGTCATGACCTTCTCATCAGAGGAGAAGAATGTTCCGAGCAGAGTCAACACCTTATTTGCCATGTAAATTGATTTTGAGAAAACTTTCGTTTGATAACAAAAAAAAATAGTACAAAGAAATCCTAGACAAAAATCCTATGTACAACATTTTTTAATCTAGGTAATGTGACAATGGAGATCAAGTACTACAGTGACTCTTTTACTCTATTGACGATCCGACGAGTGAATGAGGGATGCTCTCTTCTCTTATCTCTCTCTCTCTTGAGTTTGTATGGATGTACGTAGTTTGCCTAGAGGAGTATATCTCTGAAGAAGAAAAAAACCAGCCAGCCCTTTGAACGTCTAAGTTGCTTCTATTTATAGCCACCATGTTGATGGACTATAGGTGCCACATGTGCTTCTGTTTGGTGACAGCAAAGGGGCTTCTTCAACAGAATACCACTGCAATTGTAGGCGCATATGATGGGTATGATGTCACATGTTCTTCATCCTTAATAGAATTTAGTTGGGTCTGTTATGCCCCAATCTCCCGCAGATAATCGGCCGTCCCTGTCACGCCCCAATTCTGTAGAATCGATAGTTGTTCTCCGAATGTGACGCCGTGTGTACCTAGGCTGCGCATCGCATAAGGCCTAGGTATTTTTATATAACGAGCACATATTCAGAGTACGCAGATAATTGAAACACAACGTTGAATCATGGAAAAGTTCTCTTTATTGATAATGAACATCTTCTTACAAACTCTTGAATGAGTGGTATAGTTGCTGCACGGGCTTACAAAACTGGACGCAAAATAAGATAATCATCCTGTATATTATATCCCTTTACTAAAACATCAAAATGCTAAAGAGACCTTCGGGCGAAGCTATCGCCTTACCACGGAGCTGCATAAGTTATGTGCACGAGCTCCTGGATCTTGTAAAACGTACTTCAAAGGCTCGAACTGGACGTGCTGGTAGGTGGACTGGATTGGGAATTCTCCTTATCTTCTTGCAGGATCTCCTTGTTGTGGGGAACCTGTTGCAACGAGGGTCAGTACATCAAAATACACTGGTGAAGGCGAGCTAACCCAACTATACCAATCAACACATTGTTTATATGAAGCATGCAAGTTATTTTGTGGTCTTTCTATCTTGCCTTGGTTCATTTTACAAGCAAGCATTATATATAAAAATTTCCTAAAATAAATATGCCACCGTTCGGTGACTTTTACCTTCCCATCTGAACCAACTGCACAATACTTACCCCGACCTTTCCTGCCACGAAGATGTAGTTAGCTTGAAAAGTTTAAAAATACGAGGGGATCACTGGAATAATTCCATAAAAGATGAGTTATAGTCTCGAGATGAGAATGATATGCAATACAGGTGGCGAGCCGTACTACATAATATTTTGTCCAAAATAGATGACAATACAGATCGTTCCATCCAGATCGGATCGGTCCCAGTACCCCGCGACCGTCCACAGGAACCAGAAACCATGTGCACAAGTTGTCCGTAACCAAACGACGTATAATACTAAGTTATCAAATGATACAGTTTAAGGCAATACAAGCACAAGACGAGTTACATGGCATGATCTATTTTGCATAGTCTTCCTGATCAGTTTATTATATAGCAATATGTGTTCTATACATAGCACAATCATAGAAGAAGTATATACATTCTAACTAGAATTGAAGCATTATGAAGAATATTCTAAATTAACTAGCATGCAATAAGGTAACCGTTCATAAGTTGATTGACAAGCATAAAGTATTCCAAATCTATTTTATTTTATCTTGACATCTTTTAGTTATTATGGTATCGTTTGATCAGAACAATCAAGAGGGCAAGACTTTAGATGTGAAGACATGGAAGAAGGTTCAACTAAATCGAATTATAGCCACTCACAAGTTGATGGGGAGAGGGAAGAAAAGAGGAGTGCTTTAAGACTCCGCTCGCGCGACGCCTACTACACGATCACTTGTATTGCCACAAACATATGATCAATACCTCTTCTCCTCTTTCCAAGGTCAAAATAAAATATAGTTCAACAAATGAAAGCAATAAAATCCATCAAAACCGTTTAAGAAAATAAAAATCCAAAAACTAACTCAAAAGCACGAAAGCAAAAAGATGACAACAAAAATTAGATAATAAAACTTGCAGCGGAGAGGTCCCTCTTGACTCTGCAGCTAAGTCCATCCTTGGGGCACGGTCCTCTGAATATGGGAATCAATTTGAAAAAGAAAATCTATAATGAGGATAAGATCTTGATTCAATATATCCCGATCGAACGATACCGATGAGTATTTCTTAGCCGCGCTCCCCAAAAAGGGGGAATGGGGCACTATATCCTAACCAACTAATATGAAGTTTTGTCCACGAAACTTAGGAATAGAACCTACCACTATAAAATAATGAAGGAAAATTTTCCTTTATCTCAAACTCAAGCTCCTAGGTTGATTCTTCGATCGAATGATTTCTTCAAAGCACGCACACGAGAGGAATCAAACGACTTCGAAGCAGCTTCTCCTTATGATCCAAGATTTATACAGGGTATTCGACATACATCAAGTCTGATCTCAAGTCTAGTTGATCAAAATACCATATGACTCAGGTAGTACACGTACATCCTAAGCTGTGAAACATGGAAGATATCGCGCACTTCAGATAGTGACGGTGGCAGGGCAATCTGATATGTGACTGGGATAACTCGCTTAAGTATTTTAAATGGGCCGACGAATCTTGGACTTAGCTTCCCTTTTGCTCCAAATATGGTAACTCCTCTCATGGGCGAGACTTTGAGAAATACTCGATCACCTTCTAAGAACTCAATAGGTCGACGATGCATGTCTGAGTAACTTTTTTGATGACTCTGTGCTACCTTCAGCCATTCGCGGATCAAGCGGATACTTTGGACGGTTTGTTCTACGAGCTTCGGTCCAAGAATTTATCGTTCACCAACTTCATCCTAAAAGGTAGGGGATATATACTTTCCCCATATAATGCCTCATACAACGCCATCTGAATGCTTGAATGATATCTATTATTGTTTACAAATTCGGCTATAGGTAGAGGCATGTCCCAACTTATCTTCAAGTCTAAGACGTAGAGCCGTAGTATATCTTTGAGAATTTGGTTTATCCGTTCTGTTTGGCTGTCTGTCTGAGGATGGTAGGCAGAGATTAACTTCAACTTTTGTCTCTATTATGACTGAAGGCTTTCCCCGAAGCGTAATAAGAATTGTCCATCTCGATCGGAGATAATGGATATGGGCACACTGTGGAGTAGAACGATCTCGTTGAGGTAGATCTATGCCAGACGGCTGGTAATCTAAGTAACTTTGATAGGCAAAAAGTGAGTTGACATGGTCAACGATGACCTAGACAGCATTATTTTCCTGTTGTGTCTTTTGTAAACCAACAATAAAATCCATCGTTATATGTTCCCATTTTCACTCCGGTATAGCAAGATTTTGTATCTCTTCACCCGGCTTCTGGAGTTTGGCCTTTACTATTTGATAAGTCATGCATTGCGACACGAATGTGCCACATCGCTTTTTATGCTATGCCACTATAATATTGTACGGAGGTCTCGATACATCTTCATGCTTCCTAGATGTGAAGTGTAACTCGCATAGTGGGCTTCAGTGAGTATCCCCTTTCTAAGGGTTGCATCGTTAGGAACACACAATCTTTTTTTCACCCACATCATTTTATCCGTTTTTATCGCAAAGTCGATCGCCTTTCTAGATAAGATAAGATTTTGTATCTTCTCTAGGAATATGTCGTCTATCTAAACGGACTTAACTTTCTCCAACAAGTCCGGTTCGAGGCACAACTGAGCCACATTTGTCCCTTTTTTATATATGATTCAGAGTGTAATGCCCAAACTTTCAATATCCCTTCGCAGCCTATCATCAATAGCTAAGCTCCCAACAAACACTCGACTCAGCGCATCAACTATAATGTTACCCTTGCCTAATGTATATCTGATCATCAAGTCAAAGTCGCTAAGGAGTTCAAGCCAACGTCGTTATCGTAGATTCAAATCATTTTGAGTATAGAGGTACTTGAGGCTTTTGGGATCCGTAAAGATTTCACACGGTACACCATAGACGTAATGCTGCTATAACTTCAACGCGAACACCACCGCTGCAAGTTGCAGATCATGCATTGGATAGTTTCTTTTATGAGGCTTTAGCTGCCTCGATGCAAAGGCTATCACTTTATTCCTCTACATAAGGACACATCCCAAACCCTTTCCTGAAGCATCGGTATAGATCTTAAAATCATCGGGTCTGCCTAGAAGAGTAAGAATAGGTGCTGAGATGAGTCATTGCTTAACTCCCCAAATAAAGCTTCACAGTCGTCCGACCACACGAATGTTACTCCTTTCCGAGTGAGATGAGTCAGAGGCAAAGTAATATTTAAAAAATCTTTTATGAATCTCCTGTAGTATCCTGCTAAACCAAGAAAGCTCCGAATGTCGCTGGCTGACTCAGGTCTCTTCTACTTCACGATGGCTTCAACTTTCTTCGGGTCGACTGAGATGCCCTCTGCGAAAATGATGTGCCCGAGGAAAGATATGATGTCCAACCAGAACTCGTACTTGCTTAGCTTCACGAACAACTTATTATCTCAAAGAGTTTGAAGCATCATCCACAGGTGTCATGCATATTCATCCTTATTCTTCGAGTACACTAAGATGTCATCTATGAATATTACTATAAACTTATCGAGGAATTGTTGGAACACATGGTTCATCAAATCCATGAATGCAGTGGAGGCATTCATCAGTTTGAACGACATGATAGAAAACTCATAATGGCCATAGCGGGTTCTAAATAATGACTTCGGCATGTCCCCTAGCTTGATCTTTAATTGGTGGTAGCCAGAGCGAAGGTCTATCTTCGAAAACACTGACGCTCCTTTCAACTGATCAAAGAGGTCATAGATCCTGGGCAGGGGATACTTGTTTCGGATAGTGACCATATTTAGCTCCTGATAGTCTATGTAGAGTCGCAACGTCCCGTCTTTCTTCTTTGCAAAAAGCATATGCGTGCCCCAAGAAGACACGCTCGGACGAATGTATCCACAGTCAAGCAGTTCTTGTAGTTGGAACTTTAGCTCCCTTAGTTCAGCAGGGGACATTCGATATGGGGCTATGGAAATTAGTTGGGTATTTGGGATGGTATCAATGGTAAACTAGATTTCTTGGTCGGGTGATATGCCAGGTAGTTTGCTCAAAAATACATCAGAGAATTCTATCACAACAGAAGAAGACTCAACATTGCACAATCCAGCTGCTTATCTCGAACCGATGCTAAGTATCCCTCGTATCCATAGTGTAGCATTCGTCGAACTGCTATCGCAGAAATTACCATGCAGGTCTTTGACGCATTTGTTGCTGAACCACTCGTGTAGCAGAATTTGGCCTCTCTAAGTAGACGGAAGAGGACCCATTTCTCTTCATATTCGATAGTTGCCGAGAAAGTGCCGAGCTAATCCATCCCCAAGATAATGTCATAATCCTGAATATCTAAGACTAATACATCGAGCGAAAGTTTTCTTCACCCAATACAGACGTAACCGCCCTGATATACTGAATAAACATGTATCTTTGTGCCCGATGGTGTGCTAATACTAAGATCTAGATATAATGGTATCATTTCTATCTTGTGTTCCATGGCAAAATTTATGGATATAAAGATATGCTTTGCACCATAATCAAATAGCACGCGAGCAGGTATGTCATTGAAAAGTAATATACCTAACACAACATTGTCCGATGCTAGGGCATCTTTCCATGTCAAAGTGTACACCCGACCTTGAGCTTGACGACACTCTTACTGCGAAGCGACTCTGTTGGCTTGAGATATAGTAGCATGATTTGGATGTTAAGGGCGAATCTTGGAGGAGAGCTGACTGTCCTTTGATATGTGGCCTTCGCCACCACAGTTGAAGCATAACCTGTTCTTGAGGTGACATTCGTTTGTTGTGTGCCATGGCTTATTACAGTGTGTACAACGTGTCCCTGCATTCCTTTTCTATTGACCATCGTTATTTGGATGCTTTGGAGCAATGTTTCCTCCCGCGTTGCTATGTCGCTTGTGATTGAAAGTATGCACAGTGCCGGCAGCAACTGAAGGATACTGCGGTTCAAGGGAGAGGGCATGATTAAGAAATTCTCGTATAGTCAGGTATTAGAGAACGACCACGTGCACATGGATGGCAGCTCGCAGGCCGCCTTCTAATCTTCTTGCATGACTTGCCTCATCAGGTAGATATAAGCTTACAAATTTTGGCCAGCCGATTAAATTTCGTAAAGTATTGCTTCACTGTCATATTCCCTTGGCGGAGCTGCACGAACTCGTTCTCCTTTTGTAGACGAATATGAGGGAAGTATGAACTCCTTTTCAAATGTGCCATGGAAGGTAGCCCACGCGATCGTATCCTCTTCATAGCCTACTAAGAGAGATCTTCGATGCACGTTCCACCAATAGTGTACGTTCAAACAGAGCTGCAGTTGGGCACACGCAATACACTTTTTCTCAGGTACTTCTAGTAATTTGAAGTGGTCCTCAAGCTCTGCCAGCCAATCTAGAGCAACGACTGGATCCTCAATCCCTTTGAAAGGAGTGTTACAGATCTTCTTGAAGTCGGCAAAGTCAAAGGTAGTTATTTCCTTCTTCTTTGGAGTTTGAGGCATTTTGACTTCAGGCATGGTTCGCTCCATCGGTGTCGCTGCTGTCATTGTAAAATTGTTGGAGGCCAAGGTCTGAACGATCTGTTCCAGGGCATCTACCTACTTCTGTTGGACTAAAAATTGAGCTTCTATATTGCTTTCAAACTTGTTATATCGCTCTTCCGCTCGCTTCTCTGCTCGCTTATAGCATGCCTTATCCCTCTGCTGGCTTGCTTCTAACATCTGCATTATTCGCTAACTTGGAGCAACATGGGGCATGGCTCGCTGGCTTCTGGAACTTTCCCATATGTCAAAACTACTTTCTTGGGCTTGTACCTCTCCAGGTGCTAGTGTTGATGCTTACGCTTAAGTCATTCCTTCAAAAGAAGGTAACTTCATCAGGCTCATAATGTATTATGGACTCACTGTATGGAATGTATCTTATTTTGGACAAACAAGTTCAAGAGTTCACATAGGGAAAAGATTATTAAAGGAACTTTTTGATATGAGGGTCAAAGGAACTTAAAGCTGTGCTCTGATACCAATATACCTTGCCCTAATTTCATAGAATCAATAGTCGTCCTCCAGACGTGATGCCATATGCAACCTAGGCACGCACGATGTCACGCATGAGGGACGACTATTAATTCTATGGAATCGGGGCATGATAGTCCCCACTGAACGCGAATCACCGTGCCAGCGCTCTTGCGAGACGATCTTTCCCATTTGGACATGACACCGCATGAGCATAAGCTGTGCCTATATAAGGCCATGATCCTAACATGAGGTAAAATGTCTAAGCCACAGAGTCACACAGATAGTCCGATTATAACATAATAAGAAACATACATCTGATTGGTAATAAGTTCACAGAGTCGTCAATAGAGGAAGCATTGAATAACATAAGTAGATAAGAAAAACAAGCTCTTTATTAATATTGAAAAAGTATTACAAGCGACGCTAGGTCGAGATTATAAGTCGCTTAAGCCCTCTCTCACAAAACAATAAAATTGTGCCAAGTGGCTACATTTGTGGAATGATACATAGGCAATATTCCAACATTATATCTTATATATGTGCGTCAGTTCCGGACGCAATGCTCCAAGACTCCAGAGTGAACTCCATGTCTTAGCTCGCACGAAGGAAAGTTTTGCACCGAACGAGGTTCTCCCGTACCCAGTAAACTATCTGGTGGGTTATCAGTACATGAATGCACTGGTGAAGAGACTTCTTGCCCGCTCGGCAAAATACGTTATATAGGTTTCGTGTACCATCTTTTAAGTTATCTTTCTAGTCTTGCCTTAGGATCAGTTTTATGGCATAATGAAAAGCCTAATTCGTGTGGCAGTGCACTGTGCGATATGAAAAGAACATGAAGAGAGTTACCAACTTACCATTCTTCCTTCCCTGTCCAAGAAAACCAAGTTAAATCAAGCACGAGTATATATAATGAAATCCAAGGAAAATGCATAAGCAAACCCGAGTGTCATAAGCGAGGTTCTGTTTCAGGTGTACGAGTTATACGAGTTACTCAGGTGTGTTGCAATGGATTACTCAGGTTATTTAATTTATGTATAGATTTTTTATACTCATAATCTTTCAGGTGTTTCAGATTTTCTGGATGCGAAACAATGACTCATACGCGGATTACCGCTAAGTGAGGATGACTTATCTATAGGAACATAAGGTCACTGGCATGACGCCATAGAGGACAGTGTAGTCTCAGGACGGAATGGTGTACAAGCAGGAACATGGGGCATTGAATACATCCCGTCCAACATATGAGACTATAGTTAGGAGGTTCCGACCGGTCGGTTCGGCCTTAGTGCCCCAGAGACCGTCCGCGAAACGAGATCCGAAGATCTCCCTTGTGCACCAAGTTATCCGAGAGCATGAAAGTCTCTAATCTTCTGGGCCTCTGGTCAGGTACAGGAACAAGTAAGGATATATCAGGTACATGTTCGAGTCAGGATCTTGTCAGATATATGCTCAAGTTTAAGGCAGAATTGTTCACAATATATATCGATTCATGAGCCATTTAATTCAGTAGGGGACGAGTATTGCTCCACAAGCTGTGATTCTTGGATTATTGACATGGTGTAAATCCCCTAGTTCTAGAACTGCCTTAGCGACCTAACGGTCCTGAATACTTTCAGGTTCATACTTGCACATAACGACTATTCGATAGTCTTCCGGGGAACTTAGATAAATGCAAGGCAAGATAGTGTGTAGTTGATTGGGGCATAAATTTATGTGGTAAGCATTGAAATGTGGCAACGAGTACTAACTACAATGTAAGCAAGCAAGAATACATTTTATATAAAACATAAGCATTTACATTGGCACGGTCTAAGGGGTAGTGCAAGGAGTGCAACCGTAAATGGACATATCGAGCAACATAATCTATGGGTGTACAGTGTAAACAAGTAAAGCAGTGTACTATGAAGGGTCCATAATGATCTACTCGAGGCATAGCGGGGTCTACTTACTCGAAGTAAAGGTAGCATTCAAGGGTCCATGTTATAAGCCAAGTTTTATTTTTATGTTCTAACACAAGCAATACAAGGTTAGATTATTCCCTTAGCTAAGTGCGTTGTATTCTTTATTAGCATACATGGGGGGATTCACCTAGGGACTAGCATGTATCATCCATATTTTAAGTGTCCTGGCTAAGCAAAGACAAGTTCATCGTAGCCACCCACCTTAGCGATGATTCACCTCGGTCGAGCGATACTCCGAGCGAGACTTTGAAAGTCTAAGTCTGAACTTTAGATGGCCAAGTCTAGAATCCTTTGCCTCAAGTGAGTCTTCTCGCTGAGAAAAGCGGGTCGGATCATTGCACTTGCGCCATTTGAATCAGTTGTCCGCATGAAAGGAACGGGTCTTTAAAAGGTCCTAGCCAAGCTGCCACGTGGACATTTGTTAGGATTTGTTGTTGCTAAAGATCTGGGTTGTTCTCGCCTTTTGTTTGCATGACTTGGTCAGCTTGACACGTGGATCATATTTAGTTGGAGAGAATCACTTCAGTCGCAACTGAAAGATTTTATCTCAGGGAATCCTACTTCATTGGATGCATAGGGACAAAGATGCATGGAACGCATAGAGTCTAGAACATATGGGGCCATAGACGCATAGAATGCATAGAGTTTGGGATGCATGTTGCTTCGATCATGTGGTATTGTACGCCTGTCAGAAGTTATTATTAGTTTGACGAGAGCTTCTTGTCGATTAGTGTGCTTACATCTTTTGAGGCATCCAAAAAATCCTTTTTTTCAGGATTCTTTGTCAGACATAATTTTCTGTCAGGCCTTTTTGCGGCCAATATTTTTGGAGCATGGATGCTGCTTTTTCTTGGCCGTGTGGTCATTTATGACCTTATTTCTTCTGAGTCAATCTTAGGGTGCATGGTTGTTGGATGCATGGATCCAGATTTTCTGTGCTTCTACATCGGCATGCCCTAAGAACGAGTTTCTCCTTCCGATCATAAACATAATGATCGATAACACATGTGGCTTCGAGCCCATGTCCTTCATGGATAGATTCTCAGGATATAATAAAATCAATATGTTTCTCGACAATGAGTGTTACGTTGATGACATCATTGTCAAGAGTCGCTCTAAAGATGATCACCTCCGAGACTTGAACACTTTGTTAGAACTGATGCGTGCCCACCAGCTCAAGATAAATCCTACCAAATCCTTCCAGGGAGTCTCCAGCAAAAATTTTTTGGGTTTTGTCATAACTTCGAAGGGTATCCATGTAGACCTCGACAAGACTAAAGCAATCCATAAAATACACCCGTCGAAGAACCTCAGAGAATTTTATATCCTTCAAGGAAGATTGGCATACATTAGGTGGTTCATATCAAACCACTCTGGACATTGTCAATCGTTCACTCACCTTATAAAGAAGGGAGTCTCATTTGTCTGAAACGAAGAATGCCAGCACATCTTTGACGTATTAAGGTATATCTCATAAAATCCCTAGTATTAGTGGCCCCCGTTGTGGAAGAACCTTCTTGATATATGTGCGGGCAATAGATCACTCCCTCTGAGCTCTTCTAGCCCAAAAAAGTGATGCATGTCACGAACATGCAATTTACTATCTCAGCAGAATTATGACCGGCACACAGGTACAAACCCGTTGAAAAGGATGCCTTGCTCTGTTCTTCGTCATTCAGAAGACTCGACATTATGTGGCGGGATAACCATCCATGTGATCTCATGAGTTAATCCTCTCAGGGTCCTTATGACTAAACCCAGAGCGCTCAACTCTTGCCTAGCCACATGGGCAATACTGTTATCGTAGTATGACATGGTATTATTCCCACAAAAGGTGGTCAAAGGCCAACCATTGACAGATTTCCTGGCATCCCACCATGTACCGAAAACCTAGAATATGTACAAGGAAATCCCATACGAAGTAGCGGACTCAAACATGACTACAAGCGTAGAAGTCGTTTGGCGAATGTTTTTCGATGCTGCTTCAAGAATAAGGCCCAAGTCGATATTGTCGCTGGCGTCAGGATAATACTAATTTTCTCAAACGATCTGGTCATCAACTGTGCTTACTACCTCCAGATCCATGCTCTAACAATATGACAGAGTATAATGCCATCGTCATTGGGTTCCAACTCGCTAAACAAGTAGGAGTAGACTACTTGGAGACCTATGGCGATTTCAAGCTGATAGTCAGTCAGGTCCGGGGTTAGTACGAGGTCCGATACGAGGACTTAATTCCCTACCACAAAGCCACACTTGGAATAAACTCCACCTTCGAGGGGTTCTTCATAGAGCATGTTCCTCGGCTGCAAAATATTGAGGCTGACGACCTGGATGGCCTCGCTGCCTCCCTGAAAGTTTTGTTCAAAATCGATTAGCTGATCACAGTAGTCGGTCAAGAGCTGGTCTGCCCAAAAAATAATCTTTGTCTGTGCCTGAGCTACTCAGTAGAGAAAAACACCGATCCCCAAGATTCGAGACTCACATTCATCGACCACGCGGTCTAAGGAATTCTTACCGAGAAACCAAAGGAAGTCACTTTCATTAGAAGATGTTTTCTCCGATTCTATTACGATACGGCTACCAAAATATTGTATCATCGTTCCTATGATGGTATTCTGCTATGATGCCTATCAAATACAGAAGTGAAGCAGGATCTCCATGAGGATCACGACGGATTTTGTGGTGCCTATCGGCCCGGACCCAAGCTACCAGACTATTTTTGGAGAATAGGTTATTATTGGCCGACAATGGTAGCAGAAGTTGTTGACTGTGCGAGAAAGTTCCAAGCGTGCCAAATTTATGTAGACTTTATCCACTAGCCCTCAGAATTTATATACCCAACGGCAATATCTTGACCATTTGAAGCATAGAGAATGGACATTAATGGGCCAATTAGTCCACCTTATATCGGTTCATCTTGGCTATCACCGACTACTTCTCCAAATGAGCGAAAGCTGTTTCACTTGCTAAAGTCAAGACCTCAAATGTGATCAGCTTTGCCAAGCATCACATTATATACCTCTTTGTCTTGCCACGAAGGATCATCCACGACAATGGTCCCCAGTTTATAAGTCATAGTTTATACCAGTTTTATGATAAAAATTGAATCCAGAATGTACCCTCGACTCCCTACAACCGAGCAACAAATTGTCTGGCAGAAGCATTCAACAAGACCATTATAAAGCTACTCAAGAAGTTCGTGTCATCCAATAAGTGCGACTATAATGAGTAGCTAGGTAAGTGTCTTTGGGCCTATAACACAACGGTCCGAAAACCTTCTGGCAGCACACCATTCTCCATGGTAGGAAAGTAAAGCGGTCCTCCTACTCGTGATCCAAATTTTGTCACTCCGAGTAGCTATGTCCAACCGATTGACCATTGACGACAATCACCGCCGACGACTACAAGAGTTAGAAGAGCTCGACGAGAAACATCTCTTAGCTCAATAGCGCATTGAGCCGTACCAAGCGTGCCTTTGAGGAGCCTTCAACAAACAGGTCATGAAGATAACTTACCAAGTGGGTGACCTTGTCTTAACAGTAAGAAGACCGATGGTTATGACCCACAAGGCGACCGGTAAATTCTAACCTAAATGGGAGGGTCCGTTCATTGTGGAGTCTGTGTTCTCCAACGGCGTCTACCGTCTCGCAAAATCTAATGGCGACTTGCTCATTGTCATACCATATTTTCAGATGACGATATTTTTATCATTTAGCATATTGATTATTTAGTGAATAAATATTTATATATGTGCTACTAATTATTTATATTGTGTTGTGTTATTTAGTTATTGGTTAGTGGGCTAACCTATAATTGGACTTGTCATTAGTGCACCCAAATTAGATTGTCATGACACATTAAGCCCAATATTGGGTTAGGCTCATTAGGCCCATTCCCTTAATTAATTAAGGATATTGGATTAGTTCATAAAGAATTAGAAGTTTTCTAATATAGCCCAACATTGGGTTAGGCCCATTAGAAACATTGAGCCCAACTTCTTTAACTTTTTGTCATTTTACTTTCCTGGAGCTTTGGTTATTGCTTTTTAGCTTAGACCTGCTTTACTATTATTGTTAGTCTCGTATTTTTTAGCCTTTTGATCATCTAGATTTTAATTTCTGGTAGAATCTTGTTCTATCCCATTTTGTTAACTCGGTAACGGAGACAGTACCGGAGTTGCGACCATAAAATTTAGTCCATATTATGATATGAGACTTACCCTAAACTTGACTCCTTGTTAGACTTAGTTCTGGTAATTTTGAGATTTAATTTGGGTCCCAAAAATTAGACTTGACTTTAACCATGTTTATTCTTGGAAACTAGCATACCGACGGTATACCGATTTCGACCGACTTGGATTTTAAGATATTTCTGTAAACCCTATCAGCATACCGACGGTGTACTACAGTATACCGATGGTATACCGATCCTTGCTGACATTGCTAACCGATATCAAGATTTGTGTCTCGGTTGACATACCGATGGTATACTACAGTATACCAAACAGTATACCGATTTGTGGAACTTTGTTTTCCAGAACCTTTCTTGCCTACTTGGAACGGCATACCGACGATATACTAAAGTGTACCGACGACATACCAATTTGTTGGAATCCAGAATTTTCTGTATTTTTTCTAACTCTAGAACGGTATACCAATGATGTACTAGACTGTACCGATGGTATACCGATCGTGCTCTTTCTTTAGGAATTCTTAATTTTTCGTAATTTTGTTTTTATACTTTTGGCTTTTGTTTGGAAACGCGATGACTTGACCTGACTAGACATAAACTTACATGGATTTAGATGACTTGACTTAACTTGGCTTTACTCGATTTCGCCCGACTTTACCCGGCTACACGTGATGACATGATTGACTGGACTTGACTTGGCATGACTTTACATAGCTTCATCGGACATGGCTTGACTTGGTTTTACTTGGTTTTATCTGGATGGACATAATTTCACATGGTTGTACATGGTTTCACTTGGATTCACCTGGATTAACATAGTTTTACTTGGCTTCACCTGGATTGACATGGCTTCACTTGGCTTTACCTGACTTCACTTTGTTTTACGTTGCTTGGTTGTTGTCGTGGCTTACATGAGTCCGTTTGTGCAATGTACATAAAACTTATTTATATTACTATTAAAACTTGTTTTGTTGTATCATGTCTAGGATGGATTCTGCGGAATACCATACCTGGATTCATACAAGAAACTGCAAGGGGTTAATAACTAGAGATTCACTTACTACATGGATAGGGATTTTTCTAGATTGTATGCAGTCCCGGTTATTCATACAATTATCTTATGGAGCATCCAGTGGTTTATATTGTGGAGTATCTTGAGGAGTATCCAGTGCTAGTTTGTACGTATTGGTATCCAAAATGGACTACAGGGGCATGCGATCAGAAGTAACTCTAGCATCGCGTTGCATTATAATTGTTAATAATTTGGATTATGATAACCCCAGTTAGGTAAAGTATCAAGCCGTACTTATATTAATTGTCGTGATTTATGGATGATGGTTAGTCTAAGCTTTACATGATCAAACTTTTATTTTTTGCATTTGTTACTCTATTGATTATCAGTTCAGGATATGTCTCATTGCAAGCTTACAATATATTATTTATTTTCCTGAGATCATTTAAATTCAGTCTTTACTTTCAGTATTTATATTGCTTGTGTTGTAGGTTTAAGTTCCTATGTTGGCTTCCTTTGTGTACTTGCTATTTGGGGGTCTGACCCTACTGGTTTTGTATGGCAAGATCCAGTAGCAGCACCGGATGATCTTTCGTACTTTCCTGGGGATAGTGGCCACCATGAGGACCAGACCGCTTGAGTGGGTTTCCTTACTTCCCTACTCTCATATACATTCTACTTTTGTTGGCATTTAACCACCGAGCACATATTTAGCTCATATTTTAGTTTAATCAGTTAGCCTACGGGCATTAGCATGATTAATATATCCTAGGGTTAATCATGTTTTACTTAGATTCTGGCTAGTTTATTCATTTTGTGTTCACTTGCATCATGATCATCTGTATATTTTAGTTTGGGGTACTTTACTATTATACTTCAGCTGATCTTATATCTTGTTATGCTATTTTTCTTGAGATTGAGACACTAGGGTTTGTTGCACCTAGGGTTTGTTGGACCTAGGTTTGACTGATGGTTTATAGTAGTGATCATTCATATCTTACAGCTTTACCATATATGCAGAGTACCTGAGTGCTCTAAGTATACATAGTTGGCCTTGTCAGTCCTGCCCTCCAGTATTCAGGTTTTGGGGTGTGACATCTAAGGAGCAAAATAGCTTGGATCGCAAGGAGTACTTGAAGAAGAAGGAATTGGTAAGGAGCTTGTGTCATAATTGGGTCACATTGAGCATTTTATTGGGAATCCATCTCCTAATAAATAAATTCTTATTTCTCCTATAATTTAGACTCTAATTCATACATTTAACCCTTAAAAAAACTTTTTTAGCTTAGGGCTACCCATAGGAACAAGAACTGGTTCATAAGACCTCTATTTAATTTCTACATGGTCATTTGTGCTCATTTTGAGAGAATTTTGAGATTGATACATCAAGTGTGTGTCATGAGACCAATTAGATCTATTAGGCTTAGATTAATGACATGGGACTAGATATGTGTCCATAATTAGACACGAGTAAAGTATATCATGGTATTTTGCGATACAGTATGATACAAAATTTATTTTGGGTAATTATGTAATCTCTCTTCAATTCCTATTGTAACTAATTAGTTTAGTTGCATTACTATGTAATTTAGATGTATTATTGATATTAGTGGAGAATTGTGAGTTTTGACTCTTTATTTAGAGTTGTATCATGGGTATTTGGTGAAATGACTATTGGTGTGGGTTTGAGTTCACTCAAGCTTAATTGTGTATATATATATGTGCATGCGTTAGTATATATATGTTAGTATATACTTATATATATATATATATATATATATATATATATATATATATATATATATATATATATATAAGTTATTCGTGTTATTTGTTGTGATTGTGTGTTGAGAGGAGGGGAGAAGTGACTGTGATATTATGACTATGCACAGGAACAGTGGCAAGGTAATGTGTGATGACGGATTAGGTGTGTGATGGTTAGTAAAGGCTATATATTTGTGTGTGTTAGAGTGGAGGGTCGAGCATATAACTGCAGAAGCAGCAGCTACTAAGTTGGACAGGTAGTGCACCTCAATGCACTATATTTGTGTACTACACTATTAGTAGCAGCAGCAATACTTGGTGAAGCTCAAGTTTGGAGAAGTGAAGGAAGCAGTAACAGAAGTATGATCAGGCCTGGTATTAGAACATAGCAGTGAGGGAAGCTAATGGAGTCGATCATAGCAGCAATAAAGTCTAGTTGCAGTAGCAACTTGCTTCTATGAAGAGCAGCAGTTGTAACATCATTATGAGATAAGGGGAGGGGTCTATGTAAGTCCAGTGTACTAGCAAGGGGCATATGTTAAGTTGGGGTTGTTTGATGTTGCTGTTGGTGTATGGCATTGAGTTGTGCAGTCTATAGTAGGGGATGAGAAGTTGTCTAGGAGGGCTTGATTTTAAGTTCACATATCGGTGAGAACTGCACCTGTGAAAATTATGTTCCAAACTGGAACTGCACAGTATGTGCTCTGTGTGCAGCAATAAGAGTAGAAGTGTGCATCAAGATAAGAGTGAGGATGCAAGAGATGGTGTAAGGTTGAGTGTTGTGTAGTTGTTTTAGTGAGGAAATATTGGTTTGTAGTTGAGGTATTAAAGTATAGGCCTATGTGAAACCAAGGTATTGGGTGATAGCTTATATAACTAAGGGTTATAGGATATCCCAAGGTATGTGAGTTATACTAAGGTATGGTAAGGTGTAGTTAAGAAATGTATTAGCTATAGTATGGATAATTAGTCAAGATGCAAAGTATACTAAGTAGTAAATCTAACTAGGGTAATATGTTACCTAGTATATATAGATACTTAGTATAATAGATAGTATAACTAGTATTATCTAGTATTAGCTAGATATTAGTTGTCATGGACTAATTACCTTAGTTATAAACCTAAAAACCTAGGTATGACCAAGTAATCACTAATATAGCCTTGTAATCAATCTTAAAACTAGGTATGGACCTAAAACCAAGGTAATACCTAGTTAAGACCTAGTTTGACCTAGTTGGACTAATATGACCTAAAAATGGCCTAGAAAATAATATTTTAGTGCATTTAAGCTTATTATCACTTTTTTATATCCTTGACATGATATTCATATATAGGGTTGTGTGATACTAGCTTGGATACTGAGTCGTACCATTTGTTCTGGACTACATACGAGTAAAGTCTCTATGTACATGTATTTAGTATTGAGATATCTGATTCCTGACACGATGGTTACATGGATTGGTATAAGTGGATCTTGGTCATGAGATATTATTATTATGATTACTCAGTGATCATCGTATTATGCTTCGTGATTACTCAGTGATTACCATGATATCTTAGTGATTATATAGACCGTGATCATAGTGTATGATATTATAGACCGTGTAGTGTGATATACGTGTTATAACATTTCGTGATTTGGATTATGGTACTAGTCGGGGGTTAGGAAAGTATTAGTGATATGTGATCATACCTTATAGCCCGTGATTTAGTGTAGCTTATGATAGCTAGCAGATCATGTAACTCACATATGATCATACTAGCTTTCCTTTTATATATAGCCCGTGCTAGGCCCAAGCCGATTATATTATCTTACTAATATTTCAAGGCACATTTACTATATAATTTTCTATATTCCAGTTCATTATATTAATATTCCTTACCATATTGTTCTCAGTTTCTTGCCATTATTTTACCATAATGCTCTTTCTCGTGATATTTACTAGTTCAGTTACATCCATCATTTATTTTATTACTATTATTATTTCATAGTTTTTGTCAATTATTGGAACTTCTATTGGGTTGTACTTTACTCCAATCCTGAGTGGATATATTTTTCAGATAATTCATTAGAGGAATGGTGTCCTACGCACTATGGGCCACAGGATGGCGAGCCAGCTGAGATAACACCCGTACAACCTATTGAGATAATACCAGCAGTCGATGAGACTTAGCTAGTTCACTTGTGATATTTTATATGTCAGTTAGACACTTTTGGTATTGTATTATATTTGAGATCATTATGTTGGGATTAGACTATTGGACTAGTGATGTATTTAACTCTGTATTTTTTTTATTCCATATCGTGCCATATCTTCCTCTATTTTATTATTGTGATTGAGTATTGATTACCATTATCATATTATCATATTGTCCTCCATTTGGGAGTTGGGATATCTTGACAGGTACTACATATATATTATGTAAGATGCTTAGATAGTACAGTTGACCTAGACAATATTCTATCGTCGATGTTGCGACATAGGATGGATGTACCCACGTACTCATACCCCTATACCGGGTGCGGGTCGTGACACTCATGATGCATGTCAACGACAAGTTCCTCAAAAATTACTATATCTAAGCTAGATTTGTACTCCCTTTACTATCAGATGGACAACCGAAATATATAGTGTACGTTGCCCGTTGATCATCCCCAGCAAGTGTGTAAGCACAATATGCACCTCTCTTCCATAAAAGTTTGATGAAAACCATTGTCTGTATTCAAGAATCCTAAATACGCAACAAACTATGGATCCTTAAAAAGCTCCCCTGTAGAGCCACCTTCTGGTTTGTCCACACTTTCGTGTAGACTACTCATAATTAGTTTCCTTGGATATTTGTTCACGTCCACATCACCTCTGAACTATTGTCCTAACCGTTATTCCCAGTAGGGTTTCCCATATCCATAATACCTCTGAGGAAACCCCTTTGTATGACTATCGATTATCATGTCCATAATACCTCTGACATCGATCGTCATCTAAAATTATCGCCCGTATTTAACTCTAAGTACACCAGCGGTATTAAGTCCACAAAACCTGCCACGTCTATATCATCTCTGGCAGGGCTTGTCGCAAACTTATTACTTGCACTTAGGTGTGCAAGAAGTAATGAGGCTATAAAACCTATCACGTCCATATCAACTCTGATAGGGTTTTGTTTTAAACTTATTACTTGCACTCCAGTGCGCAAGAAGTAATATGTCTACCAAAGATCCTCCAGTGGGATATCCTCAACAAAAATAAATAGTTCACGTCCATATTACCTCTGAACTATGAGGTGCATATATTTTCTATCCAAATAAAATAGCTATGTCCATATTACCTCTGGCTCATTTTCTTTTCCTTCCAAAAAAATACCATGTTCATACCTAACCTCTCGGTATGACTATTATTTAGCTCACGTCCATGTTACCTCTGAGCTATCGTCCTCACATCCTCTCCATTAGAGTTTTCTATGTCCTTCTGGCCTCTGAGCAAATCTCACTACTAGACTATCGATTACCACGTCCATATTACCTATGATATCGGTTGTCATCTAAACTTATCACCCGTACTTAACTCTAAGTGCGTAGTAGTGTTAAGTCCATAAAACCTTCCATATCCATATCATCTTTGGCAGGGTTTGTCTTGAACCTATTACTTGCACTCAGGTGCACAAGAAGTAATGGGTCTGCAAAACCTATCACGTCCATATCACCTCTAATAGGGTTTTTTGCTTCAAACTTATTACTTGCACCCAAGTGCGCAAAAGGTAATAGGTCCACTAAAGATCCCCTAGTAGGATGTCCTTAACAAAATTTGGTTTTGTGCATTGTCTATATTACCTCTAGCACAATAACAAAGTCCACAACATGCAATATGACAAATACAAAGAAGAAATTCTAGAAAAGGTGGGACTTTATTGATTAATATTCAAGATCATGAGTACATGTGATAAAAATATATTTTTAAGGGTTTTTTTATTAGAATTCAAGGTCATGAGTACATATGATGGAAAACTATTTTTAAGGGTTTCCATGAAGTTTTGCCGACACGAACATTTTTTATTAGAGGCACCCCTTCGTGCTGTCGTTGCTACCGACACAAGTAGAGCCAGCAGCATAGCTCAATACTTTATTTATCATCCCTCTATAGTGCAAACCTCAGTATATAGAAAAGAATCCATACTGATGGATAGCAAGGGATGAGCAGGATCAGGCGCTCTACAACCATATGGGAAGACCAAAGACAGGAATGGCAATTAATCCATATCCTGTCATCGATACTGCAGGCCTCCAACTGGTAGAAAGCCGCATAATGGGAAGAAACATAGCTAGCATGCTACATAAACAAGGACAGCTCGATGCATGATGCAGGATATTCACTCTCGTCTCCTGGATAGGTTCTTAGCAAAAACTAGCGCGTAAGGTTGGCGTTCTCTTTGAATGACAGGTTCTATGATAGCCTTCTATGCTCCATCACGGGCACCACAAAGGGTGGTAAAAACTGCATAAAGAGAACATATATCAGTCTCAACGAAGATTGCAAAAGTGTACAGCGGCTGTATGGCACTTCTAGGTCACTGTTATCACGTCCCGATCTCCCGCAGGCAAATTGGCCGTTCCCGCTAGGCGAGATCACCACGCCAGCACTCCCGCGGAACGATCGCTTTGACCCATCTGGGCGTGATGCCGCACGAGCGTGAGCCACGCCCGTGCAAGGCCGCGGTTCATTGGCTGGCGGTAAGAGTTCTATGCCACAGAGTCGCACAGATTGTCCGAGTGCAGTGGAGTCATAAACGCATAGCGATTTGGTAACAGGTTCACTGAGTCAAAAATAAAGCAGAAATATTGAATAACACAAGTTGAAGTAAAGCAACACTTTATTGACATAAACAAGTGTTACAGGCGGCGCATAGCAGAGATTATAAGTCGCTCAAGCCTCTCTCTCTGAAATAGTAAAAGCGTGCCAAGTGGCTATAATTATGGAATGATTGTACAGGCGATGATCAGGCAATGTTCATAACATTATGTCTTGTATATGTGATTCATTTTCGTACGCAGCGCTGCTTCGGAGTGATCTCCACGCCTAAGCATGCACGAAGGAGCATCTGTACCGAACGAGGTTCTCCCGCACCCTGCATATAAACTGGTGGATTATCAGTACATTGAATGCACTGGTGGGGAGGCTACTCGCCCGCTCGACAAATCCAAACACGTAATATAAGTTCCATGCACAACTATTAAGTTGTCTTTCTAGTTGTCTTAGGATCAGTTTCATGCAACATTGAATAGCCTAACTCGTGTGGCAGTGCGCCGTGCGACATGAGAGGAAACACGAAGAAACTTACCAACTTACCAATTGTCCTTCCCTGTCCAAGGCAAACATTGTTAATTCAAGCACGGGCAAGTATAAACATTCAGGAGGCATAACATATGCAAACACGAAGGACATTATATCAAGATCGTTCAGGTGTTCAGTTGTTCCTTGATGCGATGCAATAACTCGCACGCTGATAGCCGCTAAGCGAGGATGACTTATCTATATGAACACGAGTCACTGGCATAGCCATTTTGGATCGATCGCAGACGAGAATGGAACGCAGTAAAAGTACAAAAGGCGCTACGAACCATCTCCTGCACACGATGATCGTACATGAAGTAGTCCAAGGCCAAGATGGAATGCAATAAAAATATACGGTGCGCTACAAACCATCTCGCCAGCACACGATGGACTACACACGAGTTCCATCCGGATCGGATCGGCCCCAGTACCTCGGTGACCGTCCGTGGAACTATACCTCATTTTCGAGTTGTCCGTGACATGCAGGTCAAGGTCTTTCCAATTTTATTATTTTGCCAAGCAGGCAACACGAATACATGATTTATTATTTAACAAGCAGGCAACACGAGTACGTGATTTATTATTTACCAAACAGACAACACGAGTATACGAGATACTTGAATCAAGATTCTTTGTTCAGTGAATAACTTTGCCTTGATGCATTCCCCTTGTTCGGGGCTGCCTGGTGACCTATCGGTCCCGGATACTTGCAGGTTCAATCATGCACTGGACGACTACTTAGTAGTCTCCCAGAGTTTGGATGAAAACAAGGCAACATACAAGCAGACAAGCATGCATTTATATAAACACAAGTATTTACGATAGCTCGGGCCCGAAGGTAAGACGAGAAGTGAGATCGTTAGGGGACTTCCCGAGCGACACGTTCTAGGGTAGCATGCGAGGGTCTGAACATATATATAAGCAATATTTTATTTTCATGTTCTAGCATAAGCAGTACTAGTTAGGATTATTCCCTTAGCTAGGTGCGTTGGATTCTTATTAGCATGCAGGGGGTGAATCACCTAGCGACTAGCATATATCATTCCAGATTTTATGTGTGCTGGCTAAGCAAAGACAAGTTCACCGTAGCCACCCACCTTAACGATGATTCGCCTCGATAGAGCGATACGTCAAGCGAGCCTCTGAAAGCCTAAGCCAGATTCCTGTAGGGACAAGTCTGGATATCCTTTGCTACTCGTTTGAGGCAAAGCGGGTCGGGACAGTTATACTTTTTCTGTTTCAAACGGCAGTCCGCTTGAGCGGAATGGGGTGCTACAACTGCCACGCGCAGGAGGGGACGTCTCAAGATAGCTAAGTCCGCACGCATGAGAAAGAGGAGGTTTCATCCATGAGGCTAAGCCATAGATAGTCTCTATGTGCATGATTATAGATAATTCCTCATCATGCAGCTAAATTATAGATAGGCTATAAGTGTATACTACAAATAAGTTCCCATCCATGCGACCAAGCCACATATAGGCTCTATGTGTATATTGCAGATGATTGCTCATCCATGCAACAGAATTTTGTTGGGGGGGTGGCTCCACGTGTTCTAGATGATTTCTCACCTACGCTGTGAGGCCATGTACTTGTGTCTTTGTGTTCCTGCCATCATGAAAAACCCCTACCTCCAGAAAGAACGCCAATATCAATGGGTCACGGATCGATACCGCTCTTGACAAACCCTCGGTGAGATAGACAGCTGCCTTCGACATCTTCTTTCACAAAATAGGGAGAAGCCAAGAAAAATTCTCTTTCTTCCCTAGCCCACCTATTTATAGGCTCCTAGGGCACGTGAGAAGATCGAGGCGATAAACCAGGCAGTTATGAGGATGAACCTGATGCATCAATTTGCGTGATTATCATTTATATACTAGAAAAATCGTCATTGAATTAGAATCCCCAAGAAATCTCCTCAGAGATTGAGCCAAATCTTGACATTTAATGATCTGACAGCCTGGTAGAATTTCCTATGCAGCAACGTGCCTATGCAGCATGTCACTCAGATGCTGCCCAAGGTCTTCTCCTCCATGCTTCTTTTTCAAAGTATCCCAAACTTATCAGTTTGAAAACTTTGAAGGGGGTCTTGTACAAGCATGGAAAATCTAGATCCATGTGCCAAAAAAATATACGTCCCAAGATCGACTAAAAGAAATTAGGTCACAGAATTACTATGCAGCCCAGAAAAGCAGCTACCATACGCCAACAGTAATCAAAGGCCATGCACCACAGTGATCAAGCCCCTGGCGCCATAATGATCTAGTGTCATGTGTCGACCGCTTCATAATTAGTGTTCCCATGTGCCATTAATGTCATGCGCCACTAAGTAACTAGTGTTCCCATGCAACAGATGTTCCATGCGCCACTAAGTCACTATAGTTAGCATGCGCCAGCAGTGCCATGTGCTACTACTCCCTCAAGCATCCCTGCACCCCAATATTTGACATATAAAGGCCTGACACAAAGATTATGTCTGATATAGAATCCTAAAAAAAGAAATTCTAACGCCTTGAAATAAGTGAGCATGCTAAACGACATAACCTCATTTTAGCATAAACTTTTCTCCTGACAGGCATGCAGCACCACGTGTATGAGGCCACATGTGTCCCAAATATTATGTGTCTTTAGCCCTATGCATTCCAGACTTCATGTGTTACATGCGTCTCTGGCCCCATGTGTTCCAGACTTTATATGTTCTATGCATCTCTGGTCCTATGCATTTCATGCGTCTATGGCCCCATATGTTCCAACTCCATGCGTTCTATGCGTCCTATACTCAATACGTCCAACATAACAGGTTTTTTGAGATAAAATCTTTCTGTTATGACTGAAGAATTTTCTCCAACTAAATATGGAACCCATGTCAAGCTGACCAAGTTACAAAAATAAAAGACGAGAACCGCCCAGATCTTCACCAACAGCAAATCATAAGAAATGTCCACATGGCAGCTTGGACTAGACTCAATTATATCATGTTAAGGATGCATACGTGGGAGCCTGTCCATAATATCCACCTAAAGTTACAACCGTATTCCGTTGAAGGAGCATTTGCGTCCACCACACAGAAGCATATGTGGTACCTATAGCCCACCAACATGATGGCTATAAATAAGAGTAACTTTGACGTTCCAATGGCTAAATTTTCTTCTTCAGAAACCATATCCCTCCAGGCAAGCTACGTACGTGCACATAAGCTCAAGGCGGAGAGAAGATAAGAGAGCATCCTTCATCCCCTCGTCAGACCGTAACGGAGAAAAAGAGTCGCTTGAGTACTCGATCTCCATCGTCACATTACCCAGATCAAAAATATTGTACTTAGATTTTTTGTCTAACATTTCTTTGTACTTTTTGTTTGTTATTAAACAAAGGTTTCCCAAACTTACTTCAATGCAAATAACGGGAGTGAGATTTGAGTATTCCCTTATATTTGGCATCCTATGGTGTCATTATCTATTATTTGCATTATAACTAGTTATTGTAGATATTTTTAAATAATAGATTATATTATATTATATATTGAAAGTGTATTGGGGGTTGTATCATAGTGGTGTGAGGTTTGGAGAGTGTATCATAAGGTATCCTAGAGTGATACTAGGGTGCACACTAGGTGTTTGCTATATCGCCACTAGTGTGTATGTGTTAGAGTTGATATTATGTCATGGTGATGAATACTTGATGTGTTGTGTAAGTGTACACTAGTGTTAAGTCTAGTGCATAAGTGTGTGTTAGGGAGGAAAATGAGGTTGGCAACCAGGTTTGTGTGTGTGCAGGCCCATCAGTGCAGGTTTTGTATTAAACAGTGAGTGTGTGTGCATGTGAGTACATATATGTGTCTGATAGTAGGTGACAATATGTGTAAGGTGTGTGTTAGCTTATATATTAGTGTTGTGTGACTTGTGTGTGTGGTAAGGTTGGATGTGAGAAGGATCAAGTGAGATATGAGAAAGAAATTAGGAACAACAGAGATATGGGGAGGAACTCTGATATTGAGAGTATTGTTTCAAGTTTGAACTAGAACAATGGGGAACCTGAGTTAGTTTGATGACTGAAAACATCAGTGACTGCAATGTATGTATTTGAGGGTACGTGTTGATGTGTGGTGTAATAGTGTGCAGGTATTTTAAATAGGATATGAATGGGGCTGATGTTGTGTTGGACTTTGTGATCGAGTATTTTGTGATGTATTGGGTAGATTATAATACAACAACAGTAACAGTTACTTAATGGGGGACTCAAAAATCAGTGAACATCAGTGCACACTTTTATAGCAGTGTGCATTGCTAGTTAGGGTAAGGTTATGCCTGTGCCAACTCGAGTTTGCATTTGATCAGATCATGTGCAGTGCTAGTTCAAGTTCAGGTGGAGGAAGAGAGGCTCTACCCCAGTACACTCCTACATCAGGACTAGAAAGATTTAAAACAAGGTATAGTATATCAGGTGTATTAGTCAGGGGGGAAAAGTGCTCAGTTGAATCCTTGTGTGTGAGGGTAGTTTTGAGTTGATACCTATGCAGTATTAGAGTTTGTGCATGAGTATCAAGAATATAGGTGTGTCACCTGTATGTAGGTGTTAGTACTAGTTGATGTGGATTCAGTATCAGATGTAGTAGGTTTGAGTGTGATTCAAGTGGTGATAACTAATACTTAGTATTAGATAAGGGGTTAGCTGATGCTCGAGTATCAGTGGATAGCCTTAGAGGCAAGTATCAGTCAATTTCAAAGAGTTTAGGCAAGAGTTTAAGCACAGAGTATCAAAGGGCTGTGTTAAGCTTGGGGACTATGGGTGTGTGTTTCCTAATATACGTAGAAGTATGAGAGAGTATTGGTAGGACTGATACCAAATAATGATATTAGTATTGGAGGGTGTTGATATACACATGGGTATGGATGTGAGGGATAGTAGAGAGTGTGGTTTGAGATGAGTATTAGTGAGGGGGGATGAAATGCACAGGTGAACTAAGGGAATAGGAAATTGTAGAAAGTTAGTGTTTAGAATTATGTGTTAATGTTTAGTGTTAGTGTATAGTATTATACTAATGTCAGGTTGTAAGTATTATGTTAAGGTTAATATCAATTAAGGGATTAAGTTGATTAGGTTAAGGTGCGATACTGGTATCCAGAGATGGGTAAATGGTCAAGTATAGTGGGATATGGAAATAACTTATATACTAAGGTAGTATAGATACTAGATAACACTAGGTTATTCATAAGTTATATAATTACTTAGTGATATTAGCTAGTATAGCTAATACCCTCAAGTTATGGGCCTAAAAACCTAACCACAACCTAGTATCAACTAGTATAGGCTTGTAATCAACCTAGAAGCTAGGTATAACCCTAGAATCGAGGTACCAGCCTAGTTTGACTAGTTTGACCTAGGAATGGCCTTGAATTCATACTTTTAACTTATTTTAGCTTATTTATCACTTCATTACACCCAAATGACATGGAATTTCATATATAGGTCAGTGTGACACCAGTTCGGATATAGTTTGACATTCATTGCTCTGGACCACAAGCGAGTACATTCTCTGATAGCTTCCATTATTTGATAATTACTATATTTTAAGTATTTAGAAATGTTATATCTAATTCTTGATATGATGGTACAAAAGATTGGTACATACATTGGATCTTCAGTCTTGAAATGTCACCTGGTTATTTCATATTGCTTACATTGCACGTCTCTCTTTACTATTTACCAATACATCAGTATATTATTATTTATCTTGTATACATTCACTATTTACTGTTTTATAGTCTTTGTCAATTAATTAGAAATGTTATTGGGTTGTACTCGCTCCATCCTGACTGGATATATTTTTCAGACGATTACTTGGAGGATTTATGTTTGATGTATTAAGGAAAATAAGAGGTAGCAGTAGCAGCCAGGGACCATATAGTTCAGGAGTGATTATGGGGAGATCTAACCGGTGACACTAGCTATCTTAATATTTCTATCTAGTATTTTGATACCGAATTTATTTCCAGCTTTTACTTAGACTTTCTGATGTATTATTGATACTATACTTGTTGATGTTATTCTTTAGACTCTTGATGGTGTTGTTAGTCTCTCATACTTAGTTTATGGTCGTAGTATTCTAGTTGTGACTTTGAGTTCTCTATTCCTTATATGTTATCATGCCATTATCTTCCTATAGTTTATTGTGATTGCATATTTATTATCATTAGATATATCATATTGTCCTCTTCTTTGGAGTTAAGATATTATTGACAGGTTTATATATGTTATTGTGTGAGATGTTTAAATAGTATGGTTGACGTAGATAGTGTTATATCACAGATGCTGCAGCGTAGGCTGGGCGTATCCATGTACTCGTGCCCTCACACTAGGTGCGGATTGTGACACATTTTTGTGGTGGCCTATACAATTCAGGCTTCATAATTAGTGTGATGTTGTGGTAGTGCAACGACTTAGTTGTACTACTGTGAGCCTACGATAGGATATAGGATACTAGGATAAGAGAGAATACTCAATCACAACTAGTAAATGTCCAAATCTATTAACTTTTCTATACTTAATCATTCTGAATATTATTTCTTTGAATATTTATATCCTTCTTTGATGATATCGTATCTTGTGTCTTATTGATTTCTTTGTTTTGATCTGTCTCTAGAATACCACCGAAGACTAGGTCGCAGTGCTCAGGAGCAGCTTTTGTAAGGTCAGTGACTTCATCACTTTCGATGCGGGCAACAATTGATACTGTTTTGCATCCTCCAACTTAGAGGTTTGCCTCACCGGTTTAGATGGGGGGCCTCAACTACTTTTGGGGGTCCTCCTACTCCACCAGTTCAAAGGACTGCCCCAGTTGTTTCTGAGGTACTTCTCCCGCCTTCAGCACTAGTAGATGCTGCACAGATATTTGCGCTCTTCAGAGAGATAATGGAGGCCTAGAGGTCCCAAGCTGAGGCACAACGTCGACAGTCAGATATGATACGGTAGGGCATCAAGAAATACTACCAGTTAGCACTAGTAGCTGTTGAGAGAGTAGCGCTCTTTCAACCGTAGGTTGTCCCGCTCGACCCGATCCACAGAAGTCGAGGTCAGGCACCATAGTAGATTTTAAGAGGATATTACACAAGGATTTCAAGAGAACGGAGGGGATACTCTACGCGGATGATTGGTTGGAAGATATTGAGAGGATCTTGCGGTTGGCGTAGATTTTGAAGAGTTTGCAGGTTGAGGCGGCAGGAGCGAGATGTTTGATATTGCCCTTATATGGTATCGCACAGAGCCGAAGATTGCAATGCCTGGATTGATTTAGGGAGTTTTTAAAGAGATTTTAAAGAAGAAGTTCTTGCCCGATGTAGCTTTGAGTGCCCTAGAGAGCCAGTTTCAAAATCATGTCCAAGGGAGTCTATCGGTAGACTAGTAAGCCACTGAGTTTTATCGTATGAACATGTTCGCGGAGGTACAAAACTCACTAGTATAAGTGAGGAAGTTCAGGAAGGGTTTGGCATGAGAGATCAAATCACACACTACTGGGTGTCGTACCTCAACGTTCGAGGAGATTCTAGAAGATGCCTAGATAGTAGAGGATGACTTAGAGTTTTGGTCCAAGAGAAGGAGAGATATTTTGGGAGGTGCTAGCAGTAGTGTGGGTACAGCCAATTGAACACATTTCGAGCAGACGAGGGTGTTTCAGCCACAACATCAGCAACTTCCAGTGCCAGTCAGGGTACCAATTCAGCAGACTCATCAGTTTCAGAGGTTAGTTCAGCAAACACATCAAGTCCAGAGGCTAGGCCAGCAAATTCTATAATACACCTATTACAAGAGGACTAGGCATAGTTGGGAGGATGGTAGAAAAAGACTTGGGGTATGTTTGTATTGTGGATCTATTAAGCATCAAGTGAGGGATTGTATCATGGCCCCTTACCGTTCAGCTCATGGTGCAGCTCCGAACTAGAGAGGTGGAGTTAGGCCACTTGTTGCACCATAGGTTGCTTGGCACTAGCATAGGGTACACCCCAGCATGACGGAGCATTTGCAATAACGGTCGAGGAGCCCAATGCTACAAGTGATGGGTTAGCAAGTTTCGTTCTTTCTTTTTGTCCTTTTTTCATCTATCGATTGATTGATTCCTTAGTACCTTATAGTTGCTTGTGTTATATAGTTAGTATAGTTAGTAGTATACCCTGACAGAGACTGCAATACCATGAGGAAAAGAGCCCAAAACAATGCATATGACCATAATTAGTTATTTCTTTAAATTGGATGCTTGTATAATTTTAGACGGGTTGGGAGTTTCACCTAGAAGGGGGTGTGACCATCTTAAATTTCGAGGACAAAATTTTTCAAAGGGAAGTAGGATTGCAACTACCTAATTCCGGGAGAGGAGTATTTTTTTATTTCAATAATTATTGATAATTATATTAGTGATAGTAATAATATTTATCATTATATATATATATATATATATATATATATATATATATATATATATATATATATATATATATATATATATGTATATATTAGTTGAGTGCTAGGTAATTAGAATAGACTATGAGATTAGTTGGTTAGTGATTAGTCTATTAGTTAGACAGTGTTAGTGAGCTCAACTGGACCCAACTAGACTTGTCATGACATTGAACCTAATATCTAGACTAGTCACTTTTGGACTTATTTAAGTCATTCTCTTTTATTAATGAAAGGTTAGATTAACCCTCCATTAGGTATAGAAGATTCATTTAATTAACTTTTTTATGACAACCCTTGGGGGCATTTTGGACATTTTATATTGGACAAGAAACAAGAGGGGGAGTATGGCCGGCCTTAATATGGAGGAGACTCTCTCTTTTTCATTTACAACTCATTTTATCCCTAATTTAGTTCTTCCCTAAAATTCCTTTATCCCTCCACCAAATTTTACCAAACCAATCACAATCTCTCTCATTTTTACCACCATAGAGAGCTAAGGGCTTGAAGATTTCAAGAGGCTAGTAGAAAAGGAGTTTTTGCTAGGAGTTGGTAGCATTCTTCACTCTTGTGTCCACTTGAAGGAGCTACATTGAAAATCCATCGCCCAATATGTAAATTTCTATTTTTATATCAGTTTTATAGTTAATATGATGCATTAGACCTATAGGAATGCTCCTATTGCTAAGGACTACCCATAGGAAGAAGAAATAGGTTCTTTAGAGGCCTATTATGAAAGTTGTATTGAGTTTTGTGTCCATTTGGGAAAAACTTCAAATTTGGGACACCAAATATTTGATTCTATATTTATTGTGCCTATTGATTTTAGAGTAGCATTGGGTGTATGTCTACATATCCATAATTGGATACAAGGAGACCGTATTGTGATACGTCATGATACAGGGGTGAGATTTGATTATTTCTATGCATTTGGCATCCTATTATGTCCTTATCTATTATTTACATTGTAACTAGTTATTGTAGATGTTTTTATATAATAGTTAGATTATATATTGTATTATAAGTGTATTGGGGGCTGTAACATAGTGGTGTGAGGTTTGGAGAGTGTATCATAAGGTATCCTAGAGTGATACTAGGGTGCACACTAGGTGTTTGCTAGATTGCCACTAGTGTGTATTAGTGTATGTGTTAGAGTTGATATTGTGTCATGGTAATGAATACTTTTTGTGTTGTGTAAGTGTACACTAGTTTTAAGTCTAGTGCATAAGTGTGTGTTAGGGAGGGAAGTGAGGTTGGCAACCTGGTTTGTTTGTGTGCAGGCTCATCAGTGCAGGTTTTGCACTAAATAGTGAGTGTATGTGCCTGTGAGTGCATATATATATGTCTGATAGTAGGTGACAATATGTGTAAGGTGTGTGTTAGCTTATGTATTAGTATTGTGTGACTTGTGTATTTGGTAAGGTTGGATGTGAGAAGGATCAAGTGAGATATGTGAAGGAAATTATGAACAACAAAGATATGGGGAGGAACTCTGATACTGAGAGTATTGTTTAAAGTTTGAACTGGAATAGTGGGGGCATCTGAGTTGGTTTGATGACTGTAAACATCAGTGGCTGCAATATATGGATTGGAGTTTGTTAGGTGTATTTGAGGGTATGTGTTGGTGTATGGTGTATTAGTGTGTAGGTATTTCTAATAGGATAGGAGTGGTGTTGATGTAGGTGGGTTGTGTTGGACTGTGTGATCGAGTATGCTGTGATGTGTTGGGAGAACTATAATGCAGTAACAATAACAGTTACTTAATGGGGGACTCAAGAAATCAGTGAACATCAGTGCACACTTTTGCATAGTTCCAGTTGGGGTAAGGTCAAGCCAGCGCCAACTCGAGTTTGCACTGGATCAGATCATGTGCATTGCTAGTTCAAGATCAGATAGAGGAAGAGAGGATCTGCCCAGTACATTCCTATATCAGGAATAGGAAGATATGAAGCAAGGTATAGTGAATTAGGTGTGCTAGTCGGGAGGGGGGGGGGCAAGTACTCAGTTGAATCCTTGTGTGTGAGGACAATAAGGGGTTGATACCAATGTTGTGTTTGAGTTTGGGCATGTGTATCAAGAATATAGGTATGTCACCTGTGTGTAGGTGTTTGTACTAGGTGATGTGGTTTCATTATCAGATGCAGTAGGTTTGAGTATGATTCAAGAGGTGATAATTGATACTTAGTATCAGTTAAGGGGTTAGATGATGCTGGAGTATCAGTGGATAGCCTTAGAGGCAAGTATCAGTCAACTTGATAAAGTTTAGGCAAGGGTTTAAGCATAGTGTATCAAGGAGTTGTGTTAAGCTTAGGGACTAGTGGTATGTGTTCCCTAATATCAATAGAAGTATGAGAGAGTGTTGGTAGGACTGATACCAAATAATGATGTAAGTATTGGAGGGTGTTGATATACACATGGGTATAGATGTGAGGGGTAGTAGAGAGTATGGTTTGAGATGAGTATCAGTGGGGGGGGGGGGAGAATGAAATGCACAGGTGAACTAAGGGAATAGGAAATTGTAGAAAATTAGTGTTTAGAATTATGTGTTAAATTGTACAGTGTCAAGATGTAAGTATTATGTTAAGGTTAATATCAGTTTATGGATTGAGTTGATTAGGGTAAGGTAAGATATTGGAATCCAAATATGGGTAGATGGTCAAGTATAATGGGACAAGGGAATAACTTATACACTAAGGTAGTATAGATACTAGATAAGACTAGGTTATTCATATGTTATATAATTACTTAGTGATATTAGCTAGTATAACTAATACCCTCAAGTTATGGGCCTAGAAACCTAACTACAACCTAGTATCAACTAGTATGGACTTGTAATCAACCTAGAAGCTAGGTATGACCCTAGAATCGAGGTACCAACCTAGTTTGACTAGTATGACCTAGGAATGGCCTATAAATCATACTTTAACTCATTTTAGCTTATTTATCACTTTATTACACCCAAATGACATAGAATTTTATATATAGGTCAGTGTAATCCCAGTTCGGACACAGTTTGATATTTATTGCTCTGGACCACAGGCGAGTACATTCTCTGATAGTTTATATTATTTGATAATTACTATATTTCAAGTATTTAGAATTATTATATCTGATTCTTGATACGATGGTATAGAATTGGTACATACATTAGATCTTCAACCATGAGATGTCACCTTGACTCATCGTATTAAGATTGGATAATATATAACATATTGTTATTGAATAGCATTTAATATATTGGCTAGTGACGTATCATGGTTGGATATATCGTACCTGTTGGGGAGGGGGAAGTGCTAGCTAGATATGTGATCAAGATATTGAAAATATTATAGACATTGGCAAATATTGTAGACATTGGCAAACATTATAGACATTGGAAAATATCATAGACATTGGCAATCATTGTAGACATCGTCTACTCGCATAAATATTAAAATGCCTCGATCATATATCAAACTAGTATTTCAAAATACTTAGTATAGTTGCAGATCTTCTTGTTCACTTTATAGATTATATTATCTTGCACCTGATACCATGGATTCTTTTCTCTTCTATTATATTTATGCACTGGTTATTTCATATTACTTACATTGTCCGTCTCTCTTTACTATTTACCAGTACATCAGTATATTATTTTCCCATCTTGTAAACATTCACTATTTACTATTTTATAGTCTTTGTCAATTATTTGAAACTGTTATTGGGTTGTACTCGCTCTATCCTGACTGGATATATTTTTCAGACGATTAATTGGAGTATTTGTGTCTGACATATTACGGACCGCAAGAGGTAGCAGTAGCAGCGAGAGACCCTATAGTTCAAGAGTGACTACCTGGAGATATAATAGTTGACACTACTTATCTTAGTATCTCTATCTAGTATTTTGGTACCGGATTTGTTTCCGACTTTTAATTAGACTTTAGGATGTATTATTGATACTTACTTGCCTAATTGATACTATACTTGCATATGTTGTTGTTTAGACTCATGATGGTGTTGTTAGTCTCTTAGACTTGGTTTATGGTCGTAGTATTTCTAGTTGTGACTTTGAGTTCTCTATTGCTTAAATGTTATCATGCTATTATATTCCTCTAGCTTATTATGATTGAGTATTAATTATCATTAGATATATCATATTGTCCTCCTCTTTGGAGTTGAGATATTATTGACATGCTCATATATGTTATTGTGTGAGATAGTTAGATATTATGGTTGACCTAGACAATATTCTACCTTTGATGCTACGGCATAGACTGGACATACCCACGTACTCATGACCTCACACTGGGTGCAGGTCGTGACACATTTTTGTGGTAGCCCATGTAGGTCAGGCTTCACAATTAGTACAATATTGTGGTAGTGTAAGGGCTTAGTTATACTAATATGAGCCTGCAATAGGATACATGATATTGGATACTAGGATGAGAGAGAATACTCAATCACAACTAAAAAAAAATTCTAAATCTATTGATTTTGCATTCCTTAATCATTTTGAATATTATTTCTTTGAATATTGTTGTCCTCCTTTGATGATATTGTATGTTGTGCGTTATTGATTTCTTTGTTTTGATCTGTCT
This sequence comes from Iris macrosiphon, assembly GCA_036927795.1. Taxonomy (NCBI): domain Eukaryota; kingdom Viridiplantae; phylum Streptophyta; class Magnoliopsida; order Asparagales; family Iridaceae; genus Iris; species Iris macrosiphon. The sequence goes on along the minus strand of JAYESA010000001.1, from coordinate 105,093,225 downwards.
CCAGGATACCATCAAAGGCTAGTTCATACTGCTTTGGAGCAGCTTCTTTGAGGTCAGTGACTTCACCACTTTGGATGCGGGCAATAGCTGATACTGTTTTGCATCCTCCAACTCAGAGGGTTGCCTCACCGGTTTATGTGGGGGCCTTAGCTGCTTTAGGGGGCCCCCTCAACTAGTTCAGAGGACTGCCCCAGTCATTTTTGAGGGACTTCCACCGCCTTCACCACTAGTAGATGTCATGCAGATGTATGTATTCTTCAGAGAGATGATGGAGGCTATGAGGGCTCAGGTCGAGTCATAACATCGACAGTCAGATATGATGTGACAGGGCATCGAGAACGCCCACTAGTTAGCACTAGCAGCCGTTGAGAGAGTAGCGCTCTTTCAGCCATAGGTTGTCCTACCTTATCCCAATCCGGAGCAGTCGAGGCCAGGCACCATAGTAGATTTCAAGAGGATATTACCCATAGATTTTAAGAGTATGGAGGGGATACACTACATGGATGATTGGCTTCAAGATATTGAGAGGATCTTACTGTTAGCTCAGATTTCGGAGAGCTGGCATGTTGAGGCTGCAAGGAGCCAGATGTTTAATATTTCCCTTACTTGGTATCGCACAGAGCCGAGGATTGCCACGCCTGGATTGATTTAGGGAGATTTTAAAGTGCTTTTCAAGGAGAAGTTTTCATGATATGGCTTTGAGTTCCCTAGAGAGCCAGTTTCAGGATCTTATCCAGGGGAGTATGTCGGTAGATGACTTCACTGCTGAGTTTTGTCATCTAAGCAGGTTCATGGAGGTACGGAACCCATTATTGCGAACGAAGAAGTTCAAGAAGGGTTTGGCATGGGAGATCAAATCGTATACCACTGGGCGCCATACCGTGATGTTCGAGGAGATTCTAGTAGATGCCCAAATATTATAGTTTGACTTGTAGTTTAGGTCCAAGAGAGGGAGAGATATTTTGGGTGGTGCTAGAAGCAGTGCGGGTCCAGCCAAAGGAACCTATTTTCAGCAGTCGAGGGTGTTTCAGCCACAGCACCAGCAGCTTCCAGTGCTAGTCAGGGCACCAGTTCCGCAGACACATCAGTTTTAGAGGCTGGTTCAGCAGACACATCAGGTCCAGAGGCCAGCCCTACAAGTTCTACAGTACACCTATTGCAAGAGGATTGGGCACAGTTAGGAGGACTGTAGGATAAGACTTGGAGTATGTTTGTATTATGGATCAATTGAGCATCAAGTGAGGGATTGTATCTTGGCCCATTACCGTTCATCTCATAGTGCAGCTCTGAATCAGAGAGGTAGAGTTAGGCCACCTACGGCATAGGAGGTTGCGCGGCACCAGCATAGGGGTACACCCAGCAAGGCAGAGCATTAGCGATAATGATCGAGGAGGCCGATGCTACAGTTGATGGGTTAGCAAGTTCTATTCTTTCTTTCTATCCTTTTTTCATCTATCGATTGATTGATTTCTTAGTACCATATAGTTGCTTGTGTTATATAGTTAGTATAGTTACTGGTATACCCTAACAGAGACTGCAATACGATGATGGACAGAGCCCATAACAATGTATATGACCATAATTAGTGACTTCTTTAAATTATATGCATGTATAATTTTAGACGGGTTGGGGGTTTACCTAGAAGGGGGTGTGACCATCTTAAATTTTGAGGACAAAAGTTTTATAGGGGGTATGATTATAATTACTTAATTCCTGAAGAGGAGTATTTTTTTTTCATTTTAATAATTGGTGATAATTATATTAGTGATAGTAATAACATTTATCATTATATATATATATATATATATATATATATATATATATATATATATATATATATATATATATATATATATATTAGTTTAGTGCTAGGTAATTATAATAGACTATAAGATTAGTTGGTTAGTAATTAATCTATTAGTTAGACATAATGCTAGTAAGCTCGAGTGGACCCAACTAGACTTGACATGACAATGAACCCAACCTCTAGACTAGTCACTTTTGGACTCATTTAAGTTATTCCCTTTCATTAATGAGAGGTTAGTGCTTCATTTAATTAACTTTCTTCATGAAAACCCTTGGGGCATATTGGGCATATCACATTGGACAAAAGAGAGGGTGGGTGTGGCTGGCCCTAATATACGGGGGAGGAGACTCTCTCTCTCTCTCTCTCTCTCTCTCTTCTTCATTTAGTACTTATTTTATCCCTAATTTAGTTCTTCCCTAAAATCCTTTCATCCCTCCACCAAATTTTACTAAACCAATCCTAATCCCACTAATTTTCACCATCGTGGAGAGCTAAGGGCTTGAAGATTTTAAGGGACTAGTAGAGGAGGAGTTTTTGCTAGGAGTTAGTGCCATTCTTTACCCTTGTGTCCACTTGAAGGAGCAACATTGGGAATCCATCTCCCTATAGATAAATTTATATTTCTCTATCAATTTAATGGTTAATATGAAATATTAGACCTATAGAAACTCTTCCATGCCTAAGGACTACCTATAGGAAGAAGAACTAGATTCTTTAGAAGCCTATTATGAAAGTTACATTGAGTTTTTGTCCATTTGAGAAAAACTTCAAATTTGGGAAACCAAGTGTTTGATTCTATGTCCATTGTGCCTATTGGTGTTAGACTAGCATTGGGTGTGTGTCTACGTGTCCAAAATTGGTTACTAGGAGGTCGTATCATGATACGTCATGATTCAGGGGTAAGATTTGAGTGTTCCCATACATTTGGCATCCTATGGTGTCATTATCTATTATTTGCATTGTAACTAGTTATTGTAGATTTTTTTTATAATATATTATATTATGTATTATAAGTGTATTAGGGGTTGTATCATAGTGGTATGAGGTTTGGAGAGTGTACCATAAGGTATCCTAGATTAATACTAGGGTGCACACTAGGATGAAAAAGAATACTCAATCACAACTTGAAAATTTACAAATATATTAATTTTGCTATCCTTAATTATTCTGAATATTGTTTATTTGAATATTATTGTCCTCCTTTGAGGATGTCGTATCTTGTGTCGTATTGATTTCTTTATTTTGATCTGTCTCCAGGATACCACCAAAGACTAGGTCGCAGTGCTACGGAGCAGCTACTGTGAGGTCGGTGACTTCTCCACTTTCGATGCGGGCAACAGCTGATACTGTTTCGCATCCTCCAGCTCTGTAGGTTGCCTTATCGTTTCATGTTGGGGCCTCAACTGCTTTCGGGTGTCCTCCTGCTCTACCAGTTCAGAAGACTGCTCCAGCCGTTTCTGAGGGACTTTCATCGCCTCCAGTACCAGTAGATGTCGCGTAGATTTTTGCACTCTTTTGAGAGATGATTGAGGCCCAGAGGGCCCAGGCCGAGGAACATTATCGATAGTCAGATATGATGTGACAGGGTATCGAGAATGACTACTAGTTAGAGCTAGCAGTCGTTGAGATAGTAGCGCTTGTCAGCTGCAGGTTATCCCACCTCAGCCCGATCCATAACAGGCGATGCCATGCACCATAGTAGATTTTAAGAGGATGTTACCCAAGGATTTCAAGGGTACGGAGGGGATACTCTACACGGACGATTGACTGGAAGATATTGAGAGAATATTGCGGTTGGCATAGAATCCGGAGAGCTTGTAGGTTAAGGCGACAGGGAGCCAGTTGTTTGACATTGCCCTTACATGGTATCGCACAGAGCCGAGGATTGCCACTCCTGGATTATTTTGGGTAGCTTTCAAAGAGCTTTTTAAAGAGTTCTTCTCCGATGTGGTTTTGAGTGCCCTAGAGAGACAGTTTTAGAATCATGTCCAGGAGAGTATGTTGGTAGACGAGTACGCTGCCTATTTTTTATATGAGTAGGTTCGCGGAGGTACGAAACCTACTAGTACGAGCAAAGAAGTCCATAAAGGGTTTGGCATAGGAGATCAAATCGCACACCACTGGGCATCGTACTGCGACGTTCGAGGAGATTCTAGCATATGCCTAGATAGCAGAGGATGACTTGGAGTTTAGGTCCAAGAAAGGGATAGATGTTTTGGGAGGTGCTAGCAGCAGTACGGGTCCAGCCAAGTGAACCCATTTCCAATAGCCGAGGGTGTTTCAGCCACAGCATCAGCAGCTTCCAGTACCAGTCAGGGAACTAGTTCAGCAGACGAATCAGTTACAGAGGCCAGTTCAACAGATATATCAGGTCCAGGGGCTAATCCAGCAAGTTCTACAGTGCGCTTATTACAAGAGGACTAGGCATAGTTGGTAGGACTGTAGGATAAGACTTGGAGTATATTTGTATTGTGGATCGATTGAGCATTAAATGGGGGATTGTATCTTGGCCCCTTACCATTCAGCTCATGGTGCAGCTCCGAACCAGAGAGGTAGAGTTAGGCCACCTTTGGTACCACAGTTTGCTCAGCACCAGCATAGGGGTACACAGCAGCAGGATGAAGCATTTGCAATGACGGTCGAGGAGGCCGATGCTACAGGTGACTGGTTAGTAAGTTCCATTCTTTCTTCATATCCGTTTTTCATCTATCGATTGATTGATTCCTTAGTACCTTATAGTTACTTTTATTATATAGTTAGTATAGTTAGTATTATACCTCGATAGAGACTGTAATACCATAAAGGACAGAGCTCATAATAATGCATATGACCAAAATTAGTGATATTTTAAAATTGTATGCTTGTATAATTTTAGACGGGTTGGCGGTTTGACCTAGAAGGGGGTGCAACTATCTTAAATCTCGAGGACAAAATTTTTCTAATGGTGGTAGGATTGTAACTACCTAATTCCGGAAGAAGAATATTTTTTTCAATAATTTTTGATAATTATATTAGTGATAATTGTGAGACTCGTCTCACAGTATTCGTATTTTATGATGATATGTACTTTTGTGCTATTTATTATATTTTATTTGGCTCTTGGAGCAGATCCGAATTCTTAAAAAATTGAAATTTTACTACCTGACCGGTATATCGATGATATACTTCAGTATACCGAGGGTATAACGATCCTAAAGATATTTTTTTACTTTTTGAGCTTCCTATTTATAGTACTTTTTTCTCTTTTCTCTTTTCTCTTCTCTCTTCTCTTCTCTTCTCTTCTCTTCTCTTCTTCTTTCTCTCTTGAGCTTGGAGCTTGGTCTTGAGGCCTAGAGTGTGGTTTTTGAACCCCTTCAAGGAGGTAGACTAGAAGACTTAGGCTTGGAGCTCGCTTTAGGCAAGTAAACCTTGCCGATTTTGTAAACTTTTTTGGCTTTATATCATATTCTTTTCTGGAGCTTTGGTTGTTGCTTTTTATCTTAGACTTATTGTACTATATTTATTTTTCTCATGATTTCTAGTCTTTTGACCGTCTCGATTTTGATTTCTGGTAGAATCATGTCACGTCCCTTTTGGTAACTCGGTAGTGGTGACGCTATCGGAGTTGTGACCGTAAGTTTTAGTCCATATTGTGTTATGAGACTTACCCATTGACTTGACTTCTTGCAATACTTGGTTTTGGTGATTTTTGGGGTTTAATTTTGGTCCCAGAAATTAGATCTGACTTTGGCTTATTTTTTGTCAGAAACCGATATATCGACAATATACTACAGTATACCGACGGTATACCGATTTTGACCTCCAGATATTTTCGTGGACCTTATCGGCATACCGATGGTATACTATATTGTACCAATGGTATACCGATCCTGCTGACACTTTAGGATATTTGTCTTGGTCAGCATATCGACGGTACACTGGGCTGTACCGACGGTATACCGATTTATGGAACCTTGTTTTTTATTAGCTTTCTTGCCTACTTGGAACGGCATACCAACGATATATTCTAGTATACCGACGGTATACCAATTTGTTGGAATCCATAACTTTCTGTGTTTTTCCTATCTCTTGACCAGTATACCGTCGGTGTACTGGACTATACCGATCATGTTCTTTCTTTAGAAATTCTTGGTTTTTTGAGTTTTTGTTTATTTCTTTCGACTTTTGTTTGGAAACGTGATTGACTTGACCTATCAAGATATGAAATTATATGGATTTACATGACTGGAATTGACTTGGCTTTACTTGGTTTCATACGAGTTTGCACGGCTATACGTGTCATGATTGACTGGACTTGACTTGGATTTACTTGGTTTCGCTCGGCTTTGCTCGGCTACACGTGACAGGATTGACTGGACTTGACTTGGCATGACTTTACTTGGCTTCATCGGATATGGCTTCACTTAGTTTCATTTGGCTTCATATGGATTGACATGGATTTACATGGTTGTACATGGTTTCAATTGGCTTTACATGGCTTCATTTGATTACACGTGGCTTGATTGTTGACATAGCATACATGAGGCCGTATATGCAATATATATTAAACTTGTCTACATTATTATTAGAACGTGATTTGTCTACATCATGTCTAGGATGTATTTTGTGGAATACCATACCTGGATTCGTACAAGAAACTACAAGGGGTTAAATAACTAAAGATTCACTTAGTATAAGGCTAGAAATTTTCTTAGATTATATGCAGTCCCGGTTATTCATACTGTTATCTTGAGGAGTATCCAGTAGTTTAAATTATGGCGTATCATAAGGAGTATCCAATTGGTTGTGTGTATGGATATCCCAGACAGACTTTAAGGGCATGCGATCAGAAGGAACTCTAGCATCACGTTGCATTATAAATGTAGTAATTAAGGATTATGATAACCCTAGCTAATTAAAGTATCAAGCTGTACTTAAATATTTGTCGTGAATGATGGATGATGGTAAGTCTAAACTTTACAGGATCACACTTTTACTTTATGCACTTGTTATTCCTTATTGCTTATATGTTCAGGATATGTCTCTTTGCAGGTTTACAGTATATATTTTATCTTGAGATCTTTTATTTTCAGTCTTTACTTTCAGCATTTGTATTGCTTGTGTTGTTGGTTTAAGTTCCTAGATTGGCTTCCTTTGTGATACTTGCTATTTTGGGGTCTGATCCCACTGGTTTTGTATGGCCAGATCTAGTAGCAGCACCAGAGGATCTTCAGTATATTCCAGAGGATGGTGACAACCTTGTAACAACTCTAAAATTTCTAATTAATTTATATATATATATATATATATATATATATATATATATATACTAGGTCTCGTACTGTCACGACCAGCACCTGGAATTAGGGCACGAGTACGCGGGTACGTCCAGCCTACTTCGCAGCATCGGCGGTAGAACATTTTCTAGGTCAAGCACTATCTAAACAATCTCGCACTAGCATCCAATCTCCATAAGGAGGCACGGATGACACAAAATAAATGAATAATATACTCAATCACATAACTACAGCACGATAAGAAATCGAAGAAATAAAATAAAATACAACACAAGTCTAATGTAAATAAATCTAACTCAACAATAAATCCAAGTCTCAACAAAATGCCGGAGACAAATCCGGTACCAAAATAGACAACTGAGAAACTAACTAAATAACTAGTGATTCCGGCTAAACCTTCCAGAATTACGACTGCACTACTAAGTCCAAGACTGCAGCTACTCACCCTATGGTCCACAAGTGTCGGATACCAGTCCTCTAGGCATAGTTTGGAAAATATTTTCCAGTCAGGAAGGAGCAAAGTACATTTCTAAATAGCAGTTCTATATCAATGATATAAACTATGTAGCAGTATATAGATGAAAATATACAAGATGCATGTATATATACGAGAAATATACAATAAAGGATATACTGGAAATACTGTAAGTAAATGCAGGAAAGGAAATAATATGTCAATAAGCAAGAATACTATGACTAAGTGTGTGAGTACTAGCTTTAACATGTGATCGGCTTGAGAACTTGATCAGGTTGGTTTCATATGATTAACTATGATTCATGTAAGGTCAAGCTAACCATGTGGTTAGCTATGAGGCATGTAGAGGTTAGGCTAATCATATATAACAGCTACAAAGCATGTAATGGTCAGGCCGCACTCGACGTGAGATGTGGGGTGAGCTATGATGCATGTAGAGTTGGGTATGATCACATATCTACACTAAAATACTCCCCACCCCAGACTGGTATAGTAGATCCAATCATGGTACGCTATGGCACGAGATTTCCTAGGGAGGTAGCAAATCTCCTCGAAAATTAGTATTTGTACATGTACAAGATAACAATGAAACAAGACTTGTACAAGCTACACCATGAACAAGGAATAACATCTCATGACGAGATCCGTATGCACCAATCCGTGTAAACAGCGTGTCGAGAATATGGATACTTACACTAGATACAATGAACATAGGGGATATCATAAATAAGAAGCTAATCAGATAATGTACTCATCTTGGGTCCTTAGCTGGTAATATCAATGTCCTGTTCCATAGTATCGCCTGGATGAACCAACAGTCCTATAGACATATAATAAACAATACAACATTTGCATCAGATGATACACTAACACAACACAATTATATTGAACTCAGGGGCTATGCCAGGTATGATACTGGTCAACTAGGGTCATCTAGTAGACAGACATCTAAAACATATTACACCTATTTTTAACTAACATTAATACTTACAATATATACATACACCGAATTAAATACATTTACAATATATATATATATATATATATATATATATGTACCATTTAATCACATATCTAATATATACTAGTTGAACAATATATATGTATACTCATATATATATGCCAAAAATACAATTTAAAAAATATATATATATTGTCAACATTATTATTAAAATATACTAATACTAATACACCAATTTAAGCTTATACTATATATATTAAGGATATACTAAAGGCATATACAAAATATATATATATTTATACATATATACAAATTATATATATTGAAAGTATATTAAGTATATACAAAACATATATATATATATATATATATATATATATATATATATATATATATATATATATATATATATATATATACCAAATATTATAAGCATACCAGGAAATATATATATATATATATATATATATATATATATATATATATATATATATATATATATATATATATTCATATATATATATATATATATATATATATATATATATATATATCAAATAATACATATACCAATAATACATATACTAAAGTACGTATTTATATATATACCAATAATATTAAATATATACATATACATTAATTAAATACACTATTTTTACACATACACATATTTATTTATACTCACACACGTATACGCACATACACATATACACATATACGCACACATATACGTATATACACATATATTCGTACACATATACACACATATATATATATGTATACACATACACCTACACACACATATACGTATACGCATACGTATATACAAAATATACAAAGAAGGAGGGAGAGGGAGAGGATTGCTCACCGGGGTGGTGGTCGGAGGCCACCGGCCGGAGTGCAGGGAGGCCGCCTGGGAAGGAGTTACAGCGAGGGGGTGCTGCACAGGCTGGTGGTGATAGTGAAGCCTCTGGTGGTGGTGATGGCTGAACTGGCTGTCGGGGCTCGCCCGGGGAAGGATGCAGGGAGAAGATGGTGGAGGAGCGGGGATGTGCTCGGTGCAGCGCAGTGGTCGACGGGGATGTCGACCGGAGACTAGAGGCTGGGAGCTCCGGGTGCAGCAGGGAGGAATGGGGAGGAGTCGGCTGATAGTGTGGTGGAGCCGGTGGGGAGCACGACCGGAGTCGAGGGGATGATGACACTGGTGGTCGTGGTATATGGTGGTGACGGAGGGGCTCCGGGGGAGGTCGAGAGGTGCAGTGGGTCAGAGATGAGGGAGTCGGGTGCACTTGTGGGGTGAAGCCAGAGTCGGGATGAGTTGCAGAGGTGGAGCCTCGCCGGAGGGAATGCAGCCGAAGGAGTTGAGTCGAGGGGATCTCGGCTTAGGCCGGAGTCGGGAGAGCAGGGAGGAGTTGGAATGCAGGCCGGGGCTGGCCGGGCTGGCAGCGGGGAATGAGCGGGGCAGTGCCGGAGCTATGAGGTGGGGGAGACTCGGCGTAGGGAGCAGTTGTTGATGGCTGGCCGGAGAGGAAGTGATACAGGAAGGAGCAGCAGGGAGAGGGAGGAGCTAGGAGTACAACGCCGAGGTGGTGATGCACAGCAGCAGGCCGGAGCGGTTGGGGCCTGGCCGGGTGGCCGGCCGGGTGAACAGTGTGGTTGGGTGGTGAGGTTTCCCCCCCCCCTTTCTATTTAAAAATTAAAAAGGAGGTGAAGAAGAAGGGAAGAAGAAGAACAAGAAAAGAGAAGAAAAAAGGAAAATGAAGAAATGGGGGGCTACGGTTGGGTATGGGGGCTAGCCTAGGTTTGGGGATTAGGGTTTTCCTAGGGAAGAGTGTGGGTGATGTGACTTTAAATAGGGAGAGGGTGTGTGGGAATGAAGGGTGAGGATGCACTCATTTTAAATGGGTGGTTAGGATTTGACGTGAAGGAAATTCCTTCATGTGAGGATGAGGGTGTTGACTAGTCAATATTTGGGGCTCTCCATTTAGTTGAACCAACGGGGTGTTGACACCTAATGCAAATTTGCAAATTAGCCCACTTAAATTTGGGTATTTGCACATATGCATAAAATGATAAAAATTTGGTGGGCGATTCGGTGTTTGGCATTTTGTAGGGTGAGGGGGCGTTGTGTGCTTAGTATGGGCTCAATTAGCAGGGTACTGGCATTAAACCGGAATTAACGGGATCAGACAAAATGGTATCCTCAATTTAATTAGAAATAAATGCAAGCTGTGTTCTAAAATTAATTAGGAGTACATGGGGCAAAAATTAGGTCGGGTCATCAATATCATTAATGATAAAGACTCAGAACAGAATATTACCCTAATTTGGATCGCATAAAAAATGGGTCAGGATTGCCTCCAATTCGATTAGAACGCACAACGATACAAAATTGAAATTTATTTAGAATTTAAATAAACGTCCGCGACGATTATTGTGTAGCTAAAATGAAGCACAAGAGAGCATAATTATGAATTATAAAAATAGCAGAAAGGAAGGCAGGCATGTCCAGGGCAAGGTTGTAAAATTTGTTGGAAGGCAAAAGCTAGGGTAGCGCTCCAAATGTCGAAGCAACGGCAAGGTGCATCGATTAAATAAATCACGATAATTAATTACGGCCTCCAATAATTAAATTCTAAATAAAACGATTAAATACATAATCCCCATAATTCTGTCAGGTGTTCGTCTAGTGGGCTTCTAGATCAAGTCTACCAGCTCAAACATTAATGAACACTGTAAATATTTAAATACACACCTTATACAATTATTTAATTTAAATACAATATCGAGAAATCATTTAATATAAATACCATAATATTAGTAATTTATAAAAAGTCAAAAATACCCCTATTTTCAGAATATGGTAGTGACAAGTCTACCCTCCTTAAAAGAATTTCGTCGTCGAAATTTAAAATCCTTATAGTAGCATTTACTCGTCATATTACCTTCCATCAAAATTTAAAAACCCACATAATCATTCCACATGGCCATTTCAATATTTTTCAAAAATTCTGAAATTATTGGATTCCTGAAAATCCCCAAATTTAATCCTCGAATTCCATTCGAATCATAATCTTCTCCAAATCTGATGTTAGTAATTAAAACCCAAAATTTGATATCTAATCCTCTAATTTAATCCAACCAATGCACATTTATAAATTAAGAATTTCCATCTAAAACACTAATCCATGAATCCAATAAAAGTTAAAAATCTTGTCCAAAAAGTTTGTGTTTAAATACTAACCCATTTATCATCTTACTCCTTAATTTTGAGCAAATCACTAGATACAATTTTTTTACCATCCAATCCTTTGATCGAAAATCCAGTCCTTGCACGTTTATAAAAATTAAAATCTTATCCCAAAATTCGAATTCAACACTAATCCATTAGTGATCTAAATCCTCGATTCCTTTTTCCTCATAATACTCAAATAATATAATACTCGCAAAATCATCAATTAATATTTTTAATTAAATCTATATCTTGCAGTCAAATAAATACAATAATAATCTTCTTAATTTTCTCAAAATTTTAATGATAAATATATCATAATCAATAATCATCAATCCTACCATATTAAATTCTTTACCTCTCATTTAAATTAATGTTTATCCTCGAATTTTAATAATAATTTAATCACATCTCAATCTTGATAAAATTACTGATTCATCAACTCTGCCATATTAAATCCTTAACTTTTTATGCTTATCTTCCAAAATTTTAGGATCTCGTTTCTCTTGTCAAGTCATAACCTCTTCATAATCTACTATGGTCAAACCCCAATAATCATGGTCTAAGAAAATTCTACCTTCAGCCGTGCAATCTAAAAAAATATGTACGGTCATGTGTCTTTCATCATGGTATTGCAGTCTCTGTCAGGGTGTACTACTAACTACATTCTAACAAGAAAATCATGAATGCAAGCTACGGTACTAGGGAATCAATCAATCAGAAGACGAAAATAAACATAAGGAAAGAAAAGAAGGAACCTGCTAACATATTTTTTGCAGTATCTTCTATCTCAAACATACACTTAACTCTGGAATATTCACTAACTAATTCCTATTCCTGTACACTGATATCCATATCAACTAATCATTAGTCCATAATACATCCATGATTACATCCTCATTGTATACACCTGTCTATTGATACCTAAATCTGATACCAAGAATCTCCAATATAACCATGGTTCAATAATGCATCCAAGTTTGATACCTCTATCTCTTTAGTACCATACTCACTGCCAGCTCCCTTACCTACTACAATTGTTCATACTAGTTGTTCTTATCACTCAAGTGCACGTTAAGTGCAACACCATACTAAGTGCTGTTCTCCCTAATACAACTCTAGACGGACACCCAAGTCAGTCTGCAGTGCCCTCTCAATCATGCTCTAGTCAACAGATCCTTACACATGTATATCATCTACGCATATACTAATATATATTTCTCATCCACCATAAAATTTTATCCTCATAATAAAATCATCAAAATTTAACCTTTGAACAACAAAAATGTATACTTCCTCAAGGGTCAAATATTCAATATTGAAATCAAATTTTAATCACGTCTAAAATTTTTATAGCCTTGACCATGTTTACTGAATTGAATTTGAACCCTCAGAAATTTAATAACATAAATCTCAACTCCTCAATAATTCTCAAAAATTAAAATTCATTTCCACTCTTTAATTTATAAATCCACAAGTATACATATAAGTGCTCACGGTCTCTAATACTCGAGGTGCACTCAATACATCTATTGTCTACAACTTCCAACTGGGTACTAAAATTATACTGCCCGAATTAATTACACTATTACTCCCAATGATTTAAGTTATCATCACACGTATTTTCTTCTATAATTTTCAATCTATATCAACCGGTATATCATCTAATTATCATCACACAAAGTGCTTACTGTTATCAGCATCATTCTCGACTAATCCTCGATATAGAATCATTAGTACTCTTGGTATGATATCACTAGCTTCATTATTGGATCATCTCATCAACTTATTAGAACTTATAATTACCTGTACCTTCTATAACACTCATGTTTCTTTACTCTCATGGGCCAGTATATGGTTCTTCATCTCGATTGATGTATAGGTATTTTCCTTTAATCCTTTACAGTATGTTAAACTAATCTGTGATACGCTTTACCATTTTATTACTAATTTCGATATTTTTCTACTTATGACATCTCATTATAACTCTTTATGCATATATATTTCCTTACCTTTATCACTCCCGATATCAATTATCAAATTGAACATCATGCTCCATTAATCCTTAACACAATTCCTGGATACTTAATTGTTTACATAGATCATCCAATTACATAATCATGATTATCCAGGACGGATATGTTGGCTTTGATACTAACTCTTGGAACTATCACTGATACTCTATACTCTCCTTTACTCTCAGTACTGTAATGACACGTATCCTAGAACCATTGTTACAAGGTACTATGCTAAGGGCTAACTCTAGATTAAGGCCTGCTGCTCACATGTCCAACTAGGAAACACTTACAACTCACTAGCAATACTCAGTCAATACTAATACTCAAGACACAGACATGATTACAAGTCGCTAATTATCATACTTAACAAGGAATCCTCAAAGAATAGAAGCTCAAAGGAACTGGATTGAGGAGTAAAGTTATTCCTACTACTAGCAACCAAAAGAACGATGGAATAAAGTCCTATAATAACAGAAATAGATAAGTGTTGAGATGATACTTTAAGAACCAATTTTAAGATACAACCTGATAATCATACACGTCGGTCAGAAATCATGACGCTGAGAATCCTCGCCATGCCAGTAAGCATAGGTGCGATAAATGACAGGTTCCGTAACTAAAGTACCCAACCCTATAATCATGTCATCTAGAATCTTTGCCACGCCAACCGGTATGACTGCGATAAACTCCAGGTTACATAACCAAAGTAGACGTTTTACCTTTCTTACTGTTCTCATCAATATATGTCATCAGATGATATCGTAAAGTTTAGTCCGCAAAATTCACCTCGATATGAAATCAAACTCTACAATGAAACCAAGATCCTAATTTAATTAACTGATCAACAATAATCAAATTCAATATCAACGAGTGAGGACGGACGGAAACAAGGGCGAAGGATTTAAATTAGAATTATAATAAGATTCTCAAGGAGTCATCCCAGGAATCTCTCAAGAATTTTGTGATTGAGTATCCTCTCTCATCCTAGTATCCTATGTCCTATATTTTAAAGCAGGCACGCAGTAGTACAACTATGACGTCGCACTACCACGACATCGCACAACTTGCGAAGTCTGACCTACATGGGCCACCACTAAAAATGTGTCACGACCCGCACCCGGAATTAGGGCACGAGTATGTGGGTACGTCCAGCCTACGCCGCAGCATCGGCGGTAGAACGCTGTCTAGGTCAAGCACTATCTAAACAATCTCGCACTAGCATCCAATCTCTATAAGGAGGCACGGATGACACAAAATAAATGAATAACATACTCAATCACATAACTACAGCACGATAAGAAATCGAAGAAATAAAATGAAATACAACACAAGTCTAATGTAAATAAATCTAACCCAACAATAAATCCAAGTCTCAACAAAATGCCGAAGACAAATTCAGTACCAAAATAGACAACTGAGAAACTAACTAGATAACTAGTAATTCCGGCTAAACCTTCCGGAATCATGACTGCACTACTAAGTCCATGACTGCAGCTACTCACCCTGTGGTCCACAAGTGTCAGATACTAGTCCTCTAGGCATAGTCTGGAAAATGTTTTCTAGTCAGGAAGGAGCAAAGTACATTTCTAAATAGCAGTTCTATATCAATGATATAAACTATGTAGCAGTATATAGATAGAAATATATAAGATGCATGTATATGTACGAGAAACATACAATAAAGGATATACTGGAAATACTGTAAGTAAATGCAGGAAAGGAAACAATATGTCAATGAGCAAGAATACTATGACTAAGTGTGTGAGTACTAGCTTTAACATGTGATCGGCTTAGGAACTTGATCAGGTTGGTTACATATGATTAGCTATGATTCATGTAAGGTTAGGCTAACCATGTGGTTAGCTATGAGGCATGTAGAGGTCAGGCTAATCATATATAACAGCTACGAAGCATGTAATGGTCAGGCCGCACCCGACGTGAGATGTGGGGTGAGCTATGATGCATGTAGAGTTGGGTATGATCACATATCTACACTAAAATACTCCCCACCCCAGACTGGTATAGTAGATCCAATCATGGTACGCTATGGCACGAGATTCCCTAGGGAGGTAGCAAATCTCCCCGAAAATCAGTATTTGTACATGTACAAGATAACAATGAAACAAGACTTGTACAAGCTACACCATGAACAAGGAATAACATCTCATAACGAGATCCGTATGCACCAATCCGTGTAACCAGCGTGTCGAGAATATGGATACTTATACTAGATATAATGAACATAGGGGATATCATAAACAAGAAGCTAATCAGAGAATGTACTCGCCTTGGGTCCTTAGCTGGTAATATCAATGTCCTGTTCCATAGTATCGCCTGGATGAACCAACAGTCCTATAGACATATAATAAATAATACAACATTTGCATCAGATGCTACACTAACACAACACAATTATATTAAACTCAGGGGCTATGCCAGGTATGATACTGGTCAACTAGGGTCATCTAGTAGACAGACATCTAAAACATATTACACCTATTTTTAACTAACATTAATACTTACAATATATACATACACCAAATTAATACATTTACAATATATATATATATATATATACCATTTAATCACATATCTAATATATACTAGTTGAACAATATATATGTATACTCATATATATATGCCAAAAATACAATTTAAAAAATATATATATATATATATTGTCAACATTATTATTAAAATATACTAATACTAATACACCAATTTAAGTTTATACTATATATATTAAGGATATACTAAAAGCATATACAAAATATATATATATTTATACATATATACAAATTATATATATTGAAAGTATATTAAGTATATACAAAACATATATATATATATTTATATATATATATATATATATATATATATATATATATATATATATATATATATATATATATATATATCAAATAATACATATACCAATAATACATATACTAAAGTACGTATTTATATATATACCAATAATATTAAATATATACATATACATTAATTAAATACACTATTTTTACACATACACATATTTATTTATACGCACACACTATACGCACATACACATATACGCACACATATACGTATATACACATATATTCGTACACATATACACACATATATATATATGTATACACATACACCTATACACACATATACGTATACGCATACGTAAATACAAAATATACAAAGAATGAGGGAGAGGGAGAGGAGTGCTCACCGGGGTGGTGGTCAGAGGCCACCGGCAGGAGTGCAGGGAGGCCGCCGGGGAAGGAGCTACAACGAGGGGGTGCTGCACAGGCTGGTGGTGATGGGGAAGCCTGTGGTGGTTGTGATGGCTGAACTGGCTATCGGGGCTCGCCCGGGGAAGGATGCAGGGAGGAGATGGTGGAGGAGCGGGGATATGCTCGGCGCAGCACAGTGGTCGACGGGGATGTCGACCGGAGACTAGAGGCTGGGAGCTCCGGGTACAGTAGGGAGGAATGGGGAGGAGTCGGCTGACAGTGTGGTGGAGCCGGCGGGGAGCTCGATCGGAGTCGAGGTGTCACGCCCCAGTCCTAAAATACGTAGGACTAGGAACACGTAAGCATGCCAGCCGCATGGATATGGCAACTCCAATAGATGAAAAATAAACCCATACGTACGCTGTAATATGAATATAAAATCCACAAGTGGTATAAACATATGTCACAAGTCACAGGGTATAATCTAAATCTCATCCATAGAAAATTAATATAAATGAATAACCAGCATTTATATAACTAGATCTCAACATAAGTATCTAAAGATGATAGTTGGATGAAAATAAATCCACTACCAACTCGAATGTAAGAGCAAATACAAAATAAGTACAACACAACAGCACCATATAAGAATACCAGCTAGCAATCACGGGCTCGAAGAGAGGACATCCACGAAACATATATAACCATCCAAATCTGCGCTCCTGTAAATACTCAAGAACAGATACACCTGGCAGAGGACCAGGTCCTCAGAGGGACATAACAAGATACAGAAAAGCGAGCCAGCTTGAATACAGTAAACATGCATATTATTTGAAAATAAATAAGTACGCTGTATAAGACATCTATATGAATGCAAATGAGGACAACTTTTCGATGTATGGGCAAGGGTAGGCTACTCGATCTACCTCATAACTCACACACATGTCACTGGACATCAGAAATCGATATACCGCGGGGGTAGCGACCAGCGAGACTCCAGAAATCGACATACCGCGGGGGTAGCGACCAGCGCGACACACGCCCGTAGTGCGAGCTATATACTATGGTTTACCAGAGTGGTTAAAAGCCCATACACCTAATGATTGTCCTCTATGATACTAAGTGTCAAGTGTGTGTCAACATATCTAATATATAGTAATGACTGAAAGAAACTACACATGCAAGAAATATACAGAAATATAATAAATATACAGAAATATAAATAGCATGCAAAAGTACTGTTACAATTTGGCAAGGTATCTTGCCTTGTCTGAAAAGGATGAAGTCCCAACTCAAGACGTCGTCCGATCTACCCGTCACACAAATTAAACAAGTTAGGTTACAAAAGTGGGTAAATAGGTTCCTCTATTTAATATATTTTAATTCTGAATAAAATAACCTAAAATAGTATTTTTAATCTTATTATAATTTAATTTTTATTGTTAAACCCTAATTTTGTCCAAAGAACTGAATTTTATCAACTCGAGACTCATGCCACGCAAATCGAGGTGATCTGTTGACCAAAAAGTCAACCAACACAAACTCAACTTTTATGCATGATTTCCTGTAGATTTTAGCGTCAAAAATATGTTGGAATTTATGGCTCGTCCGAATTCAAATTCGTTTGGGAATTATGGCACATACAAATTTTGTATTGTGCACCGATGGTTAAATTCTAACCTAGAAGTTCTACAAAATTAACAGTATATAAATACTCCGAATTAAATTCTGGGAAAAATATATGTCGATGATCTCGACATTAGCTTTCCAAAACTTTAAACGGTTCATGATTCTGATTTTGGGTTCTCCCGAAATTATGAAAACATCGAAATACATCTATTTTCAGACATGCTGTGCTCTACGAATTTTCCAGAATTTAATACTAATAATTTCGAAAAACAATTTATATAATCAGAAATCTAACCTCAATATCTTTCTAACGCAAGAAACTAGACCTCATTTGGAGTCCGGAGCTATGCGCAATAGCTTCTGGAAGATGAAGGAACCCTAGATGGCAATTCTCCAAAATCTCTCTCTCTAAATAATGGAATAATTAGGGTTATCATACTATATATATAGAGAGAGATGTACTTATGGCTGAATGGATATCTATAGGCTGACACGTGTCAGAATCAGATTGGATGGTTTTATTTATATTATTTATTTTTGATTTGCCTTTATCAAAACATTATTTAAGTCATTTTAAATCTAAATAACTCCAAATAAATATTAAAAATAATCATAAAAATATGGAAAAATTACAGAAAATATATTTTGAATCTAGAAATCCTAGAAAAATACTTGGGATAATTTTATGTTCATAGATTTTCTACTATAATTTGGAGAAGCTCTAAACATTAGTTTTATCCATATAACTAAAAATAAATACTAAAATTATTCCAAAAATTCTGAAATAATTCCAGAAAATAAATAATAATATTATAAACCCTAAAAAATAACGTGGGTCTATTCTATATTCTTGGGATTGCACAATAAATTCTACAAGTCCTAAAAATTAGTTATTAGCCTAATTACTCCCAATAAATACTAAAAATACTCAAAAAATTCCTAAACAATTCTAGAAAATATATGTGACTATTTAGAACCTAAAATAAAATTTTGGGATATTTTTAGTTAAGTTTGAATATAAAATAAATTCTTCAAAGTTCTAGAAAATTAGTGTTACTAGTTTTTAATTAAATAAAAATTATAGAAAAATCCCAATAATTTAAAATAGCCTAAAAATAATTCTAAATAAATATTTATATAAGTAAATATACTAAAAAATTTATTTTCTAATTAACTAAGAGAATACTCTAAATAAATTCAATATCTATAATAAATATAATAATATAAAATATACACAAAATACCTATTTTGGGTGAGGGAGTTTACACGAGGGGATGATGACACTGGTGGTGGTGGTATGTGGTGGTGACGGAGGGGCTCCGGGGGAGGTCGAGAGGTACAGCGGGCCAGAGATGAGGGAGTCGGGTGCACTGGTGGGGTGAAGCCGGAGTCGGGATGAGTTGCAGAGGTGGAGTCTCGCCGGAGGGAATGCAGCCGAAGGAGTTGAGTCGAGGGGATCTCGGCTTAGGCCGGAGTCGGGAGAGAAGGGAGGAGTTGGACTGCAGGCCGGGGTTGGCCGGGCTGGCAGCGGGGAATGAGCGGGACGGTGCCGGAGCTGTGAGGTGGGGGAGACTCGGCGTAGGGAGCTGCTGTTGATGGCTGGCCGGAGAGGAAGTGATACAGGGAGGAGCAGCAGGGAGAGGGAGGAGCTAGGAGTACAACGCCGGGGTGGTGATGCACAACAGCAGGCTGGAGCGGTCGGAGCCTGGCCGGGTGGCCGGCCGGGTGAACATTGTGGTTGGGTGGTGAGGTTCCCTCCCCCCCCTTCTATTTAAAAATTAAAAAGGAGGTGAAGAAGAAGGGAAGAAGAAGAAGAAGAAAAGAGAAGAAGAAAGGAAAATGAAGAAATGGGGGGGTACGGTTGGGTGTGGGGGCTAGCCTAGGTTTGGGGATTAGGATTTTCCTAGGGAAGAGTGTGGGTGATGTGACTTTAAATAGGGAGAGGGTGTGTAGGAATGAAGGGTGAGGATGCACCCATATTAAATGGGGTATTGACACCTAATGCAAATTTAGTTGAACCAATGGGGTGTTGACACCTAATGCAAATTAGCCCCCTTAAATTTGGGTATTTGCACAGATACATAAAATAATAAAAATTTGGTAGGCGATTCAGTATTTGGCATTTTGTATGGTGAGGGGGCGTTGTGTGCTTGGTATGGGCTCAATTAGCAGGGTACTGGAATTAAACCGGAATTAACGGGATCAGACAAAATGGTATCCTCAATTTAATTAGAAATAAATGCAAGCTGTGTTCTAAAATTAATTAGGAGTACATGGGGGCCAAAATTAGGTCGGATCATCAATATCATTAATGAAAAAGACTCAGAACAGAATATTACCCTAATTTGGGTCGCACGAAAAATGGGTCAGGATTGCCTACAATTCGATTGGAATGCACAACGATACAAAATTGGAATTTATTTAGAATTTAAATAAACGTCCGCGACGATTATTGTGCGGCTAAAATGAAGCACAAGAGAGCATAATTATGAATTACAAAAATGGCAGAAAGGAAGGCAGGCATGTCCAGGGCAAGGTTATAAAATTTGTTGGAAGGCAAAAGCTAGGGTAGCGCTCCAAATCTCGAAGCAACGGCAAGGTGCATAGATTAAATAAATCACGGTAATTAATTACGGCCTCCAATAATTAAATTCTAATTAAAACGATTAAATACATAATCCCCATAATTCTGTCAGGTGTTCGCCTAGTGGGCTTCTAGGTCAAGTCTACCAGCTCAAACATTAATGAACACTGTAAATATTTAAATACAAACCTCATGCAATTATTTAATTTAAATACAATATCAAGAAATTATTTAATATAAATACCATAATATTAGTAATTTATAAAAAGTCAAAAATATCCCTATTTTTAGAATGTGGTAGTGACACGTACCAATGGCGATACATGGGGATGACCCCTAATGCATTTGTATATTAGAAATTAAAATTTTTTTGTACCAAATAAATTAATTTTTTGTATTATAGAACTAATAAGGAAGTACTATTAAATAAAATAAAATAAAATAATAAAGGGTTATAGAAATAATACTAGAAATAATAGTAAAAATGGTAATAATAATAATAGCAACAATAATAATGTTAATAATAAAAATAAAATAAAATAAAATAGAATAATAAAGAAAAGACAAGTTAAGTTAAGAAGAGAAAAGAAAAGAAAAGAAAAAATACAATTCACACTAGGCCACGAAAAGGCCAGCCACAGCAAAACAAGGCAACCTCCTTTCACCCATGGATCACAGGGAACCCGGCGTTCCCTATTTTGACCCATTCGAATACTATATATATACATGCACTTTCGAAGTATCGAATCCTAGAAAACTCTCCCCCGTAGCCGCAAAGCTTCCCGCGATCAATCCCTCGATCCTGAGAAGCCTCTCTGAGAGTCTGACCACTTGAACCCGCCGTCGCACATCCGAACCCGCCGACGACATCTCGCGCGCTACTACAGCGCAAAACCGAGCTGAGTGACCGATTTTGAGGTATGTGGTCTCTTCCATCTCTCAACCGATTCTCGTTCTGTTTGTTCCAATGGATGGAAAACATAACCATCATTAGATTCTGCCAATTAGATTTTTATTAAACTCTCCATAAACTGAGAAAAATTGAACCAAAATCTCGAGAAAAACTGGTTGATTAGAAGGGAAAAACATAGCAAAAATTATCCCAACATTCGCTGTTTGAAGGGCAATTTCTCCCAAATGACTGAACCAAAGTTCAATTTTATTATTCTTATAGATAGTCAATATAACCAGGATCGAAATGACCAAATAGTTGTATATTTTTTATTATTAAATCTGTGTCAAAATACCCGTTAAAATGCCTAAAAAACTTATTTTGAAAATATTGAAAACTTGTGAGACGGCGTGCGTCCCGATAAACTAGACCACTACGTCACAAACCAGTTGTTTCGAAAGGAGTGTATGGTATATCCTGACGTGCAAGATTTCGCGAAAGTTGATTTGGACGTGTGTGCGCGTCAAAATTAACCCGTATCCATAAAAAGTTTCTCGTATCTGTGTTTTGTATATTTTCTAATTAGTTTGTGCACGCTCGTCAGAATGTGATTAAACTTTTTCCATTGGATTAGTGGTATCACGGTGGTCCTGCGACCCAAGTTTCACGCAATTCTAAGACAGTTGACCGAGCCGCCTATTTGTGGGTCCACAATTTTGACTTGAAGGGCAAATTTGTGATTGGCTCACCAAAATCCAAAAATAGACATACGGTTGAGTTCGTATCATCATTTTAAAATTATTTGACCTATAATTTATCCTATTTAGAGACGTTTATCCCTGACACATTTTTTGGTGCAAAGTGGGCCATATGTAGACCCCGATTTGACCCAAATTTTTGTTTTGCCCCTAAATACAAATTGGACGAAAGGGTACACTTTTCTGACCATCTTGCTGATTCTGGGAATATTGGTAATATTTATTTTAGCATCTTGAGACGTTCTTTCAGAGGCAGTGGTTTCGGATACCCTATGCTTGACGTCTAGACGCTTACATTATGCAGACTTCTTGCCAGGCAAGTATACCTTGCCATTGTACTGTTATTTATATTTTTTTTTGAGCATGTATATTTTTGGTTATTTAGTTTCATTATTTTAAACTTCTATATAAACTGCATGTCGAAGAATAACTTGGTTGCAACAACGGTTGCGTCGTCTTTTGTCTCTTATTTATATTATGCATGTATACCTAGTTTTATGAGACCACCCTATGATGTTGAGGTATTCTTATGTTTCATTGGCTGTGACACATTTGTTACACGAGGGTGATTCTTATGTAGGACATGGACTTGCGTGATAGGCTGGCCACCTGTACGTATGGGATGTGCGACGGATAGGAAATAACTGCTGATAGAAATATATTCTAGGAGACTTGACAATTATTAGAGGTATCACCGGGGCATGGATATGACATGGATAGAGCATGGAGTGGGAAGAATAACAAGTAGTCATATGGGCTCCTTTATACTTTCCCTTTTGTAACCCGTACGCTATACCAGAGATGCGTGGTAAGATGATATTTAAATTATATTATTTACAGGCGGCCTCTAATGATCGAAAGACGTTACACTTTGTAGGCCACTGATTCTTCGAGAGAGTCACGTCAATCCTATTTTTTGCCAAATAGCCATATGCGGAAAATTTGTTCTAAAAGTGTATTTCATATAGACAGTTAGGCAACCCTTTGGATGTTTATTTATAGTACTTTATTGGCACACTTCTATGTATCTTGTTACGTCCCTCTGAGGACCTGGTCCATTTTCTGGTATAGAGGAGTATCCGCAGGAGTACGAACCTGGACCTGATGCTTCATTCTCGATTGAGGAGGTCTTACCTTCTGAGTACCACTAATTTCTTCGCAACTGATGATATTTGTTAGTTGTTGTTACTTTTATTTGACATTATTTCATATTGGGGTTTTTATCTTCTCTCTTATTTAATTTTTGATATAATCGACTGGTGGTGGATTTGTATCTACCCTACTATCATTCTTTGATACTTCATATTTGAGACTTCAGTTATTTATTTTGATATTCTTTATTGTGTTTGTGGATGAGATATAGATGCCTATGACTTGTGTTGATAATATATTTACCACTTGTGAACTAATATTCATATTACACCGTATGTGTGTATTATGGTATCCATATATTAGAGTTGCCATATACATACGACTGGCATGCTATGTATTCCTAGTCCTACGTACTTTAGGACTGGGACGTGACATATTTTTGTGGTAGTCCATGCAGGTCAGAGTATATTGTCTCGGTTACGTTATTATACCGAACAAGCCTAAAAATAGGATTAGAGTATAGGATCTTATCCAATTATTTAATTACTTCCTTTAAATTCTAATTTCGTACTCTCCTAGATGCTTGATTTGCATCTACCTTGAATCTGTTCTAATTCTCTCCTCCCCCCATGAGACGTGTTGTTACCCTTGCCATTACAGCAGACGACTCGGTAACTCAGGAGAAGTTGTACATGCTAGTCGTATTTGTAGATTTTGCTCTGTAGTGATTCATGGCAGAGAGATGAAGGCTCGACTCTTATTCTTTCCCATGCCAAACTTTGATGTTGTCCTTGGGATGGATTGGCTAAGCAAGTACTACGCTCTTCGACTGCTATAGAAGAACTATTCTCTTTATGGTACCAGGCCAATCGGAGCTCGAGTTTGTACGAGGATCCACAGAGGCTCTTGATGGTGTTCAAATAGTATTAAACGATGTTATTTATCACCTTATAATTTCAGAGTTTGAGGATATTTTTCCAATGGAGTTGCCAGGGCTACCTCCAGACAGAGATATGGAGTTCTTAATTGAGTTAACACTAGGAGCAACACCCATAGCATCGTATGTTCACAGATTGGCAAAGAAGGAGATGGATGAGCTGAAGTTACAGTTGAAGGAGTTTGAGGAGAAAGGCTTCATCCGACCGAGTGCATCACCTTGGGGAGCCCCAGTGCTGTTTGTACCCAAGAAGGATGGGTCAGTGCACATGTGCATTGACTACAGGGCCTTGAATATTGTGACTGTGAAGAATGAGTACCCTCTGTCCCGCATTGATGACTTATTTGATCAGCTTATTGGAGCCAAGGTGTTCTCGTAGATTGACTTGAGAATGGAATATCACCAGGTGAAGGTGCAAAAGCAGGACATTTTGAAGACCACATTCAGGATGAGATACAAACATTACGAGTTCTTGGTCATGCCATTTGGATTGACCAATGCTCCAGCTATCTTTATGGACTTAATGAATCAAGTCTTCCATCACTATTTAGACCATTTCATAGTTGTCTTCATAGATGACATTTTTGTCTATTCGTAGAGCCACGAAGAGCATGAGAAGCACTTACGGATTATCTTAGAGACCTTGAGGATAGATCAGTTATATGTGAAGCTCAGCAAATATGAGTTTTTCTTGGATAAGGTCCATTTCCTTAGGCATGTCGTCACTGGAAATGGTATTTTAGTAGATCCAGAGAAAATCTCGGCAGTTGAAACATAGACCGTCCCTAAATCCATATCGGAGGTGAGGAGTTTCCTTGGACTTGTGGGATATTATCGACGGTTCATGGAAAACTTCTCGAGGATAGCAGCGCCTATGACTTGGTTGACGTGCAAGGGCCAAGAGTTCATATAGACGGATGGGTGTCAAGCAGTTTTTAAGGAGTTGAAGAAGCGATTGACCACATCATCAGTATTGACTATTCTATCAGGATTATGAGGCAACATGATCTACAATGACACATCAGGAAAAGGCTTGGGATGCGTATTGATGCATCATGGCAAGGTGATTGCGTATGCATCTAGACAGCTGTGAGTACATGAGAAGAATTATCCAACTTATGACTTGGAGCTTGTAGCCGTTGTTTTTGCCTTGAAGATATATAGATATTTCTTATATGGGGATCGAGTGGAGATCTATATCGACCACAAAAGCCTCAAGTATGTCTTCATGAAGAAGTAGTTAAATATGAGGCAATACCGGTGTCTTGAGTTAATAAAGGACTTCGAGATAGAGCTGCATTATCATCCAGGCAAGACAAACATAGTAGCAGACACGTTAAGACGAAAGCCTGTGACATTTTTCTTGATGACATAAAGGGAGTTATTGGAGGACTTGTAAGATCTTGGCATAGAGGTTGTATTACCCTGATCAGACGGGACACTAGCCAACTTGCAAGTACAGTTATCACTAGTAGAGAGAATCAAGGCAGCTTTGCCTACTGATGCTAGGTTCAGGAGGTTAAAACAGAGGACAAAGGCTGGAGAACTGACATGATTGAGCATTTATGATGACGGGACATTATGATTTGGTGATCGTCTATATGTTTCCAATGGAAAGATTCGACAGGAGCTGATAGTAGAGGCTCACAGTTCGATATATTCTATTCATCCAGGAGTCACCAAGATGTGCCGTGACTTGCGATAACACTTTTGGTGGCATGGGATGCAAAGGGAGATAGCTCATTTTGTGGCCAAATATCTAATGTGTTAGCAGGTCAAGGCTGAACATCAGAGGATAGCAGGGCTACTGCAACCACTTTCGATTCCTAAGTGGAAGTGGTAGCACATTACTATATACTTCATCACGGGCTTCTCGAGGAGTCCAAGTGGGCGAGATGCTATTTGGGTGATCGTGGATCGACTCACCAAGTCCGCTCATTTCTTGCCTTTTCAAGTTGGCCAGTCTGCAGAAGCTTTGGCTGACTTATACATAAGGCAGATCGTGAGATTTTATGGCATTCCGGTTAGCATTGTGTCAGATAGGGACTCGAGTTTCATATCTCACTTTTGGAGAAGCATGCAGGAGAGTCTTAGAACTCGTCTGAAGTTCAGTACATCTTATCATCCACAGACAGATGGGCAATCGGAGCATATTATTCAGACGATGGAGGATATGTTGAGGGCTTAAATGTTAGACTTTGGATAATCATGGAAGGATCCCCTACATCTTATGGAAATTTCCTGCAATAATAGCTATCAAGCAAGCATCCAGATGGATCTGTTTGAAGCGTTGTATGGAAGAAAGTGTATGTCCCCCATGTGTTAGAGTGACATCGAAGAACGTCAGATATTGGGGCCAGAGTTGCTTGTCAGCACTGTAGAGACAGTGAAGAAGATACAAGGACACTTGTGAGCAGCGTAAGACAGACAGAAGCAGTGGGCAGATCTTCACCATCGTACTTTGGAGTTCAAGGAAAGCGACCATGTCTTCTTAAGCTTATCAGCTACTATAGGCACTATTTATTTTGGAGGATGCGGCAAGCTTAGTGCAAGGTACATTAGATCGTTTGACGTACTAGAGCTAGTGGGAGAGGTTGAGTATCAACTGAAACTACTACCTTCACTTGAGGGAGTGCATGATGTATTCCATGTGTTACAACTAAGACGATATATGGCAGACTGTAGTCATGTGCTCGACCACTCCGAGAACATGATTGGGTCGAGCTTGTCATTCCAAGAGCAACCCATGGAGATTCTTGATCGCCGAGAGAAGGTGTTGAGGAATCAGTCTATTCCCTTAGTTTGTATAGCATTGAGACATCACTCGCTAGGACAATCCACTTAGGAGCGCGAGGATGACATACACAAACATTTTTTTGCATCTGTTCAAATAGCATGGTATGATTTTACTTTGTTATTTCTATCGCGTAATATTTTCGTTTTCTACCATGCGATAGTTTTAATTTCGAGAACAAAATTTCTTTAAGTGGGGTAGAATGTAACCACCCTAAAATTTTTAATAAATTTAATTTAAAATTTAAATACTAGGTCCGGTACCAATGGCGATACATGAGGATGACCCCTAATGCGTCTGTATATTAGAAGTTGAAAAAATTTAGTAACAAATAAAATAAATTTTTGTATTATAGAACAAATAAGGAAGTACTATTAAATAAAAAAATAAAATAATAAAGGGTTATAGAAATAATACTAGAAATAATAGTAAAAATGGTAGTAATAATAAAAACAACAATAATAATGTTAATAATAAAAATAAAGTAGAATAGAATAATAAAGAAAAGACAAGTTAACTTAAGAAGAGGAAAAAAACATAATTCACACTAGGCCATGAAAAGGCCAGCAGCAACAAAATAAGGCAACCACCTATCCCCCATGGATCACAGGGAACCCGACCTTCCCTATTTTAACCCATTCGAATACTATATATATGCATGCACATTCGAAGTATCAAAACCTAGGAAAATCTCCCCCGTAGCCGCCAAGCTTCCTGTGATAAACCCCTCGATCCTCATAAGCCACTTTGAGAGCCCGACCACTTGAACCCGACAACCCACATCTGAACCCGCCGCCGACATCTCGCTCGCGACCACAGCGCAAAATCGAGCTGAGTGCCCGACTTTGAGGTATGTGGTCTCGTCCATCTCTCAACCGATTCTCATTCTGTTTGTTCCAAAGGATGGACAACATAACCATCATTAGATCCTGCCAATTAGATTTTTATTAAACTCTCTAGAAACTGAAAAAAATTGAACCAAAATCTTGAGGAAAACTTGTTGATTATAAGGGAAAGATACAACAAAAATGGTTCCAACATCCCCAGTTGGAAGGGCAGTTTCTCCCAAACGAATGAACCAAAGTTAGATTTATTATTCTAATAGATATTCAATATAACCAGGATCGAAACGACCAAATAGTTGTATATTCTTGATCATTAAATCTGTGTTAAAATACCTGCTAAAATTCCCGAAAAACTTGTTTCAAAAATATTAAAAACTTATGATACAGCGTGCGTCTTGACAAACCAGACCACCATGTCAAATACCAGTTATTCTGAAAGAAGCGTATGGTATATCCTGACGTGCAGGCTTTCGAAAAAGTTGATTTGGACATGTGGGCGCATCAGAATCAACCTCTATCCATGAAATATTCTCCGTATCAATATTTTATATGTTTTCTAATTAGTTTGTGCACGCTCGTCAAAATGCAACAAAACTTGTGCCATTGGATTCGTGGTATCACGCTGGTCTTGTGACCCAAGTTTACGTGATTATGAGACAGTTGACTGAGCCACCTAATTGCGAGCCACACGGTTTGACTCTAAAGGTAAATTTATGATCGGCTTACCAAAATCTAAAACTGGATATACTACTGAGTTCATATCATAGTTTAAGAATTTTTTGACCTATAATTTATCACATTTAGAAACCTTTACCCCTGATACACTTTTTGGTGCAAAGTGGGCCACAAGTGGACCTCGCGTTGACCTAAATTTTTTATTTTGCCCCTATGTCCAAATTGGACGAAAGGGTAGACTTTTTTTACTATCTCGCTGATTCCGGGAACGTTGGTAATATTTATTTTACCATCCGAAGACGTTCATTCGGGGCAGTGGTTTCTGATACTCTGTGCTTGACGCCTGGACGCTTACATTACGCAGATTTTTTGCCAGGCAAGTATACCTTGCCATTGTACTATTATTTACATTCCTTATTGAGCATGCATATTTATTGTTGTTTAGTTTTATTATTTTAAACTGCTATATAAACAACATGTCCAAGAATAACTTGGGTGCAATGACGGTTGTGTCCTCTTTTATCCCTTATTTATATTATGTATGTCGACCTAGTTTTACGAGACCACCCCATGATGTTAAGATATTCTTATGTTTCATTAGTCATGACACATTTGTTACACGTGTGTGTCTCATGTAGGATACGAACTTGCGTGATAGGCTGGCCACCTGTACCTATGGGACGTGCAACGGATAGGAAATAATTGCTGATAGAAATGCATGCTAGGAGACTTGGCAATTATTAAAGGTATCAATGTGGCATGGATATGCCATGGATATATAATAGAATAACAACAAGTAGGCATATGGGCTCCTTTATACTTTTTCTTTTGTAATCCGTACGCTCCACCGGAGATGCATGGTCAGATGACCCTTATATTATATTATTTACAGGCGGCCTCTAACGATAGAAAGACGTTATTCTTTATAGGCCACCGATTCTCCAAGAAAGTTACGCCAATCCCATTTTTAGCCAGATATTCCATACGCGAGAAAGTTATTCTTAAAAGTGTATTTCACATAGACAGTTAGGCGACCCTTTGGATGTTTATTTACAGTACTTTATTTAGTACTTATATGTATCTTATTTTGTCCCTCTGAGGACCTGGTCTATTTTTAGGTATAGAGGTATATCCGCAGAAGTACGAACCCGGACCTGACGCTTCATTCTCGATGAGGACGTCTTACCTTCTGAGTACTACTGATTTCTTTGCAACTGATGATATCTGTTAATTATTATTTCTTTTATTTGACATTATTTTATATTAAGGTTTTAATCTTCTCGCTCATTTAGTTTTTGATATAGTCGACTGGTAGTGGATTTGTCTTCACCCGACTAACATTAACCCGACTATCAATCTCTAATACTTCATATTTGAGACTTCAGTTATTTATTTTTATATTTTTTATTGTGTTTGTGGATAAGATATAGATGCATGTGACTTGTGTTGACAATATATTTACCACTTGTGAACTAATATTAATATTATAGCGTACTTGTGTATTATGGTATCCATATATTGAAGTTGCCATATACATACGGCTGGCATGCTACGTATTCCTAGTCCTACGTATTTTGGGACTGGGGTGTGACACACCCGGAGCACCAAACCGCTTGAATAGATTTTCTTACTTTCCTGTTCTATTGGATATTCTATTTTTGAGAGCATTTAGCCACCGAGCATGTGTTTAGCTCATGTTTTGGATTGATCTATTAATCTATGGGCATTTTCATGATTAGCATATCCTAGGGTTGATCATGTATAACATAGACTCGGGCTAGATTACTCATTTTGTGTTTACTAGCATCGTAATCATCTATATATTATAGTTTGGGACACTTTACTATTATATTTTAGCTGATCTTAAATCTGGTTATTTTTTCTGTTGTTCCTGTGATTGAGACACTAAAGTTTGTTGGACCTAGGCTTGACTGTTTGATTTTAGTAGTGACCCCTCTTGTCTATAAGCTTTATCGTATATGCAGAGTATCGGAGTGCTCTAAGTATATGTAGCTGACCTTGTCAGTCCCACTTTCTAGTATTCTGGTTTTGGGACATGATACGGTTTTAGTAGTGGCCCATGCAGGTCTCATTTTCAAATATGTGGGGGGTTGTTATTGTTGCTAGATGTCTCAATCCTAAACTGTTCCCCTTGATCCCTAGTCATTTATGTCCATCCCTGATCCTTGATCTATTACCTACTTATTCGTTGATATAATCATGTTCT
Source organism: Iris macrosiphon (assembly GCA_036927795.1). Taxonomy (NCBI): domain Eukaryota; kingdom Viridiplantae; phylum Streptophyta; class Magnoliopsida; order Asparagales; family Iridaceae; genus Iris; species Iris macrosiphon. Next base: position 105,061,796 of record JAYESA010000001.1, on the reverse strand, counting down.
TCGATTGACTTTTGTGTCCTTATCTTTCAGGGTCACTGTCCCTGTTACTATCGGCCAGATGGATCGAGCACAGCTCGAGGAGGATCAATATTCGGGAGCCCAGCGTATTCTTGGGAATCAGCCTCATCATTCAGGGGCAGGTCTAGAGTAGATCCTAAGACAGATCGGCCGACAATATTGGACCAACAAGCAGCATCGGTGCAGCCAGTGCACCCAGTTTATCCCGAGAATCCAGAGGGTATTATCGGAGCAATGATGGATGTTCTTCGAGGTTTTATGGTGACCTCGCAACACTAGAGTGACGTACCCACTCACTCGGTCCAGGCAGAATTGGAGCGAGGTGGTTCTAATATTCATAATTCTGCGACTAGCTTCTGGCGACTCAGTCCTCCGTTCTTCTTAGGCACAGAGGACACGATTTCATCCGATGCTTGTGTCACCCTCACTTTTCCAAATAGGGATAATTTAGTAAAATGGCATAGTTCTTTATTTTAGAGATTATATTTAATTAAAGTGATATATATATTTATATTTATTTATTTGGTTTGAATTAATTATCTATAGTAGTAGATGTCATGCCCCGGACCCGCCCGGACCGCCGCTCCGCCCTGCCCCGCCCCGTACGGCCAGAATTAACGAACCGGGCATGAATCACCGTGCCTCGGCGCGCCGGACGCAAATCACCGCGCCCGTCCCGCGAGTGCGAGGGAGGAAGGGAGCCAAGCGAATGGCCCGTTCGAGCTTTCGGGGGACGTGATGCCACACGGGCCTGGGGTTACGCCCGTGCAAGGCCAATCGTTTAAGTTGATTGTTGGCTATCATCGCATCAATCGAGTAAGCAGCGAAAAGGGACTTGTTACAATGCAATGCATTTAGCCAACTGAGTGTTCGGGACAATCGAGGCAACTTGGGTTTCCTTTAGCAAAGGCACACGTTCGTTCCATACATTATGCCCCCTTATACGATACATTCTCGGGGCAACAATCGAAACCAGGATTCCGGGTCTTGGGGACTGTGGCACGCCTATCGCTCCCTCGGACGATCCAGTACCTGTAAGCAAGTAAACTGTTGGTGGGTCAGCACTTTATACAAGTACTGGTGAGATAAATCAACTGAACAGAAACAAGCATTCATTCAAACAGGCACTAAGTAATCATGTTATAAAACATTACATTACTAGTAATCTTTCTAGTTTTACCTAGGTTCGTTTTATGTAGTTCGCTAGCAGAGTCATATTAACATATTTGGAAACATATTTGGAAACAGAGTTTCATATTGAATATGCAAGCAAGCAAACCGTTCATGTTACAGGGTGTGCACAGCGTATCTCGTACGACTCCAGGGTCAGATGCAAAGCTAGACACATAATGCACAATCTTAGGGGCAGTCACTATCCAAGCCAACACAATAACTTAGCAATATGCAGGGCGGTCCCCGAGTATCTCAGGATCGGCAGCTGGTGGAACAACATACCAATGACTCATTTCTCTGATGCTAATGGCAGTTGTGACCCATGGTGGATGACGCATGCAGATCAGCTTTCCACCAAAAGCCATTATCCGACTGCGTGCGAATGCATGGAACACTATCAAATAAACTCTAGTATGCAGACGAGACGAACCATCAGAATACACTCGTTGTTGCGGGGCAATCTAACTTATCACTTGAACACATTCAGGCACAGTATGGTTCTCTCGAAGCATAGACGATAGTGAACATGTTCATGCACTCTAAGCAGGCGATTCAGGATTCTCGTTAAGCAGGCATTATTTCAAAGACAAGCTAGGTGAGTTCGTTCATTAACATGTAAGGCAGGTTCTATCATTCTCTTAAGAAAACATTACAAGCAAAAACTCAGGTTATTATTAAGGCATGCAAGAATCAGAGAACGAAGTTTTGCCCACTCACCTTGATACATAACGTCGGCACGGAGTGGGGCGTTACATACTTACCAACCAACAAAAAGTTTCGTCCTCGAAACTTCAAGGATAAACTTCTCGATATTTCGAGCAGCGATAGTGTCGTCCCTCGCCGTACTCAATCGAAACAATCAAGCAATTCAAGTTCAGGAAATATTTTGCACTTTGAGAATATCTATGGACTTATTGTATGGAACGCCCTTTGCAATACCATATTGACTCAGAGTCATAGCAACGGTTTTTTTGGGCCAGAGAATCGATTCGGCTCTGATACCATTCTGTCACGCCCCGGACCCGCCCGGACCGCCGCTCCGCCCTGCCCCGTCCCGTACGACCGGAATTAACGAACCGGGCATGAATCACCGTGCCTCGGTGCGCCGAACGCGAATCACCGCGCCCGTCCCGCGGGTGAGAGGGAGGAAGGGAGCCAAGCGAATGGCCCGTTCGAGCTTTCGGGGGACGTGATGCCGCACGGGCCTAGGGTTGCGCCCGTGCAAGGCCAATCATTTAAGTTGATAGTTGGCTATCATCGCATCAATCGAGTAAGCAGCGGAAAGGGACTTGTTGCAATACAATACATTTAGCCAACTGAGTGTTCGGGACAATCGAGGCAACTTGGGTTTCCTTTAGCAAAGGCATACGTTCGTTCCATACATTATGCCCCCTTATACGATAGCATTCTCGGGGCAACAATCGAAACCAGGATTCCGGGTCTTGGGGACTGTGGCACGCCTATCCCTCCCTCGGACGATCCAGTACCTGTAAGCAAGTAAACTGTTGGTGGGTCAGCACTTTATACAAGTACTGGTGAGATAAATCAACTGAACAGAAACAAGCATTCACTCAAACAGACACTAAGTAATCATGTTATAAAATATTATATTACTAGTGATCTTTCTAGTTTTACCTAGGTTTGTTTCATGCAGTTCGCTAGCAGAGTCATATTACATTATTTGGAAACATGTTTGGAAATAAAGTTTCATATTGAATATGCAAGCAAGCAAACCGTTCATGTTACAGGGTGTGCGCAACGTATCTCGTGCGACTCCAGGGTCAGACGCAAAGCTAGACACACAATGCACAATCTTAGGGGCAGTCACTATCCAAGCCAACACAATGACTTAGTTATATGCAGGGCGGTCCCCGAGTATCTCAGGATCGGCAGCTGGTGGAACATCATACCAATGACTCATTTCTCTGATGCTAATGGCAGCTGTGACCCATGGTGGATGACGCATGCAGTTCAGCTCTCCACCAAAAGCCATTGTCCGACCGCGTGCGAATGCATGGAACACTATCAAATAAACTCTAGTATGCAGACGAGACGAACCATCAGAATACACTCGTTGTTGCGGGGCAATCCGACTTATCACTTGAACACGTTCAGGCACAGTATGGTTCTCTCGAAGCATAGACGATAGTGAACATGTTCATGCACTCTAAGCAGGCGATTCAGGATTTTCGTTAAGCAGGCATTGTTGCAAAGACAAGCTAGGTGAGTTCGTTCATTAACATGCAAGGCAGGTTCTATCATTCTCTTAAGAAAATATTACAAGCAAAAACTCAGGTTATTATTAAGGTGTGCAAGAATCAGAGAACGAAGTTCTGCCCACTCACCTTGATACATAACGTCGGCACGGAGCAAGGCGTTACAGTAGACTAGCCTATTATTTAGACTTGATACTAGTGAACCCAATAAGACTTGTCATGACAACAGTGAGCCCAACATGGACTAGGCCAATTAGACCCATTCCCTCTGATTAATTAGTAGGATTAGACTAATTAGTATTTGTGTAGAAACTTTCCAAAATAGTCATCCTTAATTATTTTTTATAATTTATCATGTAGGGGCATTATAGATATTTGATGGTGACTTAGAGAGGGAGAAAGTGGTCGGCCACTATAGAGGGGCTACTCTCTCTATTTTTTCTCTTTATTTGTACTCATTTCTAGATCCCCAAATTTTTTAATCCCTAATTCACTTCATTCCTCCATCAGTCCCTTTTAATTCATTCACTTTCCCTCTCATTTTTTACCACTCAATGAGTATTGGAGCTTGAAGTTGCAAGGAGCACTAGGAGAAGAAGCTTTGGCAAGAAGATTGTGTCCGGATCATATCCTTAGGAATAATTCATTGGGAATTAATCTCTCAATATGTACAATTTTGAATTTACCTTCATTGTAGATTACAAATTATGCATTTGACTAATAGAAACTCTCTTATGGTATTGGACTACCTATAGGAATAAGTCCTAGGCTAATTGGATGTGTATTGTGAATTCTACATGGTGATTTATGTCTAATTTGGGAGAAATTCTAAGATTGGTGCACAAAGTATTTGTCATTAGGACAATTAGGTCCAATTGGACTTAGATTGGTAGTGTGGGGCTTGCTATATATCCATAATTGGACATAAGTAGGGTGTATCATGATACTTTGTGATACGGTTGTGATACACATATCAATTTCTCTAATTACATGGTGTATAGCTAATATAATTGTTGGATGTGTTATATAACTATATTAGAGTGTGTTTGATATATTTTGAGTTGTAGTATCACTATAGAATGGATGTTTGGAGAAAGTATCATAAGGGATGCGATGTGTATCACATGTTCGAGCACCAAGTATTTGATGAATTATATATATATATATATATATATATATATATATATATATATATATGCCTGTGGTGTTGTCATGTGTGATTGGGTGTGAAATGAGGAGGGTATTTGTGTGTTATGCATTGTTTGTGTATGTGGTGTTGCAGCCCTTGTTGCTAGGTATTTTGGTGGTTGATATATACTACAGCCTGTGCAATTGTGTGCAATTGCTAAGTTGCTATGTTAAGTTTGTTGTTGTTGCTCTATGGATGACAGTGTGAGGGTCGGGTCACATTGTGGAGAGATGTGTGTTGGTGTTAGGGAGCTTGAGGTGTGTTCAAAGAAATTAGGTGTATTAGATATTGGTGTCAAGGGACCCATCTAGTGTACAAGTAAGGATAGGCTATGGGCTCGACTGACTGATCAGTTGGGGCTTTAGTATACCCCTAATGGAGAATGCAAGAAGTATCAAAAATACTTAAGTATATTGGATGGACAAGGGGTTGAACTGATGACTGATGTCAGTTGCTACCTGGGTAAGTATGTTGATCATTAGATACTGAATATCCATATGGGAAATTACTGAATTTCAGTGGTACTCAGCAAGGGTGGATGATAGTGATTGTTAGTAATGATCGTGTGGGGGGGGGAGAATTGATATCAATCAGTATCACATCTCAAGGGGGAGACTGCTTAATGTGACAGTGCATTGTGTGCACTATTTATTGCTTTAGTAGCAGGCATTAAATGTGCCCTAGTTGCAAATGCTCAAGGGTTCAGTGAAGGATTCGCTGTAAGGTATATCAGTATAAGAGGACAGGTGAACTAATATAGAATATCAGTTATTGGCATTAATTGCTAGATATATAAGTAGGCTAGGGTAGTACTGTTGAGGTGTGTTCAGCTAGTAGGCCTCAATGATGGCGAAGACTGATACTAGAAAGTATTAGTTAAGTATTAGTAACAGGGTGCTCAAATTAGGAAGTGTATCATGTAGAATTATGGGTAGGTTATAGTTAAGGTACGGTATTATGAGGGTAAGCTAGTACCTAGGATTAAGTGAGAAGTATTATATATAGTATATAATTCTATAGTGATTTACACATAGTGTAATTATATAAATATTATAAGTTATTAATATTAAGATGACATAGTAACATAAGTAATGACCTGATATAGCTAGATATTAGCTTAGAACCTAACCAAGGTCTAGTATCACCTAGTATTTAGTGCTTTAGCCTTGTAATCAACCTACAACCTAGGTATGACCTAGTAATACCTAGAAATGACTAGTTTGACCAAGTTTGACTAGTTTAACTTAGAGTTGACCTAGTTTGACTATTTAGACCTAGTTTGACCTAGTTGGACAAATGTGACCTAGAAATGGCTTAAAAAAAATCATATTTGACTCATTTTTACTTATTTATCATTTATTAGACTCAATTGACACGATATTCATATATAGAGTTATGTGGCACCAGTTCGAACACCGTTTCTCATTCATTGCTCTAGACCACATGCGAGTATATCTCTATGTTAGTTTTTATTTCATGATAGTGTATATATCGTATATTCTAGAACTATTTACTTATTTCGACATAGTGGTTATATCGACTGGTACTAAATAGATCCTATCATAGGATGTTATCCCCTACCGTATTCAGCGATACTCTTTCGCATGTATTTCATCGTATGTATTGGGTATTGATTATCATGTACTTCATGTTCACACACTGCTCGTATTCAGTGTGCTTGTATTCGTAATCGTAACGTGTCATGATTGGATCCATAAGGATTGGTTGGGGATGGGGGGAGTAGGAGTTGGTTATGTGATCAATCCCAATGTATTCGTGTACATATCAATTACATATGACACGTGTAATCGAGTTACCATATTATATTTATGCTCAACCCAAACTGATCACATAACAAACTTGTACTTTAAAAGTACATTAGCTAGTTTATCTATTTCCATTACTTGCAGATATTCCATATTGCATGTTCTTCCCTTCTAGTATATTATCTATTTATTATAGTTTATTTCTATTTCTTGTTGTTAGTTATCTTGTTTTTTTCTATTAGTTGTCATATATGTTCTACCATGTATTTGGAACTGCTTCTAGAGTTTTTTACTTCACTCCAATCCTAATTGGATATATTTTTTAGACGATTGGCTTGAGGAGCAGTGTCCCACTTACTACGGGCCGCAGGTAGGCGAGACTTTAGAGGATACTCCCTTAGAGCAGGAGAACCTAGTGCCAGTGACTAAGGAGGCTTAGAATTATATTATTTAGACATTATATTAGTCTTATTTTAGACTCATGACATGTATATTATTATTCTTGGGAGTTGTTTGTGCTTAGACTCACAGTGTAAGTGTAGACTTGTGGATGTTTTGTGATTCTTATTTCATCTTTCTATTCCATATCGTACTCTATCTTCCTTAGTTTGTGTCACAACCCACACCCGAAAAATCGGGCATGAGTCGTGGGTACGTCCAGCCTACGTCGCAGCATCGGCGGTTGAACGCTGTCTAGGTATACTATCTAGCTAACAATCTCACAGAATAATATAGGTACCTGTCAAGATCTCAACTCCAAACGGAGGAGCAATATGATAATGATAACACAAGTACTCAATCATGAATATAAGCACGATAAGAAAATAAAGAAGTCTAACAACTACAAGTATGAACATCAACTACTACTAAAAACCAACAACAATAATAATAATAATACAATAATATCCTGAATCAAATACAATACAAGTCTTAAACCAAAAGCGGGAACAAATCTGGTACCAAAAGCTAATAAAAATAACTGAGGTCTTAGTGATCCCGGCTACCAACTCAGAAATTACTCCTAAACTAGGGGGTCCATGTCTGCACCATCGACAGGCTGAGGTCCATAAAACGTCGGACACCAATCCTCCGGATCCTCTGAAAAATATATCTAGTCAGGATTGGAGCAAGTATACCTCTAACAGCAGTTCCAGTTAAATGATAAAAACTAAAACGCAGTTGTAGCAAGTAGTAAGGTGAAGGAAATAAAGTATGAACAAGAAAATATATATGTATCACTGGTGCATAAAGGTAAAGATGTATGAAAATCAGAAGCAAGATAGTAATGACTGCAGGATACAAGAAATCTAAACTAAGAGCAAGTCTGTGCACAAGAACGTGTAGTGAGTCCAACAAGAGTAAATATAATGAGTCAAGTCCAGAAACTATAAGTGAGACCAGTCAAGAAGTGTAAGAGAGTCCAGACTAGAAAGAATGAACTCATGTCTCTGAAATACCTATTTCGACATGTAAACGGCTAGGGGTAAGTATGGCTCACCGCGCACTAGGTGTGTGGCTGCTATCATTCCAGATTAGACCAGTGGGGGTGATTCCAGTAATTCCAGTTGGGAATATTTACATATCTACTCAAGTATTTCTCCGCCCCGACTAGTACAAGTGAATCCAAGACCCGAGACATAAATCAAGTATGAGTCCAGCCAGAAACATGAGTGATGCCTGTAGTGAGTCACGATGTGATGCTAGTAGGTAATTCCAGAATAGAGGCCAAAAACATGAAATATACGTGTTGCAAGTAAATGAATCCAGAAATACTAGTTCGTGTTATGCTAGAAAATTAGATAATACTATACTAGAAGCTGAATCATAATAATCATCAGATAATGAAAACTATCAGAGAATGTACTCGCCTGACGTCCTGAGCAACTGGCAATCCGAACTGTCATCGCAAGGACCTATTGCAAAAAGCAAGATTAAACGGGGTTCTAAAGAGTTAAATAGATATAAAATAACTAAAAATAAGCTTCTAGGGTCGTTCTAGGTCAAATGGGTCAAACCGGTGAAATTTGGGTCAAAAAGTCAACTAAGGTCCAAAAAATCAACTCTGGGTCAAAACTAGGTCAAACATTGACTTTGGCGGTCAACTGGGTCAACTACGGTCAACTCTAGGTCAAACTAGA